>JALDNG010000145.1:245000-542500 GCA_024349245.1 Neodontobutis hainanensis | reverse complement strand
AAAGGCAGGAAATGTGTCGACAGCACATCTGACCTCCTCTCTTAGACTGAAAATAAACAAAATTCATTTTAATGATGCAGAATGAAAAGGGTGCAATAATTGTGACAGATTTTGTCTGAAAAGTTTTAAAAGTGTAATAATTAAAAGCACTGCTGGACTTTTGTACAAAATGGACAAGAAATAAGCTTTTATTTTGCCAGTTTTTGGGAATTTTACAATATAACACGGGTACAATGGTCCTCGGGGAAGGCGGAGCTGACCTTCACAGCAGCCAATCAGAACGCAGAAAAAAACACTCAAAGGAACGAGCCAATGGGGTGGTCTTTTACAGATGGATCAAAAAGGTTTATCACCTCTCCTCCTTCACTGACCGGAGGAGCAGGGACTCTGAATAAATGGGCGTGACGCAATAAGTACAGACAGGAAATGACGCCATTTAGTTTGTGTATCAAAGAAGAAGCACTTTTGGAGAACCTCAGGGCTCAGAGACAATGACTGCGTTTCACATGAACCGAACTTCACTGCTTCTTCACATGAGTCCCTCCGGGGTCAGGGTTCGTCAGGGTTTGTCAGAGGGGTCAGGGTTTATCAGTGTTTATCAGTGGGGTCAGAGTTCATTAGTGTTTATCAGTGGGGTCAGGGTTTGTCAGTGTTTATCAGAGGGCAGAGGGGTCAGGATTTGTCAGAAGGGTCAGGGTTCGTCAGTGTTTATTAGAGGGTTCAGGGTTCGTCAGTGTTTATTAGATGGTTCAGGGTTCGTCAGTGTTTATTAGAGGGTTCAGGGTTCGTCAGTGTTTATTAGAGGGTTCAGGGTTCGTCAGAGGGGTCGGGGTTTGTCAGAGGGGTCGGGGTTTGTCAGATGGGTAAGGGTTCGTCAGAGGGGTTAGGGTTCGTCAGAGGGGTCAGGGTTTGTCAGATGGGTAAGGGTTCGTCAGATGGGTAAGGGTTCGTCAGAGGGTTCGGGATTCGTCAGAGGGGTCGGGGTTCGTCTGTGTTTATCAGAGGGGTTAGGGTTCGTCTGTGTTTATCAGAGGGTTCGGGGTTCATCAGAGGGGTTAGGGTTCGTCAGAGGGGTTAGGGTTCGTCAGAGGGGTCGGGGTTCGTCAGAGGGGTTAGGGTTCGTCAGAGGGTTCGGGATTCGTCAGAGGGGTCGGGGTTCGTCTGTGTTTATCAGAGGGTTCGGGGTTCGTCAGAGGGGTTAGGGTTCGTCAGAGGGGTCGGGGTTCGTCAGAGGGGTTAGGGTTCGTCAGAGGGTTCGGGATTCGTCAGAGGGGTCGGGGTTCGTCTGTGTTTATCAGAGGGTTCGGGGTTCGTCAGAGGGGTTAGGGTTCGTCAGAGGGGTCGGGGTTCGTCGGAGGGGTCGGGGTTCGTCAGAGGGGTCGGGGTTCGCCTGTGTTTATCAGAGGGTTCGGGGTCTGGCCAGAGGGGTTAGGGTTCATCAGAGGGGTTGGGGTTCGTCAGAGGGGTCGGGGTTCGCCGGAGGGGTCGGGGTTCGTCAGAGGGGTCGGGGTTCGCCTGTGTTTATCAGAGGGTTCGGGGTTCGTCAGAGGGGTTAGGGTTCATCAGAGGGGTTGGGGTTCGTCAGAGGGGTCGGGGTTCGTCTGTGTTTATCAGAGGGTTCGGGGTTCGTCAGAGGGGTTAGGGTTCATCAGAGGGGTTGGGGTTCGTCAGAGGGGTCGGGGTTCGTCTGTGTTTATCAGAGGGTTCGGGGTTCGTCAGAGGGGTTAGGGTTCGTCAGAGGGGTTAGGATTTGTCAGAGGGGTCGGGTTCATCGGAGGGGTCGGGTTCATCGGAGGGGTCGGGTTCATCGGAGGGGTCGGGGTTCGTCTGTGTTTATCAGAGGGTTCGGGGTTCGTCAGAGGGGTTAGGGTTCATCAGAGGGGTTAGGATTTGTCAGAGGGGTCGGGTTCATCGGAGGGGTCGGGTTCATCGGAGGGGTCGGGTTCATCGGAGGGGTCGGGTTCATCAGAGGGGTCAGGGTTCATCGGAGGGGTCGGGTTCATCGGAGGGGTCGGGTTCATCGGGTTTGTCGGACGTTGAAGGAGCACTTTGTCAGAAAAGCAGAACCTCTGGAAACACGTGAGTAAGAAACTCACATAAAGGTGTCAATATTTAAATGTTCTATCCACAGGCGGAAGCTGAAGATGACAGAGAACACTCAGAGCTGGTTTCTTAAAGGCTCCAATCTGAACAGAATCGTGTCGCTGCAGGGTCAGTAAAGAACACACGTTTCCTGTCTTGCCCTTCACAATAAAAGTATGGCTGTCACGTGTGACTGTTACTTAAACCAACACTAAGCTCATTAAAACTGACCACATTCATACAACAGACCTTTATCGTCTCAACAATTACTTTATGAAAGCTTTTGTGAAACAGGCACTAGCACAAGGCCTATAGTTGGATCTAAAATCAGATTTATTTTTTACACATTTCTACTTAATTTGTCTAAAATCCTGTTTACAGCCTCTCTGTCACTCTCTCTGAAACAGGAAACAACAGCGAGCTTCCCTTCAGAGCAGTTCATTCACAAAACTCTTCAACATCTCACTTTAACTCTTTTAGAGAAATACTACGTCTCAGTTCCTTCAGCGTCGGTAAAAACAGACAGATCTGACCTTAAACTCCGCCATAAATAAATAATGGGACTCTTATTGTGAAAGGGCAGTGAGGCGGTTCCTGTGAGCGCACAACTGTAAGTGGTTTTGTTTACTACTTTTCTATCGATTTGTTCTGGTTATTATTGATTATTAATGGGTTGATTTGGTGCAGTGTTTGTACATATATTATTATTATTATTATTATTATTATTATTATTACAGGCAGTTTACTATAAACTAAAGAGATGTTTTTTATGAGTTTCACCAGATTTCACCTCAACACTAAAGCGTTCACATAATCCAACTAAAACCTGTTCAAATCCATCTAGAACCTGTTTCAATGTGAATGCAGCATTAGTTTCATATTTTCTAATGAGAAATTGTGCTTCACTGTAGATTTCATAAAAATGTATCCTTTTATTGCTTCATGATTTTGTTTAAATATTGTATAAAGTTCAGTAAAGGCTCACTTCTGGTGAAACTCACACTTTTTTTTTTTAATCTGCATCAAACGATGTGCTTCTGGACTCACACAGGCTTTTATTTTGTAGGAGGACGTGCTTTCACAGGTTGGACAGGAGGCTGTCTCTACTTCCTGTCTAAACTCCTCTGTCCCTCTGCTTTTAGTGAAACTAAAGTCTTAGTACCAGTCTCTGTCTATTGTATTCAAAGAATATACTGCCACCGCAGCCGCTACTACAGCCTACTAAAGTCTGCTAAAGCCTACGAAAGTCTGTTAAAGCCTACGAAAGTCTGCTAAAGTCTACTAAAGTCTGCTAAAGCCTACTAAAGTCTGCTAAAGTCTGCTAAAGCCTACTAAAGTCTGCTAAAGTCTGCTAAAGCCTACTAAAGTCTGCTAAAGCCTACTAAAGTCTACTAAAGTCTGCTAAAGCCTACTAAAGTCTGCTAAAGCCTACTAAAGTCTGCTAAAGCCTACTAAAGTCTACTAAAGTCTGCTAAAGTCTACTAAAGTCTGCTAAAGCCTACTAAAGTCTACTAAAGCCTACTAAAGTCTGCTAAAGCCTACTAAAGTCTGCTAAAGCCTACTAAAGTCTGCTAAAGCCTACTAAAGCCTACTAAAGTCTACTAAAGCCTGTCTTTTTTTAAATCACAGACTCCTTTATGGACAGTATTTCATAGTTTTCTGTAAAAACTGTTTAGAATTAAAATAAATTAAAGAATTAGTCTCTTGTCTCTCGGTGAAAGCACTGACTCTGGACCTGAGACTAAACCAGGACTAAACCAGGACTAAACCAGGACTAAACCAGGACTAAACCAGAGACTAAACCAGGACTAAACCAGGACTAAACCAGGACTAAACCAGGACTAAACCAGGACTAAACCAGGACTAAACCAGAGACTAAACCAGGACTAAACCAGGACTAAACCAGGACTAAACCAGAGACTAAACCAGGACTAAACCAGGACTAAACCCGGACTAAACCAGGACTAAACCAGGACTAAACCAGGACTAAACCAGGACTAAACCCGGACTAAACCAGAGACTAAACCAGGTCTAAACCAGGACTAAACCAGGACTAAACCCGGACTAAACCAGAGACTAAACCAGGACTAAACCCGGACTAAACCAGGACTAAACCAGGACTAAACCCGGACTAAACCAGAGACTAAACCAGGACTAAACCAGGACTAAACCCGGACTAAACCAGGACTAAACCAGGACTAAACCCGGACTAAACCAGGACTAAACCAGAGACTATAATAGATCTCTGTGTTGTGTTCAAAGCCCATCTAAAGCTGTGTAAATATTGCTGCTGTATATAAAACTCTATTTTGTCAATGAGAGCGGATTATTCTACTGTTTATGAATATTTCAGTTTGTGATGAGTTTTTATTTTGTTTCAGTGGGAGTTTTTGGCACATGTGATTTTTTCTTTAGCTCGTTCTGTTTGGCTCTGTTTGGTTTGAATATTTTGGGTTTTGTACAGAAGTTTTTGGTTGATATAAATGAGTTTTGATTAGAGGAGAAAGCTGGAGGAGGCGGGACTTTTTAGAAAATTTCTGACAAAGAAAAAGTCCTTTTATTCTCTTTTTTTTCTCCCTTCTCCAGTTCTTGGTTTGTGTCCTCGCCTCCTCCAGTCGTCTCCTTCTGATGTCACTATGACACTTAAATAAAAACCTCTGGGTGACTTCCACCGGTCTGTTTTTTATTTGAACTAAACCAGGACTAAATCAGGTCTAAATCAGGTCTAAACCAGGAGTAATTACTCATTATTCTTTCTCGTTATAAAAATATTGATCTGAGCTCCTAATCCCTGACTCTGATGGTACGGTTCCACAGACCATCTGGAGGCTCCTGTTGGAAGTGTTTGTAAACCCACAAATCTGTGAGAATTGTTTTCTTTCAGTCGCTCTAATCCTCTTTTTGAAAGATTTTAATTTGAAATTAAAGTCGATAAGTTTCTGATGAGGATTTATTTCTGCTTCAGTGAAAAGTGTTGCATGAGTTGAGGAGAAAGATGAGCCGCTCTGAAGAGTCAGCTCTTCTCTTTCAGACTCTTTTTCCAGATGAAGGTTCTGCTCCAGCCTCAGCCTTTGCCCAGGTTTCAGCTGATATTGAGCCTAAATATAACCCTGACCCTAAAGGGGGTGGAAACTGCAGTGTCCCGCGGGAGGGTGTATCAGCTCAAATGAATCTCACCTCAGCCTCCTCCTCAGGGCCACACTCAGCTGGAACCAGCCTTTCTCTCACACTAAATATAGGGCTGTTACTGCGCCGCCCGTGCCAAGACAACACTCAGGGCCGTCTCTAATGGCCCTCCCAAAACCTGCCGGAGGGCTCAGAGTGCTCGTATGCAGGGGTTGGTGATGTGGGAAACGATGTAAAACGTTTTTCCGAGTCAGTTAAAGACACCTGCTCAAGTTTAATCAAAGGCTGTGAAAATGAGGTAATATCTTTGTCACAGTGAGCTGCTGCTTTTATTTGAATCATATTAGAGACGTTTAAAGCTCCACAGAGCTTTAAACACAAAGTTAACAGGACCGTGACACATTAGCTCCAAACTTCCTTCATTAACCATCTTTAGGGTCATGAGATGAGGTCAACAGAAAGGAGATTGTCATACAACAGCAACCTCAGCAGTGTAAAGGACGAGTTTATGAACTGTATTAAGCATTTTGTGCTTATTTCAGATAAATACAGATATGTATGCTTCCTCACTTACCTCCTTTAGAGAAGGAACCTAAGGACGTCCCACTCAAGAGAAAGGACTCTCACCCTGAGCTTCAGTGGCCTCTCCATGTGACTAGTTCTGACGAGTTTGTGATGAGTTTGTGATTAGTTTGTGATGAGTCTGTGAGTCTGTGATTAGTTTGTGCTGAGTTTGTGCTGAATTTGTGATGAGTTTGTGCTGAGTTTGTGCTGAGTTTGTGATGAGTTTGTGATGAGTTTGTGATGAGTTTGTGATGAGTTTGTGATTAGTTTGTGATGAGTCTGTGAAGAGTCTGTGATTAGTTTGTGCTGAGTTTGTGATTAGTTTGTGATGAGTCTGTGATGAGTTTGTGATGAGTTTGTGAAGAGTCTGTGAAGAGTCTGTGATGAGTCTGTGATTTGTTTGTGCTGAGTCTGTGATGAGTTTGTGATTAGTTTATGATGAGTCTGTGATGAGTTTGTGATGAGTTTGTGCTGAGTCTGTGATGAGTTTGTGAAGAGTCTGTGATGAGTTTGTGAAGAGTCTGTGATTAGTTTGTGAAGAGTCTGTGATTAGTTTGTGAAGAGTCTGTGATGAGTTTGTGAGGAGTCTGTGATGAGTTTGTGAGGAGTCTGTGATTAGTTTGTGAAGAGTCTGTGATTAGTTTGTGAAGAGTCTGTGATGAGTTTGTGAGGAGTCTGTGATTAGTTTGTGAAGAGTCTGTGATTAGTTTGTGAAGAGTCTGTGATTAGTTTGTGATTAAGTTGTGCTGAGTCTGTGATGAGTTTGTGCTGAGTCTGTGATTAGTTTGTGCTGAGTCTGTGATGAGTTTGTGATTAGTTTGTGCTGAGTCTGTGATTAGTTTGTGCTGAGTCTGTGATGAGTTTGTGATGAGTCTGTGATGAGTCTGTGATGAGTTTGTGATTAGTTTGTGCTGAGTTTGTGATGAGTCTCTGATGAGTCTGTGATGAGTCTGTGATGAGTCTGTGATGAGTTTGTGATGAGTCTGTGATGAGTTTGTGATTAGTTTGTGCTGAGTTTGTGCTGAGTCTGTGATGAGTTTGTGAAGAGTCTGTGATGAGTTTGTGAAGAGTCTGTGATTAGTTTGTGATTAGTTTGTGCTGAGTCTGTGATGAGTTTGTGCTGAGTCTGTGATTAGTTTGTGATTAGTTTGTGCTGAGTCTGTGATGAGTTTGTGCTGAGTCTGTGATTAGTTTGTGAAGAGTTTGTGCTGAGTCTGTGATGAGTTTGTGAAGAGTCTGTGATGAGTTTGTGCTGAGTCTGTGATTAGTTTGTGCTGAGTCTGTGATGAGTTTGTGAAGAGTCTGTGATGAGTTTGTGCTGAGTCTGTGATTAGTTTGTGCTGAGTCTGTGATTAGTTTGTGATTAGTTTGTGCTGAGTCTGTGATTAGTTTGTGCTGAGTCTGTGATTAGTTTGTGATTAGTTTGTGCTGAGTCTGTGATTAGTTTGTGCTGAGTCTGTGATTAGTTTGTGATTAGTTTGTGATGAGTCTGTGATGAGTTTGTGCTGAGTTTGTGCTGAGTTTGTGATTAGTTTGTGATTAGTTTGTGATGAGTTTGTGATGAGTCTGTGAAGAGTCTGTGATGAGTCTGTGAAGAGTCTGAGATGAGTCTGTGATTTGTTTGTGCTGAGTCTGTGATTAGTTTGTGCTGAGTTTGTGATTAGTTTGTGCTGAGTTTGTGATTAGTTTGTGATGAGTCTGTGAAGAGTCTGAGATTAGTTTGTGCTGAGTTTGTGCTGAGTTTGTGCTGAGTTTGTGATTAGTTTATGATGAGTCTGTGATGAGTCTGTGATGAGTTTGTGATGAGTTTGTGAAGAGTCTGTGAAGAGTCTGTGATGAGTTTGTGCTGAGTTTGTGATGAGTTTGTGATGAGTCTGTGATTAGTTTGTGATGAGTCTGTGATGAGTTTGTGATGAGTTTGTGATTAGTTTGTGCTGAGTCTGTGATGAGTCTGTGATGAATTTGTGCTGAGTTTGTGAAGAGTCTGTGAAGAG
The DNA here is from genome assembly GCA_024349245.1 of Neodontobutis hainanensis. Classification (NCBI taxonomy): domain Eukaryota; kingdom Metazoa; phylum Chordata; class Actinopteri; order Gobiiformes; family Odontobutidae; genus Neodontobutis; species Neodontobutis hainanensis. The sequence goes on along the minus strand of JALDNG010000145.1, from coordinate 534,734 downwards.
TTTGTGATGAGTTTGTGAAGAGTCTGTGAAGAGTTTGTGCTGAGTCTGTGATGAGTTTGTGAAGAGTCTGTGATGAGTTTGTGCTGAGTTTGTGATGAGTTTGTGATGAGTCTGTGATTAGTTTGTGATGAGTCTGTGATGAGTTTGTGAAGAGTTTGTGATGAGTCTGTGATGAGTCTGTGAAGAGTCTGTGAAGAGTCTGTGATGAGTTTGTGCTGAGTTTGTGATGAGTTTGTGAAGAGTCTGTGATGAGTTTGTGAAGAGTCTGTGATAAGTTTGTGATGAGTCTGTGATTAGTTTGTGAAGAGTCTGTGATTAGTTTGTGAAGAGTCTGTGATTAGTTTGTGCTGAGTCTGTGATGAGTTTGTGCTGAGTCTGTGATGAGTTTGTGATTAGTTTGTGCTGAGTCTGTGATGAGTTTGTGAAGAGTCTGTGATGAGTTTGTGAAGAGTCTGTGATAAGTTTGTGATGAGTCTGTGATTAGTTTGTAAAGAGTCTGTGATTAGTTTGTGAAGAGTCTGTGATTAGTTTGTGCTGAATTTGTGATGAGTTTGTGCTGAGTCTGTGATTAGTTTGTGCTGAGTCTGTGATGAGTCTGTGATTAGTTTGTGCTGAGTTTGTGCTGAGTTTGTGATTAGTTTGTGATGAGTTTGTGAAGAGTTTGTGCTGAGTCTGTGATGAGTTTGTGCTGAGTCTATGATGAGTTTGTGAAGAGTCTGTGATGAGTTTGTGCTGAGTTTGTGATGAGTTTGGGCTGAGTCTGTGATTAGTTTGTGATTAGTTTGTGATTAGTTTGTGCTGAGTCTGTGATTAGTTTGTGCTTAGTCTGTGATTAGTTTGTGCTTAGTCTGTGATTAGTTTGTGATTATTTTGTGATGAGTCTGTGATGAGTCTGTGATGAGTCTGTGATGAGTTTGTGATGAGTTTGTGATGAGTTTGTGATGAGTTTGTGCTGAGTCTGTGATGAGTCTGTGATGAGTCTGTGATGAGTCTGTGATGAGTTTGTGATGAGTCTGTGATGAGTTTGTGATTAGTTTGTGCTGAGTTTGTGCTGAGTCTGTGATGAGTTTGTGAAGAGTCTGTGATGAGTTTGTGAAGAGTCTGTGATTAGTTTGTGATTAGTTTGTGCTGAGTCTGTGATGAGTTTGTGCTGAGTCTGTGATTAGTTTGTGATTAGTTTGTGCTGAGTCTGTGATGAGTTTGTGCTGAGTCTGTGATTAGTTTGTGAAGAGTCTGTGATGAGTTTGTGCTGAGTCTGTGATTAGTTTGTGCTGAGTCTGTGATGAGTTTGTGAAGAGTCTGTGATGAGTTTGTGCTGAGTCTGTGATTAGTTTGTGCTGAGTCTGTGATTAGTTTGTGATTAGTTTGTGCTGAGTCTGTGATTAGTTTGTGCTGAGTCTGTGATTAGTTTGTGATTAGTTTGTGCTGAGTCTGTGATTAGTTTGTGCTGAGTCTGTGATTAGTTTGTGATTAGTTTGTGATGAGTTTGTGATTAGTTTGTGATGAGTTTGTGATGAGTCTGTGAAGAGTCTGTGATGAGTCTGTGAAGAGTCTGTGATGAGTCTGTGAAGAGTCTGAGATGAGTCTGTGATTTGTTTGTGCTGAGTCTGTGATTAGTTTGTGCTGAGTTTGTGATTAGTTTGTGCTGAGTTTGTGATTAGTTTGTGATGAGTCTGTGAAGAGTCTGTGATTAGTTTGTGCTGAGTTTGTGCTGAGTTTGTGCTGAGTTTGTGATTAGTTTATGATGAGTCTGTGATGAGTCTGTGATGAGTTTGTGATGAGTTTGTGAAGAGTCTGTGAAGAGTCTGTGATGAGTTTGTGATGAGTTTGTGATGAGTCTGTGATTAGTTTGTGATGAGTCTGTGATGAGTTTGTGAAGAGTTTGTGATGAGTTTGTGATTAGTTTGTGCTGAGTCTGATGAGTCTGTGAAGAGTCTCTGATTAGTTTGTGCTGAGTCTGTGATGAGTCTGTGATGAGTTTGTGCTGAGTTTGTGAAGAGTCTGTGAAGAGTTTGTGCTGAGTTTGTGAAGAGTTTGTGATGAGTTTGTGAAGAGTCTGTGAAGAGTCTGTGATGAGTCTGTGAAGAGTCTGAGATGAGTCTGTGATTTATTTGTGCTGAGTTTGTGATGAGTTTGTGATTAGTTTTTGCTGAGTTTGTGATTAGTTTGTGATGAGTCTGTGAAGAGTCTGTGATGAGTTTGTGCTGAGTTTGTGATGAGTTTGTGATGAGTCTGTGATTAGTTTGTGATGAGTCTGTGATGAGTTTGTGAAGAGTTTGTGATGAGTCTGTGAAGAGTCTGTGAAGAGTCTGTGAAGAGTCTGTGAAGAGTCTGTGAAGAGTCTGTGATGAGTTTGTGATGAGTTTGTGATGAGTTTGTGATTAGTTTATGAGTTTATGATGAGTTTGTGATGAGTCTGTGATGAGTTTGTGAAGAGTCTGTGATTAGTTTGTGATGAGTCTGTGATTAGTTTGTGAAGAGTCTGTGATTAGTTTGTGCTGAGTCTGTGATTAGTTTGTGCTGAGTCTGTGATGAGTTTGTGATTAGTTTGTGCTGAGTCTGTGATGAGTTTGTGAAGAGTCTGTGATGAGTTTGTGAAGAGTCTGTGATAAGTTTGTGATGAGTCTGTGATTAGTTTGTGAAGAGTCTGTGATTAGTTTGTGAAGAGTCTGTGATTAGTTTGTGATTAGTTTGTGCTGAGTCTGTGATGAGTTTGTGAAGAGTCTGTGATAAGTTTGTGATGAGTCTGTGATTAGTTTGTGAAGAGTCTGTGATGAGTTTGTGCTGAGTCTGTGATGAGTTTGTGATTAGTTTGTGCTGAGTCTGTGATGAGTTTGTGAAGAGTCTGTGATGAGTTTGTGAAGAGTCTGTGATAAGTTTGTGATGAGTCTGTGATTAGTTTGTAAAGAGTCTGTGATTAGTTTGTGAAGAGTCTGTGATTAGTTTGTGCTGAATTTGTGATGAGTTTGTGCTGAGTCTGTGATTAGTTTGTGCTGAGTCTGTGATGAGTTTGTGATTAGTTTGTGCTGAGTCTGTGATGAGTCTGTGATTAGTTTGTGCTGAGTTTGTGAAGAGTTTGTGATGAGTTTGTGAAGAGTTTGTGAAGAGTCTGTGATGAGTTTGTGCTGAGTTTGTGATGAGTTTGGGCTGAGTCTGTGATTAGTTTGTGATTAGTTTGTGATTAGTTTGTGCTGAGTCTGTGATTAGTTTGTGCTTAGTCTGTGATTAGTTTGTGCTTAGTCTGTGATTAGTTTGTGATTATTTTGTGATGAGTCTGTGATGAGTCTGTGATGAGTCTGTGATGAGTTTGTGATGAGTTTGTGATGAGTTTGTGATTAGTTTGTGATGTGGTACCCAACTGTCCATTTGTTCCTTAGTACAGAGTTTGACCCTTTTTAGCAGGTCTTAAAAGTAATTTCCTTTTGTGGTTTTTTCCCAATACGGTTCAGTTCAAGGCCTTAAAAAAAAAAAAAAAAAAAAAGCGGAAAACGTAGTTCTCATTTATTTCATTGCAGAAAAGAATAGAAAAGTTAATCCTACCAGCTCCCCATCCAGTGTTCTGAGATTGAATCCAAATCCCCACAAAAAAACCTGACCTGAAAACAAGGTCAAGAAAAGTAAAAAGTAAAGTAAATCATTCAGTCTTATAGTTACCGGTAACATTCAATTTTGGTTTTATTACTTAACATTCCAATAAGGACACCCTTCCTTATTGGAAGCATAAGGGTGTCCATCAGTGCACGTGGCACCAGGACACTCTAGGCCGGAGGTCGATGATCGACTTTGTAGTTGTTTCATCTGACCTCCGACCGTATGTCTTGGACACTCGGGTGAAGAGAGGGGCGGAGCTGTCAACTGATCACCACCTGGTGGTGAGTTGGATCCGATGGCGGAGGAGAAGGCGGGACAGACTTGGCAGACCCAAACGTACTGTGAGGGTCTGTTGGGAACGTTTGGCCGAGTCCCCTGTCAGAGAGATCTTCAACTCCCACCTCCGACAGAGCTTCGACCAGATTCCGAGGGAGACTGGAAACATTGAGTCCGAGTGGACCATGTTTTCCACCTCCATTGTCGACGCAGCAACTCGAAGCTGTGGCCGCAAAGTCTCCGGTGCCTGTCGTGGCGGCAATCCCCGAACCCGGTGGTGGACACCGGAAGTAAGGGAGGCCGTCAAGCTGAAGAAGGAGACCTATCGAGCCTGGTTGGCTTGTGGGACTCCTGAGGCAGCGGATAGGTACCGGCAGGCCAAGCGGGCTGCAGCACGGGTGGTTGTGGAGGCAAAAACTCGGGTCTGGGAGGAGTTCGGTGAGGCCATGGAAAAAGACTATCGGTCGGCCTCGAAGAAATTCTGGCAAACCGTCCGACGCCTCAGGAGGGGGAAGCAGTGCCCTGCCAACACTGTTTACAGTGGAGATGGGAATCTGCTGACCTCAACTGGGGATATTGTTGGACGGTGGAAGGAATACTTCGAGGATCTCCTCAACCCCACCGTCACGTCTTCCTCTGAGGAAGCAGAGGCCGAGGGTTCAGAGGTGGACTCGTCCGTCACTCAGCCTGAAGTCACTGAGGTAGTTGGGAAGCTCCTCGGTGGCAGGGCACCGGGGGTGGATGAGATACGCCCTGAGTACCTCAAGTCTCTGGATGTTGTGGGGCTGTCTTGGTTAACACGCCTCTGCAACATCGCGTGGCGTTTGGGGACAGTACCTCTGGACTGGCAGACCGGGGGGGTGGTCCCTCTTTTTAAGAAGGGGGACCAGAGGGTGTGTTCCAACTACAGAGGGATCACACTCCTCAGCCTCCACAGGAAAGTCTATGCCAGGTACTGGAGAGGAGAATGCGGCCGATAGTCGAACCTCAGATCCAGGAGGAACAATGCGGTTTTCGTCCCGGTCGTGGAACACTGGACCAGCTCTATACCCTCTCCAGGGGCTCGAGGGTTTATGGGAGTTTGCCCAACCAGTCCACATGTGCTTTGTGGATCTGGAGAAGGCATTCGACAGTGTCCCTCGTGGTGCCCTGTGGGGGGTGCTCTGGGAGTATGGGGTCCGGGGCCCTTTGCTAAGGGCAGTCCGGTCCCTGTACGACCGGAGCAGGAGCTTGGTTCATTGCCGGCAGTAAGTCAGACCTGGTCCCGGTGCATGTTGGACTCCGTCAGGGCTGCCCTTTGTCACCGGTCCTGTTCATTATCTTTATGGACAGGATTTCTAGGCGCAGCCAGGGGCCGGAGGGAGTTTGGTTTGGGGACCACAGGATCTCGTCTTTACTTTTTGCAGATGATGTTGTCCTGTTGGCTCCATCAAGCCAGGACCTTCAGCTGCACTGGGACGGTTTGCAGCCGAGTGTGAAGCGGCTGGGATGAGGATCAGCACCATGACCATGGTTCTCAGTGAAAAGGGTGGCTTGTCTCCTTCAGGTTGGTGGAGAGCTCCTGCCTCAAGTGGAGGAGTTTAAGTATCTCGGGGTCTTGTTCACGAGTGAGGGAAGGAGGGAGCGTGAGATCGACAGATGGATCGGTGCAGCTTCTGCAGTGATGCGGTCGATGTACCGGTCTGTCGTGGTGAAGAAGGAGCTGAGCTGTAAGGCAAAGCTCTCGATTTACCGGTCAATCTACGTTCCTACTCTCACCTATGGTCATGAGCTTTGGGTCATGACCGAAAGAACAAGATCCCGGATACAGGCGGCCGAAATGAGCTTTCTCCGCAGAGTGGCGGGGCGCTCCCTTAGAGATAAGGTGAGGAGCTCTGTCACTCGGGAGGAGCTCAAAGTAGAGCCGCTGCTCCTTCACATTGAGAGGAGCAGCTGAGGTGGCTCGAGCATCTGTTTCGGATGCCTCCCGGACGCCTCCCTAGGGAGGTGTTCCGGGCATGTCCCACCGGGAGGAGACCTCGGGGAAGACCTAGGACACGCTGGAGGGACTATGTCTCTCAGCTGGCCTGGGAACGCCTCGGTATCCCCCCGGAAGAGCTGGAGGAAGTGTCTGGGGAGAGGGAAGTCTGGGCTTCTCTGCTTAGACTGCTGCCCCCGCGACCCGGCCCCGGATAAGAGGTAGAAGATGGATGGATGGATGGCATTCCAATAAGGGAAAAAAAATACAATAAAGTTCACTACATAGGTTCACGTTTTCCCTTTCCTCCAAAAGCCATAGTGACAACATGTACACTCTAGCATTAGCCACACATTACATTACCATTAAGCTAACAAGGAGTTAGCACAAACAATTCATCAAACCGTACCAAAAAGAACAGAAATAGCGGCATTATATGTCAGCCGAATTTAAGGTAAGATGTAGTATATTCATATGTGTAAACTAAGAATTACCCGTTTTCGTAATGCAGTTCAGTTTGAAAACGGTCATCAAATAAATCATAAATAAAGTCATTTAAATAAATAGATGCAGCGGTTGGCAAAACGGCTGTCAATAAAACATATTAACAAGACTTACCGATGAATCTAAGTAAGTTTTAGAAAGATGAAGCCACATGAGTCTGAACTTGCCGTGTTTATGCCATTGATTGTTTATATAGTGGATATAATCCGCCCATTGGTCCCTATTCACTGATATCGTTGTTATGATTCGGCAATAAAATGGCCTTAACATCTGGGCTTTTTGGTTTTTACTCCATAGTAAAACAATAATTTTTAGATAGCATAAACGAATGTAATAATCCATAATTCACTTCCCCCGGAGTTGTCATGTAGTGAAAACTTAGCTCTAGAGACCAGAGCCATCTTTTCTACCAGGGTGTAAACATGATTTTTACACTTGTAAAGTCGCCATTGGGTTTCTCCTTATATTTCCGCTTTTGAAGCCTGCCCTCTGGTGGACGGTGGTATATCGCCGTATTTTGCTGTATTTTGGCGTATGGTGGCGCCCTTACGCAACAACCATTTAGGAGGTTCCTTGGGAGACGCTTGGTTTATGCCCAGCCACAGTGAGAGCGCAACAGGAAGTTCCCGGATATTTCTCTTCCCCGGGGTTCAGGTGTATGCAATTGGCACATCAGGTGACCGGGTTACACATGGTACATTTTCAGCAAGCAGGGGCGCCGGCAGCTGCAAGGAGCGCCAATTTGCCAATTCCACACACAATGAAATGATGTAAATGATTAAAAACCGATTCGCCCCTGCCTAAAACCGCTGCTGGCTGAGTCTGTGATGAGTCTGTGATGAGTCTGTGAGGAGTCTTTGAGGAATCTGTGAGGAGTCGGTGAGGAGTCTGAGCAGTCTGTGAGGAGTCTGTGAGGAGTCTGTGAGGAGTCTGTGAGGAGTCTGAAGATCCTGTGAGGAGTCTGTGAGGAGTCTGTGAGGAATCTGTGAGGAGTCGGTGAGGAGTCTGAAGATCCTGTGAGGAGTCTGTGAGGAGTCTGTGAGGAGTCTGAAGATCCTGTGAGGAGTCTGTGAGGAGTCTGTGAGGAGTCTGTGAGGAGTCTGTGAGGAGTCTGTGAGGAGTCTGTGAGGAGTCTGAAGATCCTGTGAGGAGTCTGTGAGGAGTCTGTGAGGAGTCTGTGAGGAGTCTGAAGATCCTGTGAGGAGTCTGTGAGGAGTCTGTGAGGAGTCTGTGAGGAGTCTGTGAGGAGTCTGTGAGCAGTCTGTGAGGAGTCTGTGAGGAGTCTGTGAGGAGTCTGTGAGGAGTCTGTGAGGAGTCTGATGATCCTGTGAGGAGTCTGTGAGGAGTCTGAGCAGTCTGTGAGGAGTCTGTGAGGAGTCTGATGATCCTGTGAGGAGTCTGTGAGGAGTCTGTGAGGAGTCTGATGATCCTGTGAGGAGTCTGTGACAAGTTTGCGATCTCTGCATCAACTGTTTTTTTTATAAATATCTCAGTTTATCAATTCTAACACTAGAGCCACAGCCACTTACCTCTGTAACTTACATAATGGGCACTTTTTTATTTAAATCTGTCAGAAACAAAATGTAAAGGTCCCTTAAGTCCTTGTCCTGACAATAATGTTGAAAACACTGAAAACATCATAACCCAGAGGCAATCAGTCTTATTTCCACAGACTCTCCTCTGAGAGTTCTGTGTTGGTACATCTCATGAACAGTTGGTGGTTTTTCTGAGAAGAGACGGGTTAACATGAAGCTAACAGACACAAGCAAGTCCTTCTCGGTGACAGGGATTATTGCTAATATTTAAATTAAGTTATTGACTTTTTCATTTTGAGCAGCTCCTGTTCCATTTTAATTAACCTCAACAACGAATAACACTGAAGGTTTTAAGGGCTTAACAGTCGAGTCTCACGTTTATTATGATATATCTGGTTCTGGTCCTGGTCTTGGTCTTAATCAGATCCTGGTCTTGGTCAAATCAGTATGTGGAGTCTGTCCTCAGGGATCTTATCTCAACAGGAAAATGTTTAAGGATTCTGGCATCTTTTTTACCCACAGACTGTTTTAGTCCGGATACATGGCCTGGTTCCTGAGGGTTTTGGCAGGTCTTGGCTGGTCTCGGTGTGATTCTGGCAGGTACTTTTTGGCAGGTCTTGCAGTAAGTGACACCTGACTCCTGGTTTATATTAATCTGTTAGAGTTATTAATGCAGCAGAAGAATGAGGTCAGATCAGGGACAGAGGAACTCAGAGTTCAGCCTGAGAGAGTGGGTGTGTCCCTTGCTGGTCACTCACACTGGTCACTCTCAATGGTCACTATCACCTGTCACTCACAATGGTCACTATCACCTGTCACTCACACTGGTCACTCGCACTGGTCACTATCACCTGTCACTCACAATGGTCACTATCACCTGTCACTCACACTGGTCACTCGCACTGGTCACTATCACCTGTCACTCACAATGGTCACTATCACCTATCACTATCACCGGTCACTCACACTGGTCACTCTCACTGGTCACTCACACTGGTCACACGTACTGGTCACTATCACCTGTCACTCACACTGGTCACTCTCAATGGTCACTATCACCTGTCACTCTCAATGGTCACTATCACCTGTCACTCTCAATTGTCACTATCACCTGTCACTCTCAATGGTCACTATCACCTGTCACTCTCAATTGTCACTATCACCTGTCACTCTCAATGGTCACTATCACCTGTCACTCTCAATGGTCACTATCACCTGTCACTCACACTGGTCACTCTCAATGGTCACTATCGCCTGTCTCTCACACTGGTCACTTGCACTGGCCCTTCTCACTGAACCCCTCGGTGCACAGTTCTCTCATGAACACTAATCATTAGATCACATGACATCGATGCTGTAACTGATCAGCTGATGATCTGACCAATCCCAGAGCAGCACTGTGTTATGGGAATTTTACATTCTATATTTCCATCATTATTATTTCATTATTAGTGTGGGTTATTCTGTTCATGCCCTGTCCTTCAACATAGACCTAGACATATTACCACCTGGTTTCTGGGTTGTAGGTCTCTAGAGGCGGATATACAAATACAGTGACGATGGTAAATGCCTCTAAAGAACTACAACCCAGAAACCAGGTGGTAATATGTCTAGGTCTATGTTGAAGGACAAGGCATGAACAGAATAACCCACACTAATAATGAAATAATAATGATGGAAATATAGAATGTAAAATTCCCATAACACAGTGCCAGGATGAAGTCTCTACTGAATAGTTAATAACGTTTTTACAAAGCGAAGAGAGCTCAAGTGAAGTATCAGAATCCTACCAAAGCATGCATTATGTCAGATGATTCCTGGTACAAGATAAAATCAGGACATTAATCATACATTATTGTATACACTCAGTTAAATTAAAGATAATTTTATTCAACTTTTTTCTTGCTGTGTCTCTGGAGCCAGGTCCAGTCCCTGAACTGGACCCAGCAGGTTGGACACTCCTCAGATGTTTGGCTCTAAGACCGTCTCAGTGAAAGTGACACTTTAGTGAACCCCCTCCGTCTGCTGACCCTGGACCCCTCCTCGTTGTCAGTCAGCTCTATAAATATGGCTCTGGGGCCTCTGCTCATCCTCGGTGATCACATTGCTGCTGCCGCTGCACGTTCTTCTTGAGCCCTCAACCACAAAGGTACAGCCTGTTAACTTTAACTCTTTTACTCTTTACAATCTTTAGACTCTACACTCTTTACACTTAGACTCTTTATAATCTTTACAGTCTTTAGTTAAGTCTTTTTTTCAGACTGTGATGTTTTTGTGAGTTTAAAGTGACCTTGAGTAAAAGAAAAAGACACACCCCCTCACACTCTGCAGCATCCTCCGCTCTCATTGGTCTGTGTCTGAATTCCTAAAATATCCGCGTCACATGACCCACTGCGTTTCTTAGCCCTGCTGTTGCAGCTGAACAATACCACTCCTTCTTCTGCGGCATTTATGATGCTTTATTAAACTTTATTTAACAGGACTTATTTATTATTATTAAGTGCCTTTAAATGGATTTAAATGGTTATATTTAGACGGTTTGTAAAGGTTTTCTTTAACTTGGCTCAGACTGTTTTATGTGGTTAAATTTAAAATTGAAGTGGTTCTAAATCAAGCTGGTTAATTTTTACTTGGCGACGGCTCTGAGTCGTCCTGCTGCTGCTGTTCAGGGTTAAATCTGCTTTAACACAAGCTTCTATTATAGAATAAGTCACTAGTTAATATCAGGTTTATACCACTTCTAAAGGCATTCAATCTGCTTATAACCAGCTTTTGACAAGCTTCACTTGGTTCAACCCAGACTTTAATCAGTCCAACATGGTTTCAGCATGTTAAGAACTGGATTTGACCAACTTTAAAGTGGTTTAAAGTTGACCTACTGAGGTTTTAAAACAGAACAAAACTAGTTATAGACAGAGTTGGAGGGGTTTTAAGTGGTTAAACCCAGACACCAACCAGATAGAAACTGTATTTGGAAGGATTTTGAGTGGTTTAACTTGGATTGTAAATCTTTAGTGGCTCTGCAAAAGTTATCAGTGGATAATAAAGTTCTGTCTGACACTCCACACTAAACCCGACAGAGAAGAACAGAGCCCTTTAAACAGATTTTTTACAGTGTAGGGTTATATTAAGCTATTGAAGAGACTGGGTCCAATGAAGTCTGAAACAAACCAGTTTGTGTTGAAGACACGGCAAATCCTGATCTTTCCCGAGTCAGTTTTTGATTCTGATACTGAGGGGTCCTTCAGGCTTCAGCTCATGTGACTCAGGCTCAGGTTGTCTCAGGGTCAGACGCAGAGGCAATCTGTAGAACACACTCTGAAACCTGAGCCGACGAGGAGGGGGCACCAGCTCTGAACTGGACCCTGTGTGAGCGCAGCGCTGGAGGAGGTATCGGTTGTCTCCGATGCAGCAGTAAAAGAAGACCTGACACACACTGCGCTGGTCGCGTGAGTTCAACAGAAAACCCACAGAGACCAGAGGTTCTACTCTGGGTTAATAACGACTGGAACTAAACCTAACGTGTTTCACTGGAAATGGCCCCTGTCACTTTAGCTGTGCTCTATTTAGAGACGCCTCTACTTTGTCCCCGAGTTTGATTGTGTAGTTTCTTTTCTTTTCTTCTACTTTTCAATCAGTAAAAGTAGTGAATAAATCTATCTAAACCTTCTGGCCTAATACTCGGTGAGAGTCGACAGGACATCATGGACTTGGACAGACTGTAAATGAGCTTTTTCTGAAAGTGCTGATAAAGTGTTATTTCTGTTTTCGCTGCAGCCTTTTGTCAAAAATGGAGCGTACCTTCATCGCTGTGAAGCCCGATGGCGTTCAGAGAGGCCTGTGCGGAGAGATCATCAAGCGCCTTGAGACTAGAGGCTTCAGGCTGTGTGCCGCCAAGTTCATCCAGGTACAGACCAACATGTCTGAACATTAGATTAGTCCAGCATCTTCTGTAAATGTACCACACTCTGAAAACTGGAATTTATGAACAAAGATGGTAAGAGTTTGCTTCTGATATATTTAATTAATCTGGTTTTGGTCCGTTTATGTCGTAGGCCTCTGAGGACTTCATGAAGACCCACTACCTGGACCTGAAGGACATGCCTTTCTACGGTGGTCTCTGCAAATACATGTCGTCTGGACCCGTCCTGGCCATGGTACGCCTGCTGCACTTCCTCTCACGTCCACTAGAGGGGCTCTGCCTGCCGCAGCAGTGACAGTACAGATGCATGTGGCTGAAATGTTTAATGCTGGACAAAGAAAGTTCTCTCAAGTCCTGTGTCACTGCAGCGTAACAGTCCAGGTCTTTATCCAAAGATATATAAAATAACTGTTGTACTTGAACACAGCACTGATAATAGACTGAGTCGGGCCTTATTAAACCCACTCCATTGTTGAATTTGAACAGGTTTAGATGGGTTTGGACAGGTTTAGATTGATTTGAACATGTTTAGATTGATTTGAACAGGTTTAGATGGATTTGAACAGGTTTAGATGGATTTGAACAGGTTTTAGATGGATTTGAACAAGTTTAGATAGATTTGAACAGGTTTAGATGGATTTGAACAGGTTTAGAAGGATTTGAACAGGTTTAGATGGATTTGAATAGGTTTAGATGGATTTGAACAGGTTTTAGTTGGATTTATAAAGATGTGAATAAAGCAGAAACATAGACTGTAAAAAACATAACCAAACACATTATGTTTTTATTTATTTGCCTCATCGAACTCTTGTATTTATAGAATTCACATTTGCGTTGGGGCTAAGGCGAGCCGTTAAAAAAGAGTCAAAACGATAAAAAATTGATTCTTTCATCAGTAAATAAAGTAGCTTCTGTAACTGATTGTTGTTCGACCCAGAGCAGCTGCAGTACTCGTACTCGTACTCGTACTCGTACTCGTTAGTGTCTCTGCAGCTGTCAGCGCTCGGCTCGTTCTCAAGGCCTTGGCTATTTTTATCATGTGACCTCTGTCTGAATGTGACCTGCGCACGACGCCTGACACACAAGTCTAGTCTTAGACCAGGTCCAGACTCATGGTCAAACCCAAGACAACACTAAAGATCAAGACCGGTCTTGAGTTTTACATCACTGAGCTTTCTTTCATTCCTTCATCTGGTGGATATCCTCCTCTGTGAGCTCTGATTGGCTGATGTATATCTCTGAGCTCTGATTGGCTGATGTAATCTGTGAGCTCTGATTGGCTGATGTAATCTATGAGCTCTGATTGGCTGATGTAATCTGTGAGCTCTGATTGGCTGATGTATATCTCTGAGCTCTGATTGGCTGATGTAACCTATGAGCTCTGATTGGCTGATGTAACCTGTGTGCTCTGATTGGCTGATGTAACCTGTGTGCTCTGATTGGCTGATGTAACCTGTGAGCTCTGATTGGCTGATGTAATCTGTGAGCTCTGATTGGCTGATGTAACCTGTGTGCTCTGATTGGCTGATGTAACCTGTGAGCTCTGATTGGCTGATGTAATCTGTGAGCTCTGATTGGCTGTCGTCTCTGTCCTTCTTAGGTGTGGGAGGGCCAGAACATCGTGAAGCTGGTGAGAATGATGTTGGGCGAGACCAACCCTGCAGACTCCAAACCCGGCAGCATTCGCGGAGACCTCTGCATCAACATCGGCAGGTCAGTCCTGCTCTAGTCCGGGCTCAGTCTGGGTTCAGTCTGGGTTCAGTCCGGTCTAAGGTCTAAACAACAAACTAATTTAAACTAATGTAACCAAAACCAAAATAGACTAAATTAATCTGTTTAAAATTTCAATAACCAACATTTGAACCAAGTTTCAGATGTTTGTGATGGTTCTCAGGCAGGAACATCATCAGATATTTAAGTGTTTGCTCGTGTCGCCTTCAGGAACATCATCAGATATTTAAGTGTTGGCCTGTGTCGCCTTCAGGAACATCATCAGATATTTAAGTGTTGGCCTGTGTCGCCTTCAGGAACATCATCAGATATTTAAGTGTTGGCCTGTGTCGCCTTCAGGAACATCATCAGATATTTAAGTGTTTGCTCGTGTCGCCTTCAGGAACATCATCAGATATTTAAGTGTTTGCCCGTGTCGCCTTCAGGAACATCATCAGATATTTAAGTGTTTGCTCGTGTCGCCTTCAGGAACATCATCAGATATTTAAGTGTTTGCTCGTGTCGCCTTCAGGAACATCATCAGATATTTAAGTGTTTGCTCGTGTCGCCTTCAGGAACATCATCAGATATTTAAGTGTTTGCTCGTGTCGCCTTCAGGAACATCATCAGATATTTAAGTGTTGGCCTGTGTTGCTTTCAGGAACATCATCAGATATTTAAGTGTTGGCCTGTGTCGCCTTCAGGAACATCATCAGATATTTAAGTGTTTGCTCGTGTCGCCTTCAGGAACATCATCAGATATTTAAGTGTTGGCCTGTGTCGCCTTCAGGAACATCATCAGATATTTAAGTGTTGGCCTGTGTTGCTTTCAGGAACATCATCAGATATTTAAGTGTTTGCTCGTGTTGCTTTCAGGAACATCATCAGATATTAAAGTGTTGGCCTGTGTTGCCTTCAGGAACATCATTAGATATTTAAGTGTTGGCCCGTGTCGCCTTCAGGAACATCATCAGATATTTAAGTGTTTGCTCGTGTCGCCTTCAGGAACATCATCAGATATTTAAGTGTTTGCACGTGTCGCCTTCAGGAACATCATCAGATATTTAAGTGTTTGCACGTGTTGCTTTCAGGAACATCATCAGATATTTAAGTGTTTGCTCGTGTCGCCTTCAGGAACATCATCAGATATTTAAGTGTTTGCTCATGTCGCTTTCAGGAACATCATCAGATATTTAAGTGTTTGCTCGTGTCGCTTTCAGGAACATCATCAGATATTTAAGTGTTGGCCTGTGTCGCCTTCAGGAACATCATCAGATATTTAAGTGTTGGCCTGTGTCACCTTCAGGAACATTATCAGATATTTAAGTGTTGGCCTGTGTCGCCTTCAGGAACATCATCAGATATTTAAGTGTTGGCCTGTGTCACCTTCAGGAACATTATCAGATATTTAAGTGTTGGCCTGTGTCGCCTTCAGGAACATCATCAGATATTTAAGTGTTGGCCTGTGTCGCCTTCAGGAACATCATCAGATATTTAAGTGTTTGCTCGTGTCGCCTTCAGGAACATCATCAGATATTTAAGTGTTTGCCCGTGTCGCCTTCAGGAACATCATCAGATATTTAAGTGTTTGCTCGTGTCGCCTTCAGGAACATCATCAGATATTTAAGTGTTTGCTCGTGTCGCCTTCAGGAACATCATCAGATATTTAAGTGTTTGCTCGTGTCGCCTTCAGGAACATCATCAGATATTTAAGTGTTTGCTCGTGTCGCCTTCAGGAACATCATCAGATATTTAAGTGTTGGCCTGTGTTGCTTTCAGGAACATCGTCAGATATTTAAGTGTTGGCCTGTGTCGCCTTCAGGAACATCATCAGATATTTAAGTGTTGGCCTGTGTCGCCTTCAGGAACATCATCAGATATTTAAGTGTTTGCTCGTGTCGCCTTCAGGAACATCATCAGATATTTAAGTGTTTGCTCGTGTTGCTTTCAGGAACATCATCAGATATTTAAGTGTTGGCCTGTGTCGCCTTCAGGAACATCATCAGATATTTAAGTGTTTGCTCGTGTCGCCTTCAGGAACATCATCAGATATTTAAGTGTTTGCCCGTGTTGCCTTCAGGAACATCATCAGATATTTAAGTGTTTGCTCGTGTCGCCTTCAGGAACATCATCAGATATTTAAGTGTTGGCCTGTGTCGCCTTCAGGAACATCATCAGATATTTAAGTGTTTGCTCGTGTCGCCTTCAGGAACATCATCAGATATTTAAGTGTTGGCCTGTGTCGCCTTCAGGAACATCATCAGATATTTAAGTGTTGGCCTGTGTCGCCTTCAGGAACATCATCAGATATTTAAGTGTTTGCTCGTGTCGCCTTCAGGAACATCATCAGATATTTAAGTGTTTGCTCGTGTCGCCTTCAGGAACATCATCAGATATTTAAGTGTTGGCCTGTGTCGCCTTCAGGAACATCATCAGATATTTAAGTGTTGGCCTGTGTTGCTTTCAGGAACATCATCAGATATTTAAGTGTTTGCTCGTGTTGCTTTCAGGAACATCATCAGATATTAAAGTGTTGGCCTGTGTTGCCTTCAGGAACATCATTAGATATTTAAGTGTTGGCCCGTGTCGCCTTCAGGAACATCATCAGATATTTAAGTGTTTGCTCGTGTCGCCTTCAGGAACATCATCAGATATTTAAGTGTTTGCACGTGTCGCCTTCAGGAACATCATCAGATATTTAAGTGTTTGCACGTGTTGCTTTCAGGAACATCATCAGATATTTAAGTGTTTGCTCATGTCGCTTTCAGGAACATCATCAGATATTTAAGTGTTTGCTCGTGTCGCTTTCAGGAACATCATCAGATATTTAAGTGTTTGCTTGTGTCGCTTTCAGGAACATCATCAGATATTTAAGTGTTGGCCTGTGTCGCCTTCAGGAACATCATCAGATATTTAAGTGTTGGCCTGTGTCGCCTTCAGGAACATCATCAGATATTTAAGTGTTGGCCTGTGTCACCTTCAGGAACATTATCAGATATTTAAGTGTTGGCCTGTGTCGCCTTCAGGAACATCATCAGATATTTAAGTGTTGGCCTGTGTC
This sequence comes from Neodontobutis hainanensis, assembly GCA_024349245.1. Lineage (NCBI taxonomy): Eukaryota > Metazoa > Chordata > Actinopteri > Gobiiformes > Odontobutidae > Neodontobutis > Neodontobutis hainanensis. The sequence goes on along the minus strand of JALDNG010000145.1, from coordinate 518,178 downwards.
ACCTTCAGGAACATTATCAGATATTTAAGTGTTGGCCTGTGTCGCCTTCAGGAACATCATCCACGGCAGCGACACCCTGGAGAATGCCAAGCGTGAGGTCGAGCTGTGGTTCAAGCCTGAGGAGTTTGTCAACTACACTTCCTGCTTCCAGCCCTTCCTCTACGAGTAACTGTCCAATCAGAAGCCAGGACCCCCCGTCAGGCCCCGCCCTCAGCTGTCAATCATCACACTTGGGTTTTTCACTGTCAGTTCAAACATGCAGCAATAAAGTCTCATGTTTAACCAAAAACTGTCTTTCATTAGCTAGTCTTCTGTTTTTGGACCAATAACCTCCAGAAAACCCCCCGGAGCTGTTATTTTTAGGGACAAACTCCCATAAAGCCCTGTTGTGACATTAGGGGCTGGATTATAGCCCAAACACTCACTTTAACCATGTTTGGGGAAAAATCAGAAATGAGCCAAAATTAGAATATCAGACTTATTTTTCGAGTCTTATGTTTTTTACAGAATTTAAGAAATTTGACGACATCCCTGAAAACACTTACGGTGGCCCAGAGAGCTCATGAAATACAAAAGCTGAAACAGACTTTACACAAAGAAAGTGTCAAACGGAATTACAATAACCACACGCTGTAGTATTATGCAAATGAGCCACGCGGCTCTGGGGCAAATTTAGACTCAAAAACAAAGTGTTTTGTGCAGTTTATTTTTCCAGTTTCCCCAAAATGTGTCAAGAGTGACCAATTTACCAAAACTGTGTTATTCCAGAGTGAAAAAAATAATCTGTATTTCCAGAATGAGATTTACACAAAAAAACTCCAGCCACAGTGTTGTTGCCCTCAGTGCAGCCAAACGAGCGTGAGCACGAGGCACTTCTCCTGAAGCACAGCCCCAGGCTTCTGCAAAAACAGGAAACAAGACCATTTTCTCACAATTTTTTTTTATTTCCATTAAAAACTGTAAAATGACTCGAGCGCAGTGGCTCAGTGGTAGAGCAGTCGTCCTATAACCGCAAGGTTGGGCAGCCCCCCCTCTCTGTCTGCCCCAGGGGTGAGCAGGGTGAGAGGGGTGAGTCGGGTGAGTGAGAGGGGTGAGTGGGGTGAAAGGGGTGAGAGGGGTGAGTGAGAGGGGTGAGAGGGGTGAGAGGTGTGAGTGAGAGGGGTGAGAGGGGTGAGTGAGAGGGGTGAGTGGGGTGAGAGGGGTGAGAGGGGTGAGAGTGGTGAGTGAGAGGGGTGAGAGGGGTGAGTGAGAGGGGTGAGAGGGGTGAGAGGGGTGAGTGAGGTAAGAGGGGTGAGAGGGGTGAGAGGGGTGAGTCGGGTGAGTGAGAGGGGTGAGTGGGGTGAGAGGGGTGAGTGGGGTGAGAGGGGTGAGTGAGGTGAGAGGGGTGAGTGGGGTGAGTGAGAGGGGTGAGAGGGGTGAGTGGGGTGAGTGGGGTGAGTGAGAGGTGAGTGGGGTGAGAGGGGTGAGTGAGAGGTGAGTGGGGTGAGAGGGGTGAGTGGGGTGAGAGTGGTGAGTGAGAGGGGTGAGTGAGGTGAGAGGGGTGAGAGGGGTGAGTGAGAGGGCTGAGAGGGGTGAGTGAGAGGGGTGAGAGGGGTGAGTGGGGTGAGAGGGGTGAGTCAGAGGGGTAAGAGGGGTGAGTGGGGTGAGTGAGAGGGGTCAGTGGGGTGAGTGACGTGAGAGGGGTGAGAGGGGTGAGTGAGAGGGGTGAGTGGGGTGAGAGGGGTGAGTGGGGTGAGAGGGGTGAGAGGGGTGAGTGGGGTGAGTGAGAGGGGTGAGTGGGGTGAGAGGGGTGAGAGGGGTGAGTGGGGTGAGAGGGGTGGGTGAGAGGGGTGAGTGGGGTGAGAGGGGTGAGAGGGGTGAGTGGGGTGAGAGGGGTGAGAGGGGTGAGTGGGGTGAGAGGGGTGAGAGGGGTGAGTGGGGTGAGAGGGGTGAGTGAGAGGGGTGAGAGGGGTGAGAGGGGTGAGTGGGGTGAGAGGGGTGAGAGGGGTGAGAGAGGTGAGAGGGGTGAGAGGGGTGAGAGGGGTGAGTGAGAGGGGTCAGTGGGGTGAGTGACGTGAGAGGGGTGAGAGGGGTGAGTGAGAGGGGTGAGTGGGGTGAGAGGGGTGAGTGGGGTGAGAGGGGTGAGAGGGGTGAGTGGGGTGAGAGGGGTGAGTGGGGTGAGGGGTGAGTGAGAGGTGAGTGGGGTGAGAGGGGTGGGTGAGAGGGGTGAGTGGGGTGAGAGGGGTGAGAGGGGTGAGTGGGGTGAGAGGGGTGAGAGGGGTGAGTGGGGTGAGAGGGGTGAGAGGGGTGAGTGGGGTGAGAGGGGTGAGTGAGAGGGGTGAGAGGGGTGAGAGGGGTGAGTGGGGTGAGAGGGGTGAGAGGGGTGAGAGAGGTGAGAGGGGTGAGAGGGGTGAGAGGGGTGAGTGAGAGGGGTCAGTGGGGTGAGTGACGTGAGAGGGGTGAGAGGGGTGAGGGGTGAGAGGGGTGAGTGGGGTGAGAGGGGTGAGTGGGGTGAGAGGGGTGAGAGGGGTGAGAGGGGTGAGTGGGGTGAGAGGGGTGGGTGAGAGGGGTGAGTGGGGTGAGAGGGGTGAGTGGGGTGAGAGGGGTGAGAGGGGTGAGAGGGGTGAGAGAGGTGAGAGGGGTGAGAGGGGTGGAGTGGGGTGAGAGGGGTGAGTGGGGTGAGTGAGAGGGGTGAGAGGGGTGAGTGGGGTGAGTGAGAGGGGTGAGAGGGGGTGAGAGGGGTGAGTGAGGGGTGAGAGGGGTGAGAGGGGTGAGTGGGGTGAGAGGGGTGAGAGGGGTGGAGTGGGGTGAGAGGGGTGAGTGAGGGGTGAGAGGGGTGAGAGGGGTGAGTGGGGTGAGAGGGGTGAGAGGGGTGAGAGAGGTGAGAGGGGTGAGAGGGGTGAGAGGGGTGAGTGAGAGGGGTCAGTGGGGTGAGTGACGTGAGAGGGGTGAGGGGTGAGTGAGAGGGTGAGTGGGGTGAGAGGGGTGAGTGGGGTGAGAGGGGTGAGTGGGGTGAGAGGGGTGAGAGGGGTGAGTGGGGTGAGAGGGGTGAGAGGGGTGAGTGGGGTGAGAGGGGTGGGTGAGAGGGGTGAGTGGGGTGAGAGGGGTGAGAGGGGTGAGAGGGGTGAGAGGGGTGAGAGGGGTGAGAGAGGGGTGAGAGGGGTGAGTGGGGTGAGAGGGGTGAGTGGGGTGAGTGAGAGGGGTGAGAGGGGTGAGTGGGGTGAGTGAGAGGGGTGAGAGGGGTGAGTGGGGTGAGAGGGGTGAGTGAGAGGGGTGAGGGGTGAGTGGGGTGAGAGGGGTGAGTGAGAGGGGTGAGAGGGGTGAGAGGGGTGAGGAGGGGTGAGAGGGGTGAGAGGTGAGTGGGGTGAGTGGGGTGAGAGGGGTGAGTGGGGTGAGTGAGAGGGGTGAGAGGGGTGAGTGGGGTGAGTGAGAGGGGTGAGAGGGGTGAGTGGGGTGAGAGGGGTGAGTGAGAGGGGTGAGAGGGGTGAGTGGGGTGAGAGGGGTGAGTGGGGTGAGAGGGGTGAGAGGGGTGGGTGAGAGGGGTGAGAGGGGTGAGAGGGGTGAGTGGGGTGAGTGAGAGGGGTGAGAGGGGTGAGAGGTGAGAGGGGTGAGAGGGGTGAGTGGGGTGAGTGAGAGGGGTGAGGGGTGAGAGGGGTGAGAGGGGTGGAGTGGGGTGAGAGGGGTGAGAGGGGTGAGTGGGGTGAGGGGTGAGAGGGGTGAGAGGGGTGAGAGGGGTGAGTGGGGTGAGAGGGGTGAGTGAGAGGGGTGAGAGGGGTGAGTGGGGTGAGGGGTGAGTGGGGTGAGTGGGGTGAGAGGGGTGAGAGGGGTGAGTGTGGTGAGAGGGGTGAGAGGGGTGAGAGGGGTGAGAGGGGTGAGTGAGAGGGGTGAGAGGGGTAAGAGGGGTGAGAGGGGTGAGTGGGGTGAGAGGGGTGAGAGGGGTGGGTGAGAGGGGTGAGAGGAAGCACAATGTAAAGTGCTTACGGTGCCCAAGAAGAGTGCAAAAAAGGACTATATAAATGCATGCCTTTTTCTTGTAATTGACACTTTTATTATTACACTACAGGATTTACAATTTACAAACACTTTTTTTTCTTTACATTCACAGACTGAAATGGAACGGTTACAGAAACACTTGTTCAGCTCAGGTTCAAGACGACAGAAAGAGAAATGTTCCAGTTGAATTTAGAGTCTCCTCTGCATTAGACTGAGGTTCACGCCTCTGAAAGAGGTTGGCGTCTCTTTCAGAAACATTTACATTTTGAAATACACGACACAGATTAAAAACTTACTCATATTTTGTCTTTGAGACATTCTTAGACCTGGAACTGGTCTCACCTCGTCACGTTCTGCTGGTTTTAAACGTTATTTTGTTCACACTGACGTCATGTTTAAGCTTTATTGTGACCAGAGTGTCCCTAAACGCACCACGAGACACCAACATTTACAGAAGCTCAGAGCCACAGGACAGACCTCAGGGTTTGTCTCCAGAAGGAAGTGAACCGATCTTTAATGAGGTTCTCGAGGAACCCGAGTCCGACTTCTGTGGAAACAACAGAGATGAGGTCAGACGCAGCTCACGGGAGTCGTACTGCTGCAGGCACTTCCAGGTTAGACTTCAGAGCAGTGGGCGGAGCCTCAGCAGGTACCTGAGCAGTGGGAGGAGCCTGAACCGGTGCATGAGCTGTGGGCAGAGTCTGGGGACTTGGGCGCAGCAGAAGGGGCTGATGGGTAATCGTGCAGAGCCTCGTTCTCGTCTCCTGATTGGCTCCTGGAGACGCCTGTTGCCATGGTGACCGACAAATTGAAGGGCTGCTTAGCAACAGACAGCTTCCTCTCTGAAAGAAGAGGGACTTGGTTTAGTCCTGGTTTAGACCTGGTTAAAACCTGGTTTAGTCCTGGTTTAGTCCTGGTTTAGACCTGGTTTAGTCCTGGTTTAGACCTGGTTTAGACCTGGCTTAGTCCTAGTTATGACCTGGTCAGACCAGAGTCAGACCAGAGTTAGACCAGAGTCAAACCAGAGTCAAACCAGAGTCAGACCAGAGTTAGACCAGAGTCACACCAGAGTTACACCAGAGTCAGACCAGAGTTACAGCAGAGTTAGACCAGAGTTAGACCAGAGTCAGACCAGAGTTACACCAGAGTCAGACCAGAGTTACACCAGAGTTAGACCAGAGTCAAACCAGAGTAACACCAGAGTCAGACCAGAGTTACACCAGAGTTACACCAGAGTTAGACCAGAGTAAGACCAGATTAAGACCAGAGTTACACCAGAGTTAGACCAGAGTCAAACCAGAGTTACACCAAAGTCAGACCAGAGTCAGACCAGAGTTAGACCAGAGTTACACCAGAGTCAGACCAGAGTTACACCAGAGTCAGACCAGAGTTAGACTAGAGTCAGACCTGAGTCAGACCAGAGTCAGACCAGAGTCAGACCAGAGTCAGACCAGAGTCAGACCAGAGTCAGACCAGAGTCAGACCAGAGTCAGACCAGAGTTAGACCAGAGTAAGACCAGAGTAAGACCAGAGTAAGACCAGAGTCAGACCAGAGTTAGACCAGAGTCAGACCAGAGTCAGACCAGAGTCAGACCAGAGTCAGACCAGAGTCAGACCAGAGTCAGACCAGAGTCAGACCAGAGTCAAACCAGAGTAACACCAGAGTCAGACCAGAGTCAGACCAGAGTCAGACCAGAGTCAGACCAGAGTCAGACCAGAGTCAGACCAGAGTCAGACCAGAGTCAGACCAGAGTATGACCAGAGTATGACCAGATTAAGACCAGAGTCAAACCAGAGTAACACCAGAGTAACACCAGAGTAACACCAGAGTCAGACCAGAGTCAGACCAGAGTCAGACCAGAGTCAGACCAGAGTCAGACCAGAGTCAGACCAGAGTTACACCAGAGTTACACCAGAGTTACACCAGAGTTACACCAGAGTTAGACCAGAGTTACATCAGAGTCAGACCAGAGTCAGACCAGAGTCAGACCAGAGTTAGACCAGAGTCAGACCAGAGTTAGACCAGAGTTAGACCAGGGTTAGTCCAGGGTTACACCAGAGTCAGACCAGAGTCAGACCAGAGTCAGACCAGAGTTACACCAGAGTTAGACCAGAGTTACACCAGAGTTAGACCAGAGTCAGATTAGAGTCAGACCAGAGTCAGACCAGAGTCAGACCAGAGTCAGACCAGAGTTAGACCAGAGTTACACCAGAGTTAGACCAGAGTTACATCAGAGTCAGACCAGAATCAGACCAGAGTTAGACCAGAGTTAGACCAGAGTCAGACCAGAGTTAGACCAGGGTTAGTCCAGGGTTACACCAGAGTCAGACCAGAGTCAGACCAGAGTTAGACCAGAGTTACACCAGAGTCAGATTAGAGTCAGATTAGAGTCAGACCAGAGTCAGACCAGAGTCAGACCAGAGTCAGGCCAGAGTTAGACCAGAGTTACACCAGAGTTAGACCAGAGTTACATCAGAGTCAGACCAGAATCAGACCAGAGTTAGACCAGAGTTAGACCAGAGTCAGACCAGAGTTAGACCAGGGTTAGTCCAGGGTTACACCAGAGTCAGACCAGAGTTAGACCAGAGTTAGACCAGAGCCAAACCAGAGTTACACCAGAGTTACACCAGAGTTAGACCAGAGTTAGACCAGAGTTAGACCAGGGTTACACCAGAGTCAGACCAGAGTTAGACCAGAGCCAAACCAGAGTTACACCAGAGTTAGACCAGAGTTACATCAGAGTCAGACCAGAATCAGACCAGAGTTAGACCAGAGTTAGACCAGAGTCAGACCAGAGTTAGACCAGGGTTAGTCCAGGGTTACACCAGAGTCAGACCAGAGTTAGACCAGAGTTAGACCAGAGCCAAACCAGAGTTACACCAGAGTTACACCAGAGTTAGACCAGAGTTAGACCAGGGTTACACCAGAGTCAGACCAGAGTTAGACCAGAGCCAAACCAGAGTTACACCAGAGTTAGATTAGAGTTACACCAGAGTCAGACCAGAGTTAGATGAACAGTGCTTAATTTGTGGAAACAATATATTGTCCCACCTCCTAAATCAGGACCGGGACCTGGATATGACTGGACACTTCTTTTTTCTTCAGGACTTTCTTAAAGTAAAAGTTCATGTGGCCTGTTTTTAAACATTTTTAACTCTGATTTATAATGTCTGTCGAAAATACACTTTAGTTTGTTAAAATAGCATCATTTAGACACAAAAATCTTTTTCTCCTTCTCGATGCTGAGGGAATTCTTCTGTTCTCCACTTCCTGCGTTAGAACCAGTGTTCTCTAAACGTATGGTCTGGAGACCCCCGTCAGTCATGACCAAGTGTTTTAGGGTCAAAGAGTCTATGGTGCAGGGGTTAGTTATAGTTTAGGGGTGTTTCCTGAACAGTGGACGAGTCAAAAGCAGGATTGAGAAAGTCACTGGGCCTTTAATTTAAAAACGTTGTTGTTGAAAAAGGGTTCTGTGGCCTTTATGATTCATTTTAGTTTTGTCAAATGTACTGACAACATATAAAGTTATGCTCATAAGTTTACATACTCTTTTTTTAGAGAATATGAATGAAAACATAAAAACCTTTCTTTCACTCAAAGTTAGTGTTTGGATGAAGCCATTAATTCTCAAACAACTGTGTTTACTCTTTTTAAAATCATAATGACAACAGAAACTCCCAGAATGACCCTGATCTAAAGTACTTAATATCGGGTAGTTTCTGTAAAAAGAGTAAACAGATGTTTGACAATAACCACTAACTATGAGTGAAAAAAGGTTCTGTGTTGTCTCATCTCAGTTATATCTGTCCCTCATGTCCTCCTCAGAACCGTGTTATGTGCCTTATCTACGTCACTCTGTAACAGAGACAGGGTTCTGGAGTTCATGGAACTAAAGAGCGACACGTGCTTGTCCAAAAACAGCCCTTTCCTCCTCACCACTGCACTAACTCAAAACAAACGGCGACCTCTGGTGGAAGAAAAGAAGAGTGACTCATGTATAAATAAATCTAAACCAGGTCTAAACCAGGTCTGAACCAGGTCTAACCCAGGTCTAAACCAGGTCTAAACCAGGACTAAACCAGGTCTAAACCAGGACTAGACCAGGTCTAAACCAGGACTGAACCAGGTCTGAACCAGGTCTAAACCAGGTCTAAACCAGGACTAAACCAGGTCTAAACCAGGACTAGACCAGGTCTAAACCAGGACTGAACCAGGTCTAAACCAGGTCTAAACCAGGTCTGACCCAGGTCTAAACCAGGACTAGACCAGGTCTAAACCAGGTCTAAACCAGGTCTGAACCAGGTCTAAACCAGGTCTAAACCAGGTCTAAACCAGGACTAGACCAGGTCTGAACCAGGTCTAAACCAGGTCTAAACCAGGTCTGAACCAGGTCTAAACCAGGTCTAAACCAGGTCTAAACCAGGTCTAAACCAGGTCTAAACCAGGACTAGACCAGGTCTAAACCAGGTCTGAACCAGGTCTGAACCAGGTCTAAACCAGGTCTAAACCAGGTCTAAACCAGGACTAGACCAGGTCTGAACCAGGTCTAAACCAGGTCTAAACCAGGTCTAAACCAGGTCTAAACCAAGTCTGAACCAGGTCTAAACCAGGTCTAAACCAGGACTAGACCAGGTCTGAACCAGGTCTAAACCAGGTCTGAACCAGGACTAAACCAGGTCTAAACCAGGACTAGACCAGGTCTAAACCAGGACTAGACCAGGTCTAAACCAGGTCTAAAGCAGGTCTGAACCAGGTCTAAACCAGGTCTAAACCAGGTCTGAACCAGGACTAAACCAGGTCTAAACCAGGACTAGACCAGGTCTAAACCAGGACTAGACCAGGTCTAAACCAGGTCTAAAGCAGGTCTGAACCAGGTCTAAACCAGGTCTAAACCAGGTCTAAACCAGGACTAGACCAGGTCTAAACCAGGACTAGACCAGGTCTAAACCAGGTCTAAACCAGGACTAGACCAGGTCTAAACCAGGACTAGACCAGGTCTGAACCAGGTCTGAACCAGGTCTGAACCAGGACTAGACCAGGTCTAAACCAGGTCTGAACCAGGTCTGAACCAGGACTAAACCAGGTCTAAACCAGGACTAGACCAGGTCTAAACCAGGACTAGACCAGGTCTAAACCAGGTCTAAACCAGGTCTAAACCAGGTCTAAACCAGGTCTGAACCAGGTCTAAACCTGGTCTAAACCAGGACTAGACCAGGTCTAAACCAGGTCTAAACCAGGTCTAAACCAGGACTAGACCAGGTCTAAACCAGGTCTAAACCAGGACTAGACCAGGTCTGAACCAGGTCTGAACCAGGTCTGAACCAGGACTAGACCAGGTCTAAACCAGGTCTGAACCAGGTCTGAACCAGGACTAAACCAGGTCTAAACCAGGACTAGACCAGGTCTAAACCAGGACTAGACCAGGTCTAAACCAGGACTAGACCAGGTCTAAACCAGGTCTAAACCAGGTCTGAACCAGGTCTAAACCTGGTCTAAACCAGGACTAGACCAGGTCTAAACCAGGTCTAAACCAGGTCTAAACCAGGACTAGACCAGGTCTAAACCAGGTCTAAACCAGGACTAGACCAGGTCTGAACCAGGTCTGAACCAGGTCTGAACCAGGACTAGACCAGGTCTAAACCAGGTCTGAACCAGGTCTAAACCTGGTCTAAACCAGGACTAGACCAGGTCTAAACCAGGTCTAAACCAGGTCTAAACCAGGACTAGACCAGGTCTAAACCAGGTCTAAACCAGGACTAGACCAGGTCTGAACCAGGTCTGAACCAGGTCTGAACCAGGACTAGACCAGGTCTAAACCAGGTCTGAACCAGGTCTGAACCAGGTCTGAACCAGGACTAGACCAGGTCTAAACCAGGACTAAACCAGGTCTAAACCAGGACTAGACCAGGTCTAAACCAGGACTAGACCAGGTCTAAACCAGGTCTAAACCAGGTCTAAACCAGGTCTGAACCAGGTCTAAACCTGGTCTAAACCAGGACTAGACCAGGTCTAAACCAGGTCTAAACCAGGTCTAAACCAGGACTAGACCAGGTCTAAACCAGGTCTAAACCAGGACTAGACCAGGTCTGAACCAGGTCTGAACCAGGTCTGAACCAGGACTAGACCAGGTCTAAACCAGGTCTGAACCAGGTCTGAACCAGGACTAAACCAGGTCTAAACCAGGACTAGACCAGGTCTAAACCAGGACTAGACCAGGTCTAAACCAGGTCTAAACCAGGTCTAAACCAGGTCTAAACCAGGTCTAAACCAGGTCTGAACCAGGTCTAAACCTGGTCTAAACCAGGACTAGACCAGGTCTAAACCAGGTCTAAACCAGGTCTAAACCAGGACTAGACCAGGTCTAAACCAGGTCTAAACCAGGACTAGACCAGGTCTGAACCAGGTCTGAACCAGGTCTGAACCAGGACTAGACCAGGTCTAAACCAGGTCTGAACCAGGTCTAAACCTGGTCTAAACCAGGACTAGACCAGGTCTAAACCAGGTCTAAACCAGGTCTAAACCAGGACTAGACCAGGTCTAAACCAGGTCTAAACCAGGACTAGACCAGGTCTAAACCAGGTCTAAACCAGGACTAGACCAGGTCTAAACCAGGTCTAAACCAGGACTAGACCAGGTCTAAACCAGGTCTGAACCAGGTCTGAACCAGGTCTAAACCAGGTCTGAACTGCAGAACGAGTCTGAACAGGAAAAGTGGATTTGTGGCATTTTACTAAAGATTCAGAAAGAGGACTTCACTGAAGAATGAAGAAGGAATACTTTCCAACTTTAAACAAGCCCATTTAACTTCTTATCTTTAAAATCTGGAGCCTGAGAATCCCCTCCAGGGCCCGTCAGACTCTGTTCTGTCCAGGTCTGCTGCCGGCTCACATCTACAAACATCTCTTATTGCTAAATGCTGTGCATTTATATAGTGCTTTTTTTCACCCTTCTCGGGCCCACTTTAACCCCCGGGCCGGTACCGATCCGTGGAGTAAAAATAAATAACATTATTTCTGTTTTATTTATTATCTGAGTCTGTGATGTTTTATTTTGAAAAATGACCGGATTCCCTCTGTTACATCCGTCTATGACTCACTCTTAACACTTGTCCCGGTCACGTATTAATTTGCTCGCAAAATGTGTAAAAAAACGTTTTAGATGGGTTTGAACAGGTTTTATTTGGATTTGAACTGGTTTTAGATGGATTTGAACAGGTTTTAGTTGGATTTGAACTTGTTTTAGTTGGATTTGAACAGGTTTTAGTGGATTTGAACTGGTTTTAGATGGGTTTGAACTTGTTTAGATGGGTTTGAACAGGTTTTAGTTGGATTTGAACTTGTTTTAGATGGATTTGAACAGGTTTTAGTTGGATTTGAACTTGTTTTAGATGGATTTGAACAGGTTTTAGTTGGATTTGAACTTGTTTTAGTTGGATTTGAACAGGTTTTAGTTGGATTTGAACTTGTTTTAGATGGGTTTGAACAGGTTTTAGTTGGATTTGAACTTGTTTTAGATGGATTTGAACAGGTTTTAGTTGGATTTGAACTTGTTTTAGATGGATTTGAACAGGTTTTAGTTGGATTTGAACTTGTTTTAGATGGATTTGAACAGGTTTTAGTTGGATTTGAACTTGTTTTAGATAGGTTTGAACAGGTTTTAGTTGGATTTGAACTTGTTTTAGATGGATTTGAACAGGTTTTAGTTGGATTTGAACTTGTTTTAGATGGATTTGAACAGGTTTTAGTTGGATTTGAACTTGTTTTAGATGGATTTGAACAGGTTTTAGTTGGATTTGAACTTGTTTTAGATGGATTTGAACAGGTTTTAGTTGGATTTGAACTTGTTTTAGATAAGTTTGAACAGGTTTTAGTTGGATTTTAACTTGTTTTAGATGGATTTGAAGAGGTTTTAGTTGGATTTGAACTTGTTTTAGATGGATTTGAACAGGTTTTAGTTGGATTTGAACTTGTTTTAGTTGGATTTGAACAGGTTTTAGTTGGATTTGAACTTGTTTTAGATAAGTTTGAACAGGTTTTAGTTGGATTTTAACTTGTTTTAGATGGATTTGAAGAGGTTTTAGTTGGATTTGAACTTGTTTTAGATAGGTTTGAACAGGTTTTAGTTGGATTTGAACTTGTTTTAGATAGGTTTGAACAGGTTTTAGTGGATTTGAACTTGTTTTAGTTGGATTTGAACAGGTTTTAGTTGGATTTGAACTTGTTTTAGATAGGTTTGAACAGGTTTTAGTGGATTTGAACTGGTTTTAGATGGGTTTGAACTTGTTTAGATGGGTTTGAACAGGTTTTAGTTGGATTTGAACTTGTTGTAGATGGATTTGAACAGGTTTTAGTTGGATTTGAACTTGTTTTAGTTGGATTTGAACTTGTTTTAGATGGATTTGAACTTGTTTTAGATGGATTTAAAGAGGTTTTAGTTGGATTTGAACTTGTTTTAGATGGGTTTGAACAGGTTTTAGTTGGATTTGAACTTGTTTTAGATGGATTTGAACAGGTTTTAGTTGGATTTGAACTTGTCTTAGATGGATTTGAACTTGTTTTAGATGGGTTTGAACAGGTTTTAGTGGATTTGAACAGGTTTTAGATGGATTTGAACTGGTTTTAGTTGGATTTGAACTTGTTTTAGATGGATTTGAACTTGTTTTAGATGGGTTTGAACAGGTTTTAGTGGATTTGAACAGGTTTTAGATGGATTTGAACTGGTTTTAGATGGGTTTGAACTTGTTTAGATGGGTTTGAACAGGTTTTAGTTGGATTTGAACTTGTTTTAGATGGATTTGAACTGGTTTTAGATGGGTTTGAACTTGTTTAGATGGGTTTGAACAGGTTTTAGTTGGATTTGAACTTGTTTTAGATGGATTTGAACAGGTTTTAGTTGGATTTGAACAGGTTTTAGTTGGATTTGAACTTGTTTTAGTTGGATTTGAACAGGTTTTAGTTGGATTTGAACTTGTTTTAGATAAGTTTGAACAGGTTTTAGTTGGATTTGAACTTGTTTTAGATGGATTTGAACAGGTTTTAGTTGGATTTGAACTTGTTTTAGTTGGATTTGAACAGGTTTTAGTTGGATTTGAACTTGTTTTAGATGGATTTGAACAGGTTTTAGTTGGATTTGAACTTGTTTTAGATGGATTTGAACTTGTTTTAGTTGGATTTGAACTTGTTTTAGATAAGTTTGAACAGGTTTTAGTGGATTTGAACTGGTTTTAGATAGGTTTGAACAGGTTTTAGTTGGATTTGAACTGGTTTTAGATGGGTTTGAACAGGTTTTTGATGGATTTGAACAGGTTTTAGTTGGATTTGAACTTGTTTTAGTTGGATTTGAACAGGTTTTAGTTGGATTTGAACTTGTTTTAGATGGGTTTGAACAGGTTTTAGTTGGATTTGAACTTGTTTTAGATGGATTTGAACAGGTTTTAGTTGGATTTGAACTTGTTTTAGATGGATTTGAACAGGTTTTAGTTGGATTTGAACTTGTTTTAGATAGGTTTGAACAGGTTTTAGTTGGATTTGAACTTGTTTTAGATGGGTTTGAACAGGTTTTAGTTGGATTTGAACTTGTTTTAGATAAGTTTGAACAGGTTTTAGTTGGATTTTAACTTGTTTTAGATGGATTTGAAGAGGTTTTAGTTGGATTTGAACTTGTTTTAGATGGATTTGAACAGGTTTTAGTTGGATTTGTACTTGTTTTAGTTGGATTTGAACAGGTTTTAGTTGGATTTGAACTTGTTTTAGATAAGTTTGAACAGGTTTTAGTTGGATTTTAACTTGTTTTAGATGGATTTGAAGAGGTTTTAGTTGGATTTTAACTTGTTTTAGATGGATTTGAAGAGGTTTTAGTTGGATTTGAACTTGTTTTAGATAGGTTTGAACAGGTTTTAGTTGGATTTGAACTTGTTTTAGATGGATTTGAACAGGTTTTAGTTGGATTTGAACTTGTTTTAGATAGGTTTGAACAGGTTTTAGTGGATTTGAACTTGTTTTAGTTGGATTTGAACAGGTTTTAGTTGGATTTGAACTTGTTTTAGATAGGTTTGAACAGGTTTTAGTGGATTTGAACTGGTTTTAGATGGGTTTGAACTTGTTTAGATGGGTTTGAACAGGTTTTAGTTGGATTTGAACTTGTTTCAGATGGGTTTGAAGAGGTTTTAGATGGGTTTGAACAGGTTTTAGTTGGATTTGAACTTGTTGTAGATGGATTTGAACAGGTTTTAGTTGGATTTGAACTTGTTTTAGTTGGATTTGAACTTGTTTTAGATGGATTTGAACTTGTTTTAGATGGATTTAAAGAGGTTTTAGTTGGATTTGAACTTGTTTTAGATGGGTTTGAACAGGTTTTAGTTGGATTTGAACTTGTTTTAGATGGATTTGAACAGGTTTTAGTTGGATTTGAACTTGTCTTAGTTGGATTTGAACTTGTTTTAGATGGATTTGAACTTGTTTTAGATGGGTTTGAACAGGTTTTAGTGGATTTGAACAGGTTTTAGATGGATTTGAACTGGTTTTAGATGGGTTTGAACTTGTTTAGATGGGTTTGAACAGGTTTTAGTTGGATTTGAACTTGTTTTAGATGGATTTGAACTGGTTTTAGTTGGATTTGAACAGGTTTTAGTTGGATTTGAACTTGTTTTAGTTGGATTTGAACAGGTTTTAGTTGGATTTGAACTTGTTTTAGATAGGTTTGAACAGGTTTTAGTTGGATTTGAACTTGTTTTAGATGGATTTGAACAGGTTTTAGTTGGATTTGAACTTGTTTTAGATGGATTTGAACAGGTTTTAGTTGGATTTGAACTTGTTTTAGATGGATTTGAACAGGTTTTAGTTGGATTTGAACTTGTTTTAGATAGGTTTGAACTTGTTTTAGATGGATTTGAACTGGTTTTAGATGGGTTTGAACTTGTTTAGATAGGTTTGAACAGGTTTTAGTTGGATTTGAACTTGTTTTAGATGGATTTGAACAGGTTTTAGTTGGATTTGAACAGGTTTTAGTTGGATTTGAACTTGTTTTAGTTGGATTTGAACAGGTTTTAGTTGGATTTGAACTTGTTTTAGATAGGTTTGAACAGGTTTTAGTTGGATTTGAACTTGTTTTAGTTGGATTTGAACAGGTTTTAGTTGGATTTGAACTTGTTTTAGATGGATTTGAACAGGTTTTAGTTGGATTTGAACTTGTTTTAGATGGATTTGAACTTGTTTTAGTTGGATTTGAACTTGTTTTAGATAAGTTTGAACAGGTTTTAGTGGATTTGAACTGGTTTTAGATAGGTTTGAACAGGTTTTAGTTGGATTTGAACTGGTTTTAGATGGGTTTGAACTTGTTTAGATGGGTTTGAACAGGTTTTAGTTGGATTTTAACTTGTTTTAGATGGATTTGAACAGGTTTTAGTTGGATTTGAACTTGTTTTAGATGGATTTGAACAGGTTTTAGTTGGATTTGAACTTGTTTTAGTTGGATTTGAACTTGTTTTAGATAGGTTTGAACAGGTTTTAGTGGATTTGAACTGGTTTTAGATGGGTTTGAACTTGTTTAGATGGGTTTGAACAGGTTTTAGTTGGATTTGAACTTGTTTTAGATAGGTTTGAACAGGTTTTAGATGGGTTTGAACTTGTTTAGATGGGTTTGAAGAGGTTTTAGATGGGTTTGAACAGGTTTTAGTTGGATTTGAACTTGTTGTAGATGGATTTGAACAGGTTTTAGTTGGATTTGAACTTGTTTTAGTTGGATTTGAACAGGTTTTAGTTGGATTTGAACTTGTTTTAGATGGATTTGAACTTGTTTTAGATGGATTTGAACTTGTTTTAGATGGATTTGAAGAGGTTTTAGTTGGATTTGAACTTGTTTTAGATGGGTTTGAACAGGTTTTAGTTGGATTTGAACTTGTCTTAGTTGGATTTGAACTTGTTTTAGATGGATTTGAACAGGTTTTAGTTGGATTTGAACTTGTCTTAGTTGGATTTGAACTTGTTTTAGTTGGATTTGAACTTGTTTTAGTTGGATTTGAACTTGTTTTAGATGGATTTGAACAGGTTTTAGTTGGATTTGAACTTGTTTTAGATAGGTTTGAAGAGGTTTTAGTTGGATTTGAACTTGTTTTATTTGGATTTGAACTTGTTTTAGATAGGTTTGAACAGGTTTTAGTGGATTTGAACAGGTTTTAGTTGGATTTGAACTTGTTTTAGATGGGTTTGAACAGGTTTTAGTTGGATTTGAACTTGTTTTAGATGGATTTGAACAGGTTTTAGTTGGATTTGAACTTGTTTTAGTTGGATTTGAACTTGTTTTAGTTGGATTTGAACTTGTTTTAGTTGGATTTGAACTTGTTTTAGATGGATTTGAACAGGTTTTAGTTGGATTTGAACTTGTCTTAGTTGGATTTGAACTTGTTTTAGATAGGTTTGAAGAGGTTTTAGTTGGATTTATGTGTATGTGTGTGTCTTTGTGTGTGTTTATGTGTGTGTGTGTGTGTGTGTTTATGTGTGTGTGTGTTTATGTGTGTGTGTGTGTGTGTGTGTGTGTTTATGTGTACATGTGTGTGTCTTTGTGTGTGTTTATGTGTGTGTGTCTTTGTGTGTGTTTATGTGTGTGTCTGTGTGTGTGTGTGTGTGTGTGTACATGTGTGTTTGTGTGTGTACATGTGTGTATGTGTGTGTGTGTGTGTACATGTGTACATGTGTGTGTGTGTGTGTGTGTGTACATGTGTACATGTGTGTAAGTGTGTGTACATGTGTGTGTGTGTGTGTGTGTGTACATGCGTGTGTGTGTGTGTGTACATGTGTGTGTGTGTGTGTGTACATGCGTGTGTGTTTGGTTTTGTTTGTTTTTTCTGCAGCGACACATTTGTTCTTTCTGCAGCGACACGTTAGTTCTTTCTGCAGCGACACGTTAGTTCTTTCTGCAGCGACACGTTTGTTTTTTCTGCAGCGACACGTTAGTTCTTTCTGCAGCGACACGTTTGTTTTTTCTGCAGCGACACGTTAGTTCTTTCTGCAGCGACACGTTTGTTCTTTCTGCAGCGACACGTTAGTTCTTTCTGCAGCGACACGTTTGTTCTTTCTGCAGCGACACGTTAGTTCTTTCTGCAGCGACACGTTTGTTTTTTCTGCAGCGACACGTTTGTTCTTTCTGCAGCGACACGTTAGTTTTTTCTTATAGCGACAGGTTTGTTCTTTCGGCAGCGACAGGTTTGTTCTTTCTGCAGCGACACGTTTGTTCTTTCCGCAGCGACACGTTTGTTCTTTCTGCAGCGACAGGTTTGTTCTTTCTGCAGCAACACGTTTGTTCTTTCCGCAGCGACACGTTTGTTCTTTCTGCAGTGACACGTTAGTTCTTTCCGCCGCGACAGGTTCCAACATGTCTGTTTCTGACAGGTTTATCCCTCGGGTGTTTTTTTTACCCATAATGCATGTCTCTGTTCCATTCTTTGCATAACTCTCTCACAAACCCTTTGTGTGGGTGTGTTTCAGCTAAAGCACGTTTCCTGAAACTTGGAGCCCGTGGCAGATCCTTCCACACAAACTCACACTGCTTCCATCGCCTCCAGGAGACTTCTGTGCCTCACATATGACCTCACATCTGACCTCACATGAAGCACATAGGCTACGGAAAGGTCTGCACTCTCTAAACAACAGTCTGTACACAGAGCCAGCTGATTAACCGCATGTCGTTAACAAGAGTGACCTCCAAAACGTGGCTAATCGAGAGAGTCCGGAGAATTCTGGTTGTTCTGTGCACGTATCTGTCGCCTGTATTTTCCTTCCTTTTGCAGTAGTTTTCTTCTTCACAGACTCTCCTCTATCGGCGTCACAGACTTAGTCCTCACCTGGTTCCACTCCTACCTCTCAGAACGCACTAAATTCATCCAGCTCAAATCATTCACCTCCATCCTGTCCCGGTCACCACAGGGGTACCTCAGGGCTCGGTACTAGGGCCCCTACTGTTCATCATCTACCTTCTCCCCCTTGGTCACATCTTCCAAAAACATAACATTGACTTCCACTGCTACGCTGATGACACCCAGCTCTACCTCCCAAACAAACCTCTCACTCTCACCCTCCCCCGAATCAACTGCCTCTGAAATTAAACTTCTTCAAACTAAACAGTGATAAAACTGAACTGCTCCTAATGGGCTCCAAAAACACCCAAAACAAAACCAATAACTTCTCCATTACTTTTCAAAACTCCACCGTCACCCCCTCCCCCCTCCCTGCATGTAAAGAGTCTGGGTGTTATCCTCGACAGCACACTCTCCTACACGTCCCACATCAATAATGTCCCCCGCTCTGCCTACTTTCACCTCGGCCCCTCCCTCACATCACACTCTACAGCCGTCCTCGTGCACAGCCTCATCACCTCCCTCCTGGATTATGTCATCTGCACAACTGTGGTTACACACGAGCCGTAGACAACGCCACCTGCAGCTCACAGCCCTCTGTCCTACGCTGGAGAGAGCGTGGAGCATCTGCAATAAATGTTTATAGCACACAGGCCTCAAACTGTTCTTCTTTAAAAAAGCTCCTTCACCTGCATTTGTAACAAATCTACTGTTCACCAAAACCCTCTCTATTACAAATCCATCTGGGACTGTTTATCCTGAGCTGTTGTGGGTCCAACTACCTGTTCAAAAACCTGTTCAAATCCATCTAAAACCTGTTCAAATCCATCTAAACCTGTTCAAATCCATCTAAACCTGTTCAAATCCATCTAAACCTGTTCAAATACGTCTAAAACCTGTTCAAATCCAACTAAAACCTGTTCAAATCCATCTAAACCTGTTCAAATCCATCTAAACCTGTTCAAATCCATCTAAACCTGTTCAAATCCATCTAAACCTGTTCAAATACGTCTAAAACCTGTTCAAATCCAACTAAAACCTGTTCAAATCCATCTAAACCTGTTCAAATCCATCTAAACCTGTTCAAATACGTCTAAAACCTGTTCAAATCCAACTAAAACCTGTTCAAATCCATCTAAAACCTGTTCAAATCCAACTAAAACCTATTCAAATTCATCTAAACCTGTTCAAATACGTCTAAAACCTGTTCAAATCCATCTAAAACCTATTCAAATCCATCTAAACCTGTTCAAATATGTCTTAAACCTGTTCAGATCCAACTAAAACCTGTTCAAATCCATCTAAACCTGTTCAAATCCAACTAAAACCTGTTCAAATCCATCTAAACCTGTTCAAATCCATCTAAACCTGTTCAAATACGTCTAAAACCTGTTCAAATCCAACTAAAACCTGTTCAAATCCATCTAAAACCTGTTCAAATCCAACTAAAACCTATTCAAATCCATCTAAACCTGTTCAAATACGTCTAAAACCTGTTCAAATACGTCTAAAACCTGTTCAAATCCATCTAAAACCTATTCAAATCCATCTAAACCTGTTCAAATACGTCTTAAACCTGTTCAGATCCAACTAAAACCTGTTCAAATCCATCTAAACCTGTTCAAATCCAACTAAAACCTGTTCAAATACGTCTAAATACTGTTCAAATCCAACTAAAACCTGTTCAAATACGTCTAAAACCTGTTCAAATCCAACTAAAACCTGTTCAAATCCATCTAAACCTGTTCAAATCCATCTAAACCTGTTCAAATACATCTAAAACCTGTTCAAATCCAACTAAAACCTGTTCAAATCCAACTAAAACCTGTTCAAATACGTCTAAAATCTGTTCAAATCCAACTAAAACCTGTTCAAATCCAACTAAAACCTGTTCAAATACGTCTAAAACCTGTTCAAATCCATCTAAACCTTTTCAAATTCATCTAAACCTTTTCAAATCCAACTAAAACCTGTTCAAATCCACCTAAACCTGTTCAAATTCATCTAAACCATTTCAAATACGTCTAAAACCTGTTCAAATCCAACTAAAACCTGTTCAAATCCATCTAAACCTGTTCAAATTCATCTAAAACCTGTTCAAATACGTCTTAAACCTGTTCAAATACGTCTAAAACCTGTTCAAATCCAACTAAAACCTGTTCAAATCCAACTAAAACCTGTTCAAATACGTCTTAAACCTGTTCAAATCCAACTAAAACCTGTTCAAATCCATCTAAACCTGTTCAAATCCATTTAAACCTGTTCAAATACGTCTAAAACCTGTTCAAATCCAACTAAAACCTGTTCAAATCCATCTAAACCTGTTCAAATACGTCTAAAACCTGTTCAAATCCAACTAAAACCTGTTCAAATCCATCTAAACCTGTTCAAATCCATCTAAACCTGTTCAAATACGTCTAAAACCTGTTCAAATACGTCTAAAACCTGTTCAAATCCATCTAAAACCTATTCAAATCCATCTAAACCTGTTCAAATACGTCTTAAACCTGTTCAAATCCAACTAAAACCTGTTCAAATCCATCTAAACCTGTTCAAATCCAACTAAAACCTGTTCAAATACGTCTAAAACCTGTTCAAATCCAACTAAAACCTGTTTAAATACGTCTAAAACCTGTTCAAATCCAACTAAAACATGTTCAAATCCAACTAAAACCTGTTCAAATCCATCTAAACCTGTTCAAATCCAACTAAAACCTGTTCAAATCCATCTAAACCTGTACAAATACGTCTTAAACCTGTTCAAATCCAACTAAAACCTGTTCAAATCCATCTAAACCTGTTCAAATCCATCTAAACCTGTTCAAATACGTCTAAAAACTGTTCAAATACGTCTAAAACCTGTTCAAATCCATCTAAAACCTGTTCAAATCCATCTAAACCTGTTCAAATACGTCTTAAACCTGTTCAAATCCAACTAAAACCTGTTCAAATCCATCTAAACCTGTTCAAATCCAACTAAAACCTGTTCAAATACGTCTAAAACCTGTTCAAATCCAACTAAAACCTGTTCAAATCTATCTAAACCTGTTCAAATACGTCTTAAACCTGTTCAAATCCAACTACCTGTTCAAATCCAACTAAACCTGTTCAAATTCATCTAAACCTGTTCAAATACGTCTAAAACCTGTTCAAATCCAACTAAAACCTGTTCAAATCCATCTAAACCATTTCAAATACGTCTAAAACCTGTTCAAATCCAACTAAAACCTGGTCAAATACGTCTAAAACCTGTTCAAATCCAACTAAAACCTGTTCAAATCCATCTAAACCTGTTCAAATACGTCTAAAACCTGTTCAAATCCAACTAAAACCTGTTCAAATACGTCTAAAACCTGTTCAAATCCAACTAAAACCTGGTCAAATACGTCTAAAACCTGTTCAAATCCAACTAAAACCTGTTCAAATCCATCTAAACCTGTTCAAATACGTCTAAAACCTGTTCAAATCCAACTAAAACCTGTTCAAATCCATCTAAACCTGTTCAAATACGTCTAAAACCTGTTCAAATCCATCTAAACCTGTTCAAATCCAACTGAAACCTGTTCAAATCCATCTAAACCTGTTCAAATACATCTAAAACCTGTTCAAATCCAACTAAAACCTGTTCAAATCCATCTAAAACCTGTTCAAATCCAACTAAAACATGTTCAAATCCATCTAAACCTGTTCAAATCCATCTAAACCTGTTCAAATACGTCTAAAACCTGTTCAAATCCAACTAAAACCTGTTCAAATCCATCTAAACCTGTTCAAATCCATCTAAAACCAGTTCAAATCCAACTAAACCTGTTCAAATCCTACTAAAACCTGTTCAAATCCATCTAAACCTGTTCAAATCCATCTAAAACCTGTTCAAATCCATCTAAACCTGTTCAAATCCATCTAAACCTGTTCAAATACGTCTAAAACCTGTTCAAATCCAACTAAAACCTGTTCAAATCCATCTAAACCTGTTCAAATCCAACTAAAACCTGTTCAAATCCATCTAAACCTGTTCAAATTCATCTAAACCTGTTCAAATCCAACTAAAACCTGTTCAAATACGTCTAAAACCTGTTCAAATCCAACTAAAACCTGTTCAAATCCATCTAAACCTGTTCAAATCCAACTAAAACCTGTTCAAATACGTCTAAAACTTGTTCAAATACGTCTAAAACCTGTTCAAATCCAACTAAAACCTGTTCAAATCCATCTAAACCTGTTCAAATCCAACTAAAACCTGTTCAAATCCATCTAAACCTGTTCAAATTCATCTAAACCTGTTCAAATCCAACTAAAACCTGTTCAAATACGTCTAAAACCTGTTCAAATCCAACTAAAACCTATTCAAATCCATCTAAACCTGTTCAAATTCATCTAAACCTGTTCAAATCCATCTAAACCTGTTCAAATTCATCTAAACCTGTTCAAATACGTCTAAACCTGTTCAAATTCATCTAAAACCTGTTCAAATCCAACTAAAACCTGTTCAAATACGTCTAAAACCTGTTCAAATCCAACTAAAACCTGTTCAAATCCATCTAAACCTGTTCAAATCCATCTAAACCTGTTCAAATCCATCTAAACCTGTTCAAATACGTCTAAAACCTGTTCAAATCCGTCTAAAACCTGTTCAAATCCAACTAAAACCTGTTCAAATCCAACTAAAACCTGTTCAAATCCATCTAAAACCTGTTCAAATCCATCTAAACCTGTTCAAATACGTCTAAAACCTGTTCAAATCCATCTAAACCTGTTCAAATACGTCTAAAATCTGTTCAAATCCATCTAAACCTGTTCAAATACGTCTAAAACCTGTTCAAATCCAACTAAAACCTGTTCAAATCCACCTAAACCTGTTCAAATACGTCTTAAACCTGTTCAAATCCATCTAAACCTGTTCAAATACGTCTAAAACCTGTTCAAATCCAACTAAAACCTGTCTGGAGGCCTCTAGTCTCAGGGCAGTGAGATGACTCTTGTGGTAAATGGATCAGGACCATGACAGCCTAAGTCCAGGTCTTTGTGAGACTTGTGAGAAGTGCCTGAGGTGAGTTCCAGCCTTTCCCTGTGGCTCCGCCCCCTGTGTCGTTAAACATCTGTAATGACTGCAATTACATTTGCTCTTTTCTCTTCACACACGGCTGGCACCAAACAGTTCCCTTCAACTCCAGCCAAACGGGACAGCCACAGCCTCTGCCGGTTTTAGTCTCATATTAAAGATCGAATACATTCAGACGACCCGGCGCCGACGGTACAGGGTCGTAAAGAGGCTCCGACGGGTTTTGTTTGTTTGCTCTTTTTAACAGCCTCGGGTTTATGTCGTGATAAAGAGGCCTTGTGTATAATATGACTTAAAGATTTAAAAAAAAAACCTGGACATTTGTCAGGATCTGGAAATAATCATATATCTGTTAATCCAACTAAAACCTGTTCAAATCCAACTGAAACCTATTTATATCTCTCAGTGTCAGTACTGAGCTATTCATAGTCCTCCTCTTGAGCCTGGATCAGGACTAAAACCTGGTAAATCCTGTTGACCCTGGGCCAAAGAGCTGGCTAGTTTACATTAAACACAAGAAAACCCTGTGCTTCAGATTTAGGAAGTGGCTCAGGGGTTGAGTGGTCGTCCTATAACCGGAAGATTGGAGGTTTGTTTCCCATCCTCCTCGGCTCATTCTGTCGTTGTGTCCTTGGGCAAGACACTTATGATGGGTGAATGGAAGCATCGTGTAAAGTGCTTTGGGCTTGAGAAGGAAACCATTTTTTGTACCATTTTTGAAACATCCCTGACGCGTCCTGCTGAAGCCTGAACTGTAGGCTTTGGGAAGGATTTGTTTTCTTGTTAAAGGAAAGGTTCATAATTAATCTAATGAAATCAAATTAAAGCACTTCTCAAACTGTTAAATGCTTGAGGTTTTTAAGGAGATTTAGATCTAATCCTTGTGTTTGTTCAGGCCCTGGCTCAGCTTTTGTGCGGTCTCTTACCCAACACTTAATAACCTTCTGATAAACCATTACCAGGGTGTGTCTGTGAGCTGTAATCGGACGTAGAGCCCTGCAGCGCCGGTTCTTTTCATGTTCTGTTAAAGAAAAGCATAAGTGCAGGGCGAGCCACAAGAGTCCGCCTCAGGCTCCCTTCGCTTTTCACAAAGAAGCAACAGGTGCTTTATGTTTGGCACCCTCTCCTTCTTCTTTATGACTGTTTGAAGGAGCTCCACCCAAAGGTCTTTCTATAAAACGCAGGAAACGCACAGAGTCCACACTTCTCTGAGGTTCCACCGAAGAGCAGCACATCGTCCGACAACCAGCCTCGAACAAACCAACCTTCCAACATGCTCAGCCTCAGCAGCAGGTGAGTCTCTGCCAGAGCCTCAGCCAGGCACTCATCAGCGTTTGGAGGGATTTGAACAGGTTTTAGTAGGGTCTCTCTGCTGGTACAGGTCCTCTGGAGGGGGCTTTGGCAGCAGCTCCATGTACGGAGGAGCCGGAGGGGGTCAGGTCCGGATCTCGTCTGGAGGCTCCTCTCGGTTCAGCAGCAGCTCCATGGTAAGTCTCTCCATCTGACGGCCTGAGGGTTAGTCCTGTTGTCCAGACCCAGACCCAGACCCAGACCCAGACCCAGGCCAAGACCAATGACCAATGTATCAAACATAGATCCAACAGTCCAGATCTGAGTCCAGACCAGTTCCAGATTCATGTAGGACAGTGCTTAAGACATGCCTAGGTTAGGGTCGCTAGATCTTGGTTGGTCTTTATGTTTGAGACCGGACCAATCTGAAGTCACTGGAAAAATTAGAAATGACCTACAAAACAAAGAAGATACCTGTCTTTTTTTTTTTAACATCAAAATAAAATGACAAGAGTTACTGATTAAAAACATGTCTCTATAACTCCTTCATCACGCATTTAACTGTGCTACATTGATTAGAAACGTTATTGATCCTGAGGGAAGTTCAGCAGAATATGTAGAAAAATAAATGTTATAAATGAAGTTTAATAAGGTTATATGAGGTCAGTGTTCACTTTTGGCAGAATGTACATGTGCTTCAGGAAATATTCAGGACACATACTTTCATGAACCTGTTCTGTCTCTGTGTCTCAGGCCGGAGGAGGAGGAGGAGGAGGGGCGGGTTATGGCTTCAGCTACGGAGGCGGGGCTGGTTCTGGCTTTGGGGGTGGGGCTTATGGGGGTGGGGCCTTCGGCTCTGGGGGCGGGGACATGGACGCCTCGCCCAATGAGAAGGCGACGATGCAGAACCTGAACGACCGTCTGGCCTCGTACCTGGAGAAGGTGCGTAAACTGGAGTCGGCCAACGCAGCGCTGGAGCTGCAGATCAAACAGTTCCTGGAGAAGAAGACCTCGCCCTCGGCCCGAGACTACAGCGCCTACTTCAAGACCATCGCCGAACTGCAGGACAAGGTCAGGGACGTCCCACAACACCCAAACATTTGATTGTGAATGTTTCGTGAACACAACTTTGAAAATATTACAAAAACACAGGTTATATTCTCTGCCACAGTTCTCCATCAGTGCCTTTGTGGAACTACAACACCACAAACACAAAGGTTCAACAAAATTAAGAAAAAACATTTTCAAAAAACATTAAAAAACATGGTTCATAACAAACCACACATGCCATCATTATGGACTGAATCCCCCGACCTGACTGTGCTGTTGTCTTCTGTGGTGGGCAGGTTGGTAGGTGTATCTGTGTCAGGTTTTTTTAGGGAGACTATTTTACCATCTTTAGCTAATTCTAGTGCATTTACAGCAATGCTAATTAATAAAAATAATAATAAACTTTATTTTATAAAGCGCCTTTAAAGGCAACTTCTCAAAGCGCTGTACAAAAAGGCAGACAGTTCCAAAGGACGGAAGCAGATAAAGAAAAGGCCGTCATAGATCGTGAGCCTGTTTGAGGAACAGGTTGGATTGTGCAGAACGCAGTCTCCGAGTTGGGGTATAGGAGGTTAACAATTCAGATAAATAATAAGGGGCCACGCCATGCAATGCTTTATATGTCAGCATCAGGATTTTAAAATCTACTCTGGATCGGACTGGGAGCCAGTGTAAGGACTCCAAAACTGGACTGACGTGATCGCTGACCCTGGTCCCAGTCAATATCCTCGTGGCCGAGTTTTGAACATATTGTAGTTTTTTAAGTGTGGCTTTAGAGACTCCGGCTAGAAGGGCGTTACAGTAATCTATCCTAGAGATGACAAAGGAATTCATCAGCTTTTCAGCTACTGAGAAATTTAGCATAGGACGTAGTCTAGCTGAAAAAAGGATGATTTAACTGTGCTCTGGACAAAAGAATCAAATGAAAGCCTGGTATCAAAAATAACTCCAAGATTCCTCACTTTAGCTTGAGTATCCAAGACAGAGCCATCAATGGTCAAAGATAAGGAACCAGCTTTTGAAATTTGTTGACGGAAACCAATAAGCATAACTTCAGTTTTAGCACTCTTCAGACACAAAGCATTTGTACTCATCCATTCTTTATCTCAGAAACACAGCCCGACAGAAACTCAACATCAAGATGTTCACCAGGCTTTGAGTGTATTTAATCTATTATCATCAGCATAAAAGTGATAATGAAGGCCAAGCGATCGCAACAACTGTCCAAGTGGTGCCAAATATTAAAAAGCAGAGGGCCCAAGACTGAGCCCTGAGGAACCCCAGTGAGAACAGAGCTGATCTCAGAAACCGCCCATGGAAACGAACGGTGCAAAAATGTACACTATCCCTGTCAAATAAACTACAACAATCAACCAATGGTTTTACAAATCGACCACGAAACATCAGCTAAAACTGCCTCCAAGCATAAAAAAAGAAGTCAGAGTCCGGCTTTAAATTCACCCTGAGACCTGTTCTGTTTCAGATCCAAGAGGCCACCAAAGTCAACGGAAGCATCTACCTGTCCATCGACAACGCCAAGCTGGCAGCAGACGACTTCAGAATCAAGTCCGTCTCACACAGACCTGCCTTAGACCTGCCTTAGACCTGGTCTAGACCTGGTCTAGACCTGGTCTAGACCTGGTTCATCCCTAGTTTAGACCTGGTTCAGCCCTGGTTCAGACCTGGTTTAGACCTGGTTCAACCCTGGTTCAGACCTGGTCTAGACCTGGTTCAGCACTGGTTTAGACCTGGTCTAGACCTGGTTCAGCACTGGTTTAGACCTGGTCTAGACCTGGTCTATCCCTGGTTTAGACCTGGTTCAGCCCTGGTTCAGACCTGGTTCAGACCTGGTTCAGACCTGGTCTATCCCTGGTTTAGACCTGGTTCAGACCTGGTTCAGACCTGGTTCAGACCTGGTCTATCCCTGGTTTAGACCTGGTTCAGCCCTGGTTCAGACCTGGTTCAGACCTGGTTTATCCCTGGTTTAGACCTGGTTCAGCCCTGGTTCAGACCTGGTTCAGCCCTGGTTCAGACCTGGTTTAGACCTGGTTCAGACCTGGTTCAGACCTGGTTCAGACCTGGTTCAGACCTGGTTTATCCCTGGTTTAGACCTGGTTCAGCCCTGGTTCAGACCTGGTTCAGACCTGGTTCAGACCTGGTCTATCCCTGGTTTAGACCTGGTTCAGACCTGGTCTATCCCTGGTTTAGACCTGGTTCAGACCTGGTTCAGACCTGGTCTATCCCTGGTTCAGACCTGGTCTATCCCTGGTTCAGACCTGGTCTATCCCTGGTTTAGACCTGGTTTAGACCTGTTTGTTTCCTAAAGGTGGGAGAATGAGCTGGCCATGCGTCAGTCTGTGGAGGCAGACATTGCTGGACTGAAGAGGGTCCTGGACGAGCTGACCTTGTCCCGGTCCGACCTGGAGATGCAGATCGAGGGTTTGAAGGAGGAGCTTATCTTCCTAAAGAAGAATCACGAGGAGGTACGTCTCAGAGACCAAAAAAATAAACAGTGAAGTGGAGCATTTGTCTGGTCAGAAAAGGAGCTAAGCAGCTTTGGGCGAGAAAATAGCAGTTACACAATTAATCTTTTAGAAAAATTTAAAATTATTAAAAATGCAATGATTAAAAGTCTCTAGAAACGTCTCTAAATAGTTCAAATAGACCACTGCTCACACACCTGTGCTTCGTCTGTGGGTAATGAGGAGGTGAGGTCGCAAAGGTACTGAAGATATAACCCCAAACTCACTCAGACTAGTCAAGAATGTGAGCTGGTCTAGTCAGATGTTCCACAGAAGTCTGGAGTCGGAGACCTCGATGCTGTGATGGAAAGGGTGTGTTTGGTTTCTGTGGCTTTGGTGGAGCTGATGGTGGGTGTTGTGTTCAGGAGCTACTGGCGATGCGGGCACAGATGAGCGGGCAGGTCCACGTGGAGGTGGATGCTGCTCCTCAAGAGGACCTCACCAAAGTCATGGAGGAGATCCGAGAGCACTACGAAGCTGTGGCCGCCAAGCGCCGCCGGGACCTGGAACAGTGGTTCCAGAGCAAGGTACAGTTCATTCAGGCTCCTCTGACGTCTCCGGACTCGGTCTGAGACCCTCTCTGGACTCGGTGTTAGACCCTCTCTGGACTCGGTCTGAGACCCTCTCTGGACTCGGTCTGAGACCCTCTCTGGACTCGGTCTGAGACCCTCTCTGGACTCGGTGTTAGACCCTCTCTGGACTCGGTGTTAGACCCTCTCTGGACTCGGTCTGAGACCCTCTCTGGACTCGGTCTGAGACCCTCTCTGGACTCGGTCTGAGACCCTCTCTGGACTCGGTGTTAGACCCTCTCTGGACTCGGTCTGAGACCCTCTCTGGACTCGGTCTGAGACCCTCTCTGGACTCGGTGTTAGACCCTCTCTGGACTCGGTGTTAGACCCTCTCTGGACTCGGTCTGAGACCCTCTCTGGACTCGGTCTGAGACCCTCTCTGGACTCGGTGTTAGACCCTCTCTGGACTCGGTGTTAGACCCTCTCTGGACTCGGTCTGAGACCCTCTCTGGACTCGGTGTTAGACCCTCTCTGGACTCGGTGTTAGACCCTCTCTGGACTCGGTCTGAGACCCTCTCTGGACTCGGTATTAGACCCTCTCTGGACTCGGTCTGAGACCCTCTCTGGACTCGGTGTTAGACCCTCTCTGGACTCGGTGTTAGACCCTCTCTGGACTCGGTCTGAGACCCTCTCTGGACTCGGTCTGAGACCCTCTCTGGACTCGGTGTTAGACCCTCTCTGGACTCGGTCTGAGACCCTCTCTGGACTCGGTATTAGACCCTCTCTGGACTCGGTGTTAGACCCTCTCTGGACTCGGTGTTAGACCCTCTCTGGACTCGGTATTAGACCCTCTCTGGACTCGGTGTTAGACCCTCTCTGGACTCGGTGTTAGACCCTCTCTGGACTCGGTCTGAGACCCTCTCTGGACTCGGTCTGAGACCCTCTCTGGACTCGGTCTGAGACCCTCTCTGGACTCGGTGTTAGACCCTCTCTGGACTCGGTCTGAGACCCTCTCTGGACTCGGTGTTAGACCCTCTCTGGACTCGGTCTGAGACCCTCTCTGGACTCGGTGTTAGACCCTCTCTGGACTCAGTGTTAGACCCTCTCTGGACTCGGTCTGAGACCCTCTCTGGACTCGGTGTTAGACCCTCTCTGGACTCGGTCTGAGACCCTCTCTGGACTCGGTCTGAGACCCTCTCTGGACTCGGTATTTGACCCTCTCTGGACTTGGTCTGAGACCCTCTCTGGACTCGGTATTTGACCCTCTCTGGACTCGGTGTTAGACCCTCTCTGGACTCGGTCTGAGACCCTCTCTGGACTCGGTATTTGACCCTCTCTGGACTTGGTCTGAGACCCTCTCTGGACTCGGTCTGAGACCCTCTCTGGACTCGGTGTTAGACCCTCTCTGGACTCGGTCTGAGACCCTCTCTGGACTCGGTCTGAGACCCTCTCTGGACTCGGTGTTAGACCCTCTCTGGACTCGGTATTAGACCCTCTCTGGACTCGGTGTTAGACCCTCTCTGGACTCGGTATTTGACCCTCTCTGGACTCGGTATTAGACCCTCTCTGGACTCGGTGTTAGACCCTCTCTGGACTCGGTCTGAGACCCTCTCTGGACTCGGTATTTGACCCTCTCTGGACTCGGTCTGAGACCCTCTCTGGACTCGGTGTTAGACCCTCTCTGGACTCGGTCTGAGACCCTCTCTGGACTCGGTCTGAGACCCTCTCTGGACTCGGTGTTAGACCCTCTCTGGACTCGGTGTTAGACCCTCTCTGGACTCGGTGTTAGACCCTCTCTGGACTCGGTCTGAGACCCTCTCTGGACTCGGTATTAGACCCTCTCTGGACTCGGTCTGAGACCCTCTCTGGACTCGGTGTTAGACCCTCTCTGGACTCGGTCTGAGACCCTCTCTGGACTCGGTGTTAGACCCTCTCTGGACTCGGTGTTAGACCCTCTCTGGACTCGGTATTAGACCCTCTCTGGACTCGGTGTTAGACCCTCTCTGGACTCGGTCTGAGACCCTCTCTGGACTCGGTGTTAGACCCTCTCTGGACTCGGTCTGAGACCCTCTCTGGACTCGGTCTGAGACCCTCTCTGGACTCGGTGTTAGACCCTCTCTGGACTCGGTCTGAGACCCTCTCTGGACTCGGTCTGAGACCCTCTCTGGACTCGGTGTTAGACCCTCTCTGGACTCGGTCTGAGACCCTCTCTGGACTCGGTATTAGACCCTCTCTGGACTCGGTCTGAGACCCTCTCTGGACTCGGTATTAGACCCTCTCTGGACTCGGTGTTAGACCCTCTCTGGACTCGGTCTGAGACCCTCTCTGGACTCGGTCTGAGACCCTCTCTGGACTCGGTGTTAGACCCTCTCTGGACTCGGTCTGAGACCCTCTCTGGACTCGGTGTTAGACCCTCTCTGGACTCGGTATTAGACCCTCTCTGGACTCGGTCTGAGACCCTCTCTGGACTCGGTGTTAGACCCTCTCTGGACTCGGTGTTAGACCCTCTCTGGACTCGGTCTGGATACGGTCTCTGGACTTGGTCTGAGACCCTCTCTGGACTCGGTATTTGACCCTCTCTGGACTCGGTGTTAGACCCTCTCTGGACTCGGTCTGAGACCCTCTCTGGACTTGGTCTGAGACCCTCTCTGGACTCGGTATTAGACCCTCTCTGGACTCGGTGTTAGACCCTCTCTGGACTCGGTCTGAGACCCTCTCTGGACTCGGTATTTGACCCTCTCTGGACTCGGTCTGAGACCCTCTCTGGACTCGGTATTTGACCCTCTCTGGACTTGGTCTGAGACCCTCTCTGGACTCGGTATTTGACCCTCTCTGGACTCGGTGTTAGACCCTCTCTGGACTCGGTCTGAGACCCTCTCTGGACTTGGTCTGAGACCCTCTCTGGACTCGGTATTAGACCCTCTCTGGACTCGGTGTTAGACCCTCTCTGGACTCGGTCTGAGACCCTCTCTGGACTCGGTGTTAGACCCTCTCTGGACTCGGTGTTAGACCCTCTCTGGACTCGGTCTGAGACCCTCTCTGGACTTGGTCTGAGACCCTCTCTGACTCGGTGTTGAGACCCTCTCTGGACTCGGTGTTAGACCCTCTCTGACTCGGTCTGAGACCCTCTCTGGACTCGGTATTTGACCCTCTCTGGACTCGGTGTTAGACCCTCTCTGACTCGGTGTTGAGACCCTCTCTGGACTCGGTGTTGACCCTCTCTGGACTCGGTGTTAGACCCTCTCTGGACTCGGTGTTAGACCCTCTCTGGACTCGGTGTTAGACCCTCTCTGACTCGGTCTGAGACCCTCTCTGGACTCGGTGTTAGACCCTCTCTGACTCGGTGTTAGACCCTCTCTGGACTCGGTGTTGAGACCCTCTCTGGACTCGGTCTGAGACCCTCTCTGGACTCGGTGTTAGACCCTCTCTGGACTCGGTCTGAGACCCTCTCTGGACTCGGTGTTAGACCCTCTCTGGACTCGGTGTTAGACCCTCTCTGGACTCGGTCTGAGACCCTCTCTGGACTCGGTCTGAGACCCTCTCTGGACTCGGTGTTAGACCCTCTCTGGACTCGGTCTGAGACCCTCTCTGGACTCGGTGTTAGACCCTCTCTGGACTCGGTGTTAGACCCTCTCTGGACTCGGTCTGAGACCCTCTCTGGACTCGGTCTGAGACCCTCTCTGGACTCGGTGTTAGACCCTCTCTGGACTCGGTGTTAGACCCTCTCTGGACTCGGTCTGAGACCCTCTCTGGACTCGGTGTTAGACCCTCTCTGGACTCGGTGTTAGACCCTCTCTGGACTCGGTATTAGACCCTCTCTGGACTCGGTCTGAGACCCTCTCTGGACTCGGTCTGAGACCCTCTCTGGACTCGGTATTAGACCCTCTCTGGACTCGGTGTTAGACCCTCTCTGGACTCGGTGTTAGACCCTCTCTGGACTCGGTCTGAGACCCTCTCTGGACTCGGTCTGAGACCCTCTCTGGACTTGGTCTGAGACCCTCTCTGGACTCGGTATTTGACCCTCTCTGGACTCGGTGTTAGACCCTCTCTGGACTCGGTCTGAGACCCTCTCTGGACTCGGTATTTGACCCTCTCTGGACTTGGTCTGAGACCCTCTCTGGACTCGGTGTTAGACCCTCTCTGGACTCGGTCTGAGACCCTCTCTGGACTCGGTGTTAGACCCTCTCTGGACTCAGTGTTAGACCCTCTCTGGACTCGGTGTTAGACCCTCTCTGGACTCGGTGTTAGACCCTCTCTGGACTCGGTCTGAGACCCTCTCTGGACTCGGTGTTAGACCCTCTCTGGACTCGGTCTGAGACCCTCTCTGGACTCGGTCTGAGACCCTCTCTGGACTCGGTGTTAGACCCTCTCTGGACTCGGTATTTGACCCTCTCTGGACTCGGTGTTAGACCCTCTCTGGACTCGGTATTAGACCCTCTCTGGACTCGGTATTTGACCCTCTCTGGACTCGGTCTGAGACCCTCTCTGGACTCGGTGTTAGACCCTCTCTGGACTCGGTGTTAGACCCTCTCTGGACTCGGTGTTAGACCCTCTCTGGACTCGGTCTGAGACCCTCTCTGGACTCGGTGTTAGACCCTCTCTGGACTCGGTCTGAGACCCTCTCTGGACTCGGTCTGAGACCCTCTCTGGACTCGGTGTTAGACCCTCTCTGGACTCGGTGTTAGACCCTCTCTGGACTCGGTCTGAGACCCTCTCTGGACTCGGTCTGAGACCCTCTCTGGACTCGGTGTTAGACCCTCTCTGGACTCGGTGTTAGACCCTCTCTGGACTTGGTCTGAGACCCTCTCTGGACTCGGTGTTAGACCCTCTCTGGACTCGGTGTTAGACCCTCTCTGGACTCGGTGTTAGACCCTCTCTGGACTCGGTCTGAGACCCTCTCTGGACTCGGTGTTAGACCCTCTCTGGACTCGGTGTTAGACCCTCTCTGGACTTGGTCTGAGACCCTCTCTGGACTCGGTCTGAGACCCTCTCTGGACTCGGTCTGAGACCCTCTCTGGACTTGGTCTGAGACCCTCTCTGGACTCGGTGTTAGACCCTCTCTGGACTCGGTGTTAGACCCTCTCTGGACTCGGTGTTAGACCCTCTCTGGACTCGGTCTGAGACCCTCTCTGGACTCGGTGTTAGACCCTCTCTGGACTCGGTGTTAGACCCTCTCTGGACTCGGTCTGAGACCCTCTCTGGACTCGGTCTGAGACCCTCTCTGGACTCGGTCTGAGACCCTCTCTGGACTCGGTGTTAGACCCTCTCTGGACTCGGTCTGAGACCCTCTCTGGACTCGGTCTGAGACCCTCTCTGGACTCGGTCTGAGACCCTCTCTGGACTCGGTCTGGATACGGTCTCTGGACACAGACTGAAGGCATTGGCAGGAGTTTTTTACTTTAAAGAGCTCATGTTTTTATTCTGGTCCATTTCAGACGGAGACCTTGAACAAAGAGGTGGCCGCCAGCACCGAGACCCTGCAGAGCTCCAAGTCTGAGATCAACGAGCTGAAGAGGACCCTGCAGGCTCTAGAGATAGAACTGCAGTCTCAGCTCAGCATGGTACTGGACCAGGACTGAACCAGGACCAAGACCCAGACCAGGAACTGGACTAAACCAGGACTGGACCAGGACTAACCCAGGTCTTGTGTCTCTGCAGAAATCGTCTCTGGAGGCGACCCTGAATGAGACTCAGAACCGTTACTCCATGAAACTGGCTGGATTTCAGAACAAGGTGAATCCTCGTTCTACTTTTTCAGCTTTGAAACTGAGTCTGTGCAGTTCGACTGAAACAGTGACAGAAAACAGTCTCACAAACATAGATTCCTCCAAATGGGTTTAAATCCCAGCACAAAAAAGTGTGGCACAGTGGCTCAGTGGTAGAGTGGTCCTCCTTCAACCGGACCACAGTTCATACTGTCGTTGTGTCCTTGGGCAAGACACTTAACCCACCTTGCCTCCAGTGGCTGTAACACCGGTGATTAGAAGCCTAAATGAACAAATGTAAACGTAAATGAGTCAGTGGAAAAGCTCAAAGGGCAAATGTATTGGAGTCTTACTGTTGTTGTGTTATTGGTGAAGTGGACACATGGGATAGGGACTGATGACCTGTCTGACCTGTGGTTCTTCTGCAGGTGGCGTCTCTGGAGCAGCAGCTGGTGCAGCTCAGAGGCGACCTGGAGCGACAGGGATACGAGTACGACATGCTCCTGGACATCAAGACCCGTCTGGAGATGGAGATCGCAGAATACCGCCGCCTGCTGGACGGAGAGGGACTCAGCAGGTACAGGCTTTCACAATTGTTTATGTCCATGGCCCGAGTCAGTTTCTGTCTAAAGGGGTCGGAGGCTGACCCTGTTCTTGTGACAAACTTAATATTCAAGAAGACTGTTGTTCTGGAGTGGGGTCTGATCACAGTGAGATGGATCTGAACAGGTCGTATTAAAGTTAAAGATGTGAATGAAGCATAAACACTCTTCTTCTACTGTTTCCTGCTACAGCCTCATCACTACACACTTCTTTAGATTTATTATTAACAACACATTTAGGTTTTGAAAGTCTGCTCTAAATATAATTTAGATGTAGTTTAGAAAGACAGCTTGATACATTAACAAACCCATTCTTGTGTCTCCTCCAGCACCTCGTCTTCATCTGTGTCCATCAAGTCTCACTCTGGAGCTGGTTCTGGGTCCGGCTCTGGGTCCGGCTCTGGGTCCGGCTCTGGGTCCGACTCCAGCTCTGGTGCAGCATCTGGTTCCACTACCACAAAGACGACCAAACAGAAGGTGGTGACCATCATCGAGGAGGTGGTGAACGGACAAGTGGTGAGCTCCACGTCCACAGAGACCCTCATGTGACCTGCTGCAGACCGGTCTGTACGGGCTGGACCAGGACCAGGAGCTGGACCGGTCTCTAGTCCTTGGTTTGATTCGACACAAAGCCCAAAATAAAGCCTGCTCAAAAAACACTGTGTCCAGTGAGTTCTGTTCAGGTTCTTTTCTTTTGAAGAGGTATAACACATAACTAATTTAGCTTGGTAATTAACAGAATCATGCTTGTATTAAAAACATTGAGTTTCTGTTAAATTAAATGTACTTATCATGAAGTACGTTAGAGACCACTTCTGTTGAAGAAATTCAGTTTTAATATCTTTATATGTCCTCGGTCTCATTTAGCTCGTAGAAGCCCTCCTTCAGCACCAGGCCTGTTTACTCCAGCCCTCAGGCCTTTCTGGAGACATTTTACATGCTTCCAGATTTTTTGCTCTCATTGAGACATTTCTAATGCTAGGATGGAAATATTTTATCAAGGTGTGCATCAATGAAATTTCAATTTTTTGTGTCAAAACTGCAAAAGCATAACATTATCACTGTCGGTTCTTCCTCTTAAGGCATTTTGGGTCACATTAACTTCCATTAATTTTCACCCCGTTACAAGTGCAACACAAAACAGTGCACGGCTGTTGATTCCTCTTTAAACCTGCGACTCAGAGGCTACGTAGTACACACATTAAAAAACATAAACATATATACAAATTTCTATGTTTACACTGAAGCACTGTGGGAAGTATGACCTTTTATGACCATCTTATATAAGTGACTGCAGCCCAGTGAAATAAACACTTTCAGATAGAACACTTTTGGGTGTTCTGTGGGTGTTTGAGTGCTGTGTATGAGTTTGGAACAATTGGTTTGAGACTTGAACCTTCAATTAACAAACCAGGGTTTGGGTCGGCCTATAGCCTGTGTGTTTAATTTGAAATACTAAAACTACAATAGTATTACAAGAGCTCATATCAAAGCTCAGCTGATATCGATCATAGTGTAAATGCTGGTCAGGGTCTCCATGGTAACGCTCAGCTAGCTTTCCTTTAGCTCGCTGCTACAACAGACTGCTTTCTGAACAATTTAAAACAGACCAAAGCAGAATATATTCCTCTCTTTCTTCTTCTCATCTGACTCTGTGTCAGTCTGTCCATACGTGACCGCACTGTGACCTCTGTGACCTCTGTGACCTCCATCAAACGCAGATTGACTATCTAGATCGTTTCTGCTGGTTTGTGCTGTTTTAAAATATTAATGATTATTTTTTTAGGTATATCTGAGTTTACCCAGCCGTTTAAAATCTCTGAATAATGTCAGAGTGACAGAAATAATAAGTACGCAGGAGAACAATAGGTGTACAATAATATTTACTATGCAACCACATAATTAGCTGTTAAGCTATAATCTGGTACAAGCAAATCTGCTTTGGCTTAATGTACATTGTACGTTGTCCTAAAAATAAATTAAATACAAATATATAACTATAATCATTAATATCTTAAAAACCATAACAACACAAACATGTCTGCCCCAAACGGAGCACAAACGATTGAAATATTACAGTTATGTGCTTCACGGGGCTCTGTGTCTCGACACGTCTCTGCGTGTCCCGGCTCAGAGCGAGAGAGCAGCAACGTGCGACGTATTGTGCTCAAGAAATAAAGAGCAGAAGCAGTTTAAATGTAGTAAACGCACATTCTATTGTGTAGCCTACTGTGCATTTATCTGGGGGCTCAAGGGGGGCGTGGCTTGCAGCGACGCACAAATGAATGCAGTGGAAACACTCTGACTCTCATTTCCATATTTTCTGAGATGCAGCCTATGGGGGGCCGCAAGGGTCGAACACAATGAAAACGTGCAAATACACAACTAAAGTCACACTCAATGAATGCTTGCATAAACACAACAATAAGCCAGAGAAAAACCTACAAATACACAATGAAAACAAGCGTGCACACATCATATCTGTCCTTACACAATAGATTCAAAGTATTTATGTCATGTGCACAGACAGAAAGCATGTTTCCCTGCACAAATAAATTCTTACTTTGTTGTCCACAATAAATGTTGTAAATATTGAATTTTAATAAAAATAGAAATTTAAAATAAGAGCAATAAAATTAGAGGTAATGCAAATACAGCAAACAATAAAAGTGAGGTAGTGCAGTTCTGAAAAAATTAATGTGCAAAAGCAAAAGTGTAAATGTAAACAGTTATGTCCTTTATTATAAACCCCTGTCAGCTGTTCAGGAGTCTGATAAAAGAGGAGAAGAAAGAGTTCTTCATTAAAGTCCTGTATTTCACACTTCTGTTCCTCCGTCCTGAGAGTAGAAGTGTGAACAGTCCTGAGAGTAGAAGTGTGAACAGTCCTGAGAGTAGAAGTGTGAACAGTCCTGAGAGTAGAAGTGTGAACAGTCCTGAGAGTAGAAGTGTGAACAGTCCTGAGGGTAGAAGTGTGAACAGTCCTGAGAGTAGAAGTGTGAACAGTCCTGAGAGTAGAAGTGTGAACAGTCCTGAGAGTAGAAGTGTGAACAGTCCTGAGAGTAGAAGTGTGAACAGTCCTGAGAGTAGAAGTGTGAACAGTCCTCCGTCCTGAGGGTAGAAGTGTGAACAGTCTGTGCTGGGGGTGGGAGGGGTCTTTGAGAATGGAAGCAGCTCTTCTGTGGATTCTGTGGTGGTAGATGGTCTGCAGAGGAGTCCTGGTCTTCGTCGCTCTCTGCAGAGGAGTCCTGGTCTTCGTCGCTCTCTGCAGAGGAGTCCTGGTCTTCGTCGCTCTCTGCAGAGGAGTCCTGGTCT
Organism: Neodontobutis hainanensis; assembly: GCA_024349245.1. Taxonomy (NCBI): domain Eukaryota; kingdom Metazoa; phylum Chordata; class Actinopteri; order Gobiiformes; family Odontobutidae; genus Neodontobutis; species Neodontobutis hainanensis. Next base: position 480,304 of record JALDNG010000145.1, on the reverse strand, counting down.
TCGTCGCTCTCTGCAGAGGAGTCCTGGTCTTCGTCGCTCTCTGCAGAGGAGTCCTGGTCTTCGTCGCTCTCTGCAGAGGGCAGAGGAGTCCTGGTCTTCGTCGCTCTCTGCGGAGGAGTCCTGGTCTTCGTCGCTCTCTGCAGAGGAGTCCTGGTCTTCGTCGCTCTCTGCAGAGGAGTCCTGGTCTTCGTCGCTCTCTGCAGAGGAGTCCTGGTCTTCGCTCTCTGCAGAGGAGTCCTGGTCTTCGCCGCTCTCTGCAGAGGAGTCCTGGTCTTCGCCGCCTCTGCAGAGGAGTCCTGGTCTTCGTCGCTCTCTGCAGAGGGCAGAGGAGTCCTGGTCTTCGTCGCTCTCTGCGGAGGAGTCCTGGTCTTCGTCGCTCTCTGCAGAGGAGTCCTGGTCTTCGTCGCTCTCTGCAGAGGAGTCCTGGTCTTCGTCGCTCTCTGCAGAGGGCAGAGGAGTCCTGGTCTTCGCCGCCTCTGCGGAGGAGTCCTGGTCTTCGCCGCCTCTGCAGAGGAGTCCTGGTCTTCGCTCTCTGCAGAGGAGTCCTGGTCTTCGCCGCCTCTGCAGAGGGCAGAGGAGTCCTGGTCTTCGCCGCCTCTGCAGAGGAGTCCTGGTCTTCGTCGCTCTCTGCAGAGGAGTCCTGGTCTTCGTCGCTCTCTGCAGAGGAGTCCTGGTCTTCGTCGCTCTCTGCAGAGGGCAGAGGAGTCCTGGTCTTCGTCGCTCTCTGCAGAGGGCAGAGGAGTCCTGGTCTTCGTCGCTCTCTGCAGAGGAGTCCTGGTCTTCGTCGCTCTCTGCAGAGGAGTCCTGGTCTTCGTCGCTCTCTGCAGAGGGCAGAGGAGTCCTGGTATTCGTCGCTCTCTGCAGAGGAGTCCTGGTCTTCGTCGCTCTCTGCAGAGGAGTCCTGGTCTTCGTCGCTCTCTGCAGAGGGCAGAGGAGTCCTGGTCTTCGTCGCTCTCTGCGGAGGAGTCCTGGTCTTCGTCGCTCTCTGCAGAGGAGTCCTGGTCTTCGTCGCTCTCTGCAGAGGAGTCCTGGTCTTCGTCGCTCTCTGCGGAGGAGTCCTGGTCTTCGTCGCTCTCTGCAGAGGAGTCCTGGTCTTCGTCGCTCTCTGCAGAGGAGTCCTGGTCTTCGTCGCTCTCTGCAGAGGGCAGAGGAGTCCTGGTCTTCGTCGCTCTCTGCAGAGGAGTCCTGGTCTTCGTCGCTCTCTGCAGAGGAGTCCTGGTCTTCGTCGCTCTCTGCAGAGGAGTCCTGGTCTTCGTCGCTCTCTGCAGAGGGCAGAGGAGTCCTGGTCTTCGTCGCTCTCTGCAGAGGGCAGAGGAGTCCTGGTCTTCGTCGCTCTCTGCAGAGGAGTCCTGGTCTTCGTCGCTCTCTGCAGAGGAGTCCTGGTCTTCGTCGCTCTCTGCAGAGGAGTCCTGGTCTTCGTCGCTCTCTGCAGAGGAGTCCTGGTCTTCGTCGCTCTCTGCAGAGGGCAGAGGAGTCCTGGTCTTCGTCGCTCTCTGCGGAGGAGTCCTGGTCTTCGTCGCCTCTGCAGAGGAGTCCTGGTCTTCGCCGCTCTCTGCAGAGGAGTCCTGGTCGCCGCTCTCTGCAGAGGAGTCCTGGTCTTCGCTCTCTGCAGAGGAGTCCTGGTCTTCGTCGCTCTCTGCAGAGGGCAGAGGAGTCCTGGTCTTCGTCGCTCTCTGCAGAGGGCAGAGGAGTCCTGGTCTTCGTCGCTCTCTGCAGAGGGCAGAGGAGTCCTGGTCTTCGTCGCTCTCTGCAGAGGAGTCCTGGTCTTCGTCGCTCTCTGCAGAGGAGTCCTGGTCTTCGTCGCTCTCTGCAGAGGAGTCCTGGTCTTCGTCGCTCTCTGCAGAGGGCAGAGGAGTCCTGGTCTTCGTCGCTCTCTGCAGAGGAGTCCTGGTCTTCGTCGCTCTCTGCAGAGGAGTCCTGGTCTTCGTCGCTCTCTGCAGAGGAGTCCTGGTCTTCGTCGCTCTCTGCAGAGGGCAGAGGAGTCCTGGTCTTCGTCGCTCTCTGCAGAGGGCAGAGGAGTCCTGGTCTTCGTCGCTCTCTGCAGAGGGCAGAGGAGTCCTGGTCTTCGTCGCTCTCTGCAGAGGAGTCCTGGTCTTCGTCGCTCTCTGCAGAGGAGTCCTGGTCTTCGTCGCTCTCTGCAGAGGGCAGAGGAGTCCTGGTCTTCGTCGCTCTCTGCAGAGGAGTCCTGGTCTTCGTCGCTCTCTGCAGAGGAGTCCTGGTCTTCGTCGCTCTCTGCAGAGGAGTCCTGGTCTTCGTCGCTCTCTGCAGAGGAGTCCTGGTCTTCGTCGCTCTCTGCAGAGGAGTCCTGGTCTTCGTCGCTCTCTGCAGAGGAGTCCTGGTCTTCGTCGCTCTCTGCAGAGGAGTCCTGGTCTTCGTCGCTCTCTGCAGAGGAGTCCTGGTCTTCGTCGCTCTCTGCGGAGGAGTCCTGGTCTTCGTCGCTCTCTGCAGAGGAGTCCTGGTCTTCGTCGCTCTCTGCGGAGGAGTCCTGGTCTTCGTCGCTCTCTGCGGAGGAGTCCTGGTCTTCGTCGCTCTCTGCGGAGGAGTCCTGGTCTTCGTCGCTCTCTGCGGAGGAGTCCTGGTCTTTGTCGCTCTCTGCAGAGGAGTCCTGGTCTTCGTCGCTCTCTGCAGAGGAGTCCTGGTCTTCGTCGCTCTCTGCAGAGGAGTCCTGGTCTTCGTCGCTCTCTGCAGAGGGCAGAGGAGTCCTGGTCTTCGTCGCTCTCTGCAGAGGAGTCCTGGTCTTCGTCGCTCTCTGCAGAGGGCAGAGGAGTCCTGGTCTTCGTCGCTCTCTGCAGAGGAGTCCTGGTCTTCGTCGCTCTCTGCAGAGGAGTCCTGGTCTTCGTCGCTCTCTGCAGAGGAGTCCTGGTCTTCGTCGCTCTCTGCAGAGGAGTCCTGGTCTTCGTCGCTCTCTGCAGAGGAGTCCTGGTCTTCGTCGCTCTCTGCAGAGGAGTCCTGGTCTTCGTCGCTCTCTGCAGAGGAGTCCTGGTCTTCGTCGCTCTCTGCAGAGGAGTCCTGGTCTTCGTCGCTCTCTGCGGAGGAGTCCTGGTCTTCGTCGCTCTCTGCAGAGGAGTCCTGGTCTTCGTCGCTCTCTGCAGAGGAGTCCTGGTCTTCGTCGCTCTCTGCAGAGGGCAGAGGAGTCCTGGTCTTCGTCGCTCTCTGCAGAGGAGTCCTGGTCTTCGTCGCTCTCTGCAGAGGAGTCCTGGTCTTCGTCGCTCTCTGCAGAGGAGTCCTGGTCTTCGTCGCTCTCTGCAGAGGGCAGAGGAGTCCTGGTCTTCGTCGCTCTCTGCAGAGGGCAGAGGAGTCCTGGTCTTCGTCGCTCTCTGCAGAGGAGTCCTGGTCTTCGTCGCTCTCTGCAGAGGAGTCCTGGTCTTCGCCGCCTCTGCAGAGGAGTCCTGGTCTTCGCCGCCTCTGCAGAGGAGTCCTGGTCTCGCTCTCTGCAGAGGGCAGAGGAGTCCTGGTCTTCGCCGCTCTCTGCGGAGGAGTCCTGGTCTTCGCCGCTCTCTGCGGAGGAGTCCTGGTCTTCGCCGCTCTCTGCGGAGGAGTCCTGGTCTTCGCCGCCTCTGCAGAGGAGTCCTGGTCTTCGCCGCTCTCTGCAGAGGAGTCCTGGTCTTCGTCGCTCTCTGCAGAGGAGTCCTGGTCTCGCTCTCTGCAGAGGAGTCCTGGTCTTCGTCGCTCTCTGCAGAGGAGTCCTGGTCTTCGTCGCTCTCTGCAGAGGAGTCCTGGTCTTCGTCGCTCTCTGCAGAGGAGTCCTGGTCTTCGTCGCTCTCTGCAGAGGAGTCCTGGTCTTCGTCGCTCTCTGCAGAGGAGTCCTGGTCTTCGTCGCTCTCTGCAGAGGGCAGAGGAGTCCTGGTATTCGTCGCTCTCTGCAGAGGAGTCCTGGTCTTCGTCGCTCTCTGCAGAGGAGTCCTGGTCTTCGTCGCTCTCTGCAGAGAGCAGAGGAGTCCTGGTCTTCGTCGCTCTCTGCAGAGGAGTCCTGGTCTTCGTCGCTCTCTGCAGAGGGCAGAGGAGTCCTGGTATTCGTCGCTCTCTGCAGAGGAGTCCTGGTCTTCGTCGCTCTCTGCAGAGGAGTCCTGGTCTTCGCCGCTCTCTGCAGAGGAGTCCTGGTCTCGCCGCCTCTGCAGAGGAGTCCTGGTCTTCGTCGCTCTCTGCAGAGGAGTCCTGGTCTTCGTCGCTCTCTGCAGAGGAGTCCTGGTCTTCGTCGCTCTCTGCAGAGGAGTCCTGGTCTTCGTCGCTCTCTGCAGAGGAGTCCTGGTCTTCGTCGCTCTCTGCAGTGATGCAGTTGTTCAGGACACTCTGGATCAGCAGCTGTAGACGTTGCTGAGGCTCTTCCTCAGCCTCTTTAGAAAATAGAGCCGCTGTTGGGTCTCCTTGAGCAGCTGCGTGATGTGAGGTGTCCAAGTGAGTTCTTCACTGATGTGGACACCCAGGTATTTAAAGTTACTCACCCTCCCCACTTCAAGCTCCCGGATGAACAGTGGTTGATGCCTTCTCCTCTTCTTTCTCATGTTCTTCGTCTTGTCCGTGTTGAGGGTGAGGTTGTTGTCTTTGTGACACCAGACTGGCCACCTCCCTCCTGTAGGCTGCCTCGTCCCGGCCAGCAATGCGTCCTATGACTACGGACTCATCAGCAAACTTCAGGAAGATGTTGTCCTTGTGACGACACAGAGGATGGGGCTGAGTACACAGCCCTGTGGAGTGCCAGTGTTTGTGGTGATACTGGCTGAAGTCCTATTACCAATTCTGACAGACTGAGGCCGGCCAGTCAGGAAGTCCAGGAGCCGGTCACAGAGGGTGGGGTGCAGACCAAGTGTGGAGTTTGTGGGTGGGTTTGAGGGGGATGACCGTGTTGAAGGCGGAGCTCCAGTTTTTCCAGGTGAGAGAGGGAATAATGAACGGCAGCAGCGATGGCCTCTGAGGAGGACCTGTTGGGCCGGTAGGCCTACAGCAGGGTGTCAATAGTGTCTGGTATGCTCCTCTGAACATGGGACAGCACCACTCTCTCAAAACACTTCACGATGGTTGTAGTGAGAGCCACTGGCCTGTGGTCGTTCAGGCAGGTTGGTGGTTGGTGGGTTCTTCTTAGGCAGATCTTCCTCAGGGCATTGTGTACCTGGCCTGTTGACACAGTTAGTGGAGGGGGTTGGGTGGTCCAGGTGTGTGAGCTTCGTCCAGCAGGCTGTCTGTTGAGGTGATGTTGTTGGTGGTGGTCAGTCTATACTTTGCAGCTTTGTACTTGGTCTCATTGCCTGATCTGAATGCAAGACACCCAGTCACGTACTCAGCATAATCCTGTACCAGAGCGGATGCAGTTTTAAACACATCCCAGTCTGTCAAAGCAAACAGTCCTGCAGGGTAATTCAATTCAATTCAATTCAAACTTTATTAGGGACACAGAACAACTGGTCCATAGAGATAAAATATCAGAGATAGCACAAAAGACAACAACAATAAAAAAAAAAAAAAAAAAAAAAAACATTATAAATAAAGACAGGATCGCCAGTGGCTCCACATTCTAGAGGTAAACCTCAAAGCACTAATATCTGGACAGACCAGAGCTTGAATTATATAATTAGACAATTTCAATAATCTGCACATAAAGGAATAAATACAGAAGCGTATTGCAGCTGCACAAGCTCTTACACCACAATTTACAAACATTTCACTTGCACTACTACACCTTGGCACCTTCAATAACATTCTCATAGAATCATTGTAGGCAACTGACAGTTTTTGCATGGACTTCTTCTTGTAGCTACGCCACAAGTGCGAAGTATACAAAGGGCAACAGAAAGATCTAAAAGAGCAGTTTTAACATTGGCAGAGCACATGTAAAACTTACGGACAAGCATGTTTGCCTGCCCATATAACTTGCATTGCTGCCTAAACATGTCTCTGTCATCGGAGAGATCACAAGTGACATAATGTCCAAGATATTTAAACTCTTTTGTGGCTTGTAGAACATGTCCACACAGATAGAATTCAGGAAATGAAAGTTTTAGATTCTCTTTTGTTTTTACAATCATGATGTGGCTTTTAACGGCATTGTACTTAATGTCATATTCTAAGCCATACTGCGAGCAGACATTTAAGAGCTGCTGAAGGCCTGCACTATATGGGCACAGCAATACCAAGTCGTCTGCATACATTAGATGGTTACACAGAAAATCTCCCACAATACAACCAGTTTTACACTCATTCAGCTGCACAGACAAGTCATCAATGTAAACATTAAACAACAGAGGAGACAATATTCCACCCTGGCGAACTCCGTTACAGACCCTGAAAGATTCAGAGAAGGAGATTCCCCATTTTACCTGCATGGTCTGAAAGGAATACCAGAAAATAAGTATTCTCAGCAGGTATCCAGGGACACCACGCTTTGACAATTTACTAAACAATTTTTCATGATTTATCCGATCAAACGCTTTAGATGCATCCAGGAAGCACATGAAAATAGTGGAACTCTGAGAGTTATATTTATCCAGTATTTCCTTTAGTGCAAAAATACACATGTCAGTGCCATGTCCTTTCTTAAAGCCAAACTGGTTATTCGTTGTGTATAAATAAGGTTCGAGGCTATTTAAAAGAATCCTTTCAAGTATCTTCGACAATGAGCTGGCTAATGCTATAGGCCGATAGTTGTTAATATCGCTAACTTTCCCTGTTTTATCTTTGATCACAGGGACCAAGACAATTGACAGGAGAGAGTCCGGCAGGAGGCCATGAACTAGAAACCCTGTAAAGCAGATGGCCAGAAGAGGATACAATTTAATGCTAGAAAACTTAAGATGTTCCGATGTCACTTTGTCTAACCCACTTGATGTGTTATTCTTGAGCTTTGAGACAGCATCACAGACCTCTTGAGGTGTAACTATTACACCTGCATGGCTTTCAATGGCACCGACCACCGTTATATTGCTCTTGACACAATTAAACAGGTCATAATAGATTTTCTGCCAAAGCTGACATATATTATTGGAACCACTTATACCATTCACACTAGATGGAAGAGAGGTTCTACAGTTGTTGAGCATTCTGACCTCTTTCCAGAAGTCATAATAACTATTATTTTGTAGCTTTGATGCAAGAGAGTCTGCCCTTAGGGTGTTCTCATTTCTCTTAATATATCTAAGAGCATATTTAAACTTAGCATTAGCACTTTTCTTGTGGTCAAACACAGGACCATATCTTGGTCTTCCAGCTACAACCCAGGCCTTAAATGCCTGCTGAGCTTCAGCATGTGATTCTTTAACAATTGTATTCCATCCAGGCTTGTTATTATAAGAGTTGTTCCTTCTTTTACATAAAGGTCTGCCAGACATAATTAAAGCGTTCAGAATTTTGTCATACAGTAGACAGTATTGTGCAGCATGTTCATGATTAGTACAGTTAATATCACGACACAATAAGGCATCTTTAGGGAGTTGGATACCCTTAAGTAGCTGCTCAGTTCTTTGAGTATAAGTGTTCACATCCTCATTGGTAAGTTTAGACCAGTCTGGGCTGTCGCTATTAATACTATTCACTGAAGCAGAGACTGGAGTCAGTTTAGGGATATTTTCCAAGTTAAGATAAATAACAAAGGGCATATGATCAGCTGTAGCCATGTTGTAGTCAATCAGCATCCTGACAATGGAAGCATGTGCATCAGCTGTACAAATGCAGTGATCCAGCCAGGATGTAGTATGCCAAGCATCACTTACATAAGTAAAGCTTTCAACAGGCAGGAACACCTGACTGGACAATACCAAACCACTGTCAATACAGAACTGTTTCAAATGATTGCCAAAAGAAGATCTTACATCAGAGATATCTGCATTCATATCCCCAACCACATATACACAGGAGCAGTCACAAGTCTGTATAAATGTCAAAATACATGCTAATCTATTTACATACTCATCTTCATAATCAGCACACTCATATGGTGTATATACATTTAAGATGATAAACTTGCCATCATTACAACAAACTTCAAGCCCAATAGCCCAGTCCACCCCAAATCGTAGCACATTAACCATACTATCATAGTTCTTTCGCCAGAGAATGGCAACACCGCCTGGAATTCTACCTTTATTCAGTTTAGAATTAAGATCAGTAGTAGACTCCCCAGCCCCATAAAAGTCCCTGTGAAGCCCATTGAGCCTATCAAGGTCCTGTTTGGCCAAAAAGGTCTCTTGTATGCACAACACATCACAGGCTTCTAAGAGCTTGTCCACAATAAAGCGCGCTTTATCCCCTTCACTGTGCCCAACACGCAGACCGCGCGCATTATAAGACACAACGGAGAAAGTCATAATTGTAGGACATATACTCAGCTACTGCTGTCGCTTACCAGGCCATGGTCCATGCGGGTAATTCCCTGTACAGCCGGGAGCAGGCCTACAGAGGTCTGGCCGTGGTTGCGAGGCCTATGCACACCTCCAGGTTCACGCACTTCATAGTAGCGACGTATTTATGTCCCAGCAGGCCACAGGTTAGGGTCATACATAACGGCAATGTCATTGCACTCAGCTGTAACGTGAAACGAACTGAAGCGGCTCTGAATCGTTGCAATCTTCTTACATGTGACTGACGTGTTGTTTAATTTCCCCATAAGATATTCACGTAAAATGTCAGCTTCAAGTGTGAGAAGTGAGTGATGTGTTTGTGATCGAATAACAGTTAAATAGCTGTATATTTAAAAAAAGAAATAAATACTGTTGAAGGGAATCTGTTACAATAAAAGTATATACAGAGCAAGTTGGCAACTTACACAAAAAAAGTCTGTTCGCACACTTTAAACGCTTCACCAAGTCATTTCAAATGTGCATTTTTAATGCATATTTATAGGCTCATATCCATTTAGTGACACACACAAACATTCATATACTTTGCTTCAGTGAGGGGCAGATATGACAGGTGCCGGCCTAGAGTGTCCTGGTGCCACTGGGGGACACATTATGGACAAACTGTGACTAGGACAGAAGTCAAATAACAGTCCCCGGTCGGAGAACTTTCCAGAAGGCTGGGTACTCTGCACTGCTATTTATCCTGTTTGAGACCTGCCCCGACCCCAAGGCGCAGGGAAGCAACCCTCTTTTATATTTATTACTGGGGTTGCAGTGGCTCAGGTGGAAGTGTGGTCTTATAAACCAAGGTTGGCAGATTGATTCCCACTCTCCCCGGTCAGCATTATTATTATTATTATTATTATTATTATTATTATTATTAGGCAAGGCAAGGCAAGGCAATTTTATTTCTACAGCACAATTCATACACTGGTAACTCAAAGTGCTTTACAGAAATAAAAGACAATTTACAAGATTTATATTTGGAAACATAAGAAAGATTAAAAGCATTATAAAAGAAGAAGAGTGCAGATAAAAAAAACATTTTAAGTTCTAGTGTAGGCGGAGCTAAAGAGGAAGGTTTTTACCCTCCCCTTGAACATTGTTAGAGGCGAGGCTGTTGCAGGTTTATTCTGAAACTTAAAGCTGCTTCACCCTGTTTAGTTCTAACTCTGGGCTCGAGCAGAAGCCTGTCCCAGATGTTCTGAGTCCGAGGAGGCTCATAAGAAACTATCATTTCAGAAATATATTCTGGTGCTAAACCATTTAGAGACTTGTAAAGCAGCAGTGCTGTTTTAAAGTCTATTCTCTGAGCAACAGGAAGTGCAGAGGTTTTAAAACTGGACTGATGTGGTTGTACTTCCTGGTGTTAGTTAGAACCCGAGCAGCAGCGTTCTGAATAAACTGCAGCTGTCTTAACCCTCGTTTTGAGAGACCAGTGAGCAGCCGTTACAGTAATCTAACCTGCTGGAGATAAAAGCATGAATAAGTCTCTCTAAGTCTGGTTTAGACATTATCCCTTTGACTCTGGAAATGTTTTTAAGGAGATAAAATGCAGATGATGTAATTGACTTAATGTGACTCTGGAAATTCAAGTCTGAGTCCATGATGAGCCCTAGATTTAACCTGTTTTTTAGATTTTAGAGAAAGAGACTCGAGGTGAAGCTGACACTTTCTCTTTGTTTCTCTTTGTTTCCCAAAGATGATTAGTTCAGTCTTGTTTCTGTTCCAAAGATGATTAGTTCAGTCTTGTTTCTGTTCCAAAGATGATTAGTTCAGTCTTGTTTCTGTTCCAAAGATGATTAGTTCAGTCTTGTTTCTGTTCAGTTGGAGACAGTGACAGTGAACCATTTTCAGCTGCTGTGAGTGAAATGTAAATCTGAGTGTCATAATTCTGGTAGGATACTCCACAGCTGTGTATTAACTGACCTAAAGGAAGCATGTAAAGATTGAATAATAAAGGTCCCAAGATAGACCCCTGTGGAACCCCACATGTCAGATCCATTTGGTCTGATACACAGTTACCGACCGAAACAAAGTACTTCCTGTCTTCAAGATAGGACTGAAACCATTTAAGAGCAGTTGCAGAGATACTATCCATTCCTCTGACCTTTGTGACAGGATTTCATGTCCACTGTGTCAAACACTCAAGTCCAACAGAACTAAGACAGAGGCCTGCGTCAGTGTCAGACGGAGGTCATTTGTGACTTTGATAAGTCTCAGTCTGTGATGGGCCTAAACCTGACTGAAAAGGATCAAAGCAGTTGTTAAGCAATAGAAAGTCATTAAGTTGATGATATACAACTTTTTCAATGACTTTCCCTAAAAATGTCAGGTTTGATATGGGCCGATAGTTGTTGAGCTCTGTAGCATCAGAACTGCTCTTCTTTAGGAGAGGCTTGATGACAGCAGTTTTTAAGGCCCTTGGAAAAGTTCCAGACTGTAAGGAATTATTGACTATATCAGTGAGTTGTGGAAACAAACTACTTAGTCCTGATTTTTATAAATCTAGTGGGTAGAACATCGAGGCAGCAGGTGGATGAACTCAGGCTGGAGACAGTTTTTTCAATTGTTCTGTCATTAATGGGTGTAAAATGTGTAAACTCAACCAAAGGTCTCCTATGTGGCTGCAGTGTTGTTGTTTGCCCTTTGGACTGTAGCATGTTTAATGCCTTGAACCTTGTCGTTAAAAAACAATGCAAACTCATTGCATTTAGTGGAAACTAATTCTGGAGGAAATGGAGGGTTTGTTTATCTGTTCACTGGAGCAAACAGGACAAGAGCTGTTACTGCTGTTGTTGATGAGCTCTGAGAAGAATATTTCTCTTGCTTTTTACAAAGTTTGATTGAAAACATGCAGGTTTTCTTTGTATACCTCATAATCAATTAAGAGTTTCAATTTACGCCATTTTCTTTTGGCTTTTCGGCATTCCCTTTTCTGTGCCCTGACAGAAGGAGCATCACTTTAACCTTAACAGGAGCAATGGTCCATAACATTTAAAACACCTGAAGTATAACAGTTCAACAAATCATCAACTTGACCTGATGAGGCCTTTTCAAACCTGATTGCCTCCATAAACTGTCCTGGTCTTATCATTAATGTGTCTCTTCTGAACAACTGTAGGTCCAGCAGCAGCTTTTGGAATCATGGACAGATGGAAGAAGACACAAGAATGATCAGAGCAACATCAATCACAGTGACCTCTGAAATATGAACACCCTTAGTACTGACCAGGTCCAGAGTGTGACCTCTGTTATGGGTCGGCTCATTAACATGCTGACAAAGACCAAAAGGATCAAGAACATTCCTGTCAGAAACATTATCCACATGCACGTTAAAATCACCTGATATGAATATTTGTTCATATTCTGTGCAGAAAACCGAAAGCATTTCAGTAACTCTTCAATAAAATCATGACATTGTTGGTGGTTTGTAAAGAACAACATATAAAATAGATGGAGAAAACCTCAACTCCATTTTGAATGCCACATACTCAAATGATGAAAACTCCCCAAGTGATAGTTTCTGGATAAGAATATTATCCCTAAAAATAGCACAAACACCACCACCCTTTTTGTTTTCCCGCATTTTGGATAAAATGTGAAATTCGATGGGGTGGATTCAATAAGGACAGCATTTCCAGTCTTACTGTCTAACCATGTTTCTGTTAAAAACATAAAATCAAGCTTATTTGAAATTATAAAATCATTAATTAAAAAAGATTTGTTTCCCAAAGACCTGACTCTGAACACTGCAAGTTTCAAGTCCGTTTGAGCAGGACCAGACTTTATCTGTTTGCAGGGAATTTGAATCAGGTTTGTCTGATTAGACAAACTAACTGTTATTCTCTTCTCGAGTCTGCGACTTCTGACTGTAGCTATGGAGCTGGAGGGGGGGGGTTCTCTCCCAGGGCCTCGGGTTGATAAGTATTTTATGATGACAAAAAGTCCTGGAACAGCAGAGGCCCTCAGTGTCCTAATCACTGATAGTAGCCTTGATGCTAGTCAAGGCTTTTGGAGGAGCTGGTCTGGGAGGAGCTGGAGGGGGTTATTATTACTATTATTATTATTATTATTATTATTATTATTATTATTATTATTATTATTACCCAGTTGGGAATAGACCAAAAGATTAGTAGCAGATTGTTATTAATATTATTAAAAACTTCCTATGTGAATAAATTCAGTTTTAAAATATCAATTCTATTTCACTTTAGTTTCCACCAAAAAGATTGTATCTGATGTATCTAAAGGCTTACCTCTAACTCACTGTAATCTAATGTTTCATGTGACTGAGTTATCTTTAACAAAGTTCTCACTAAACACACAAGCATCCCATTGTTTTTGATCAGCTCAGATTAAAAACCTTTCTCTTGGGTTAACTCTTCTCGTCTCCAGGAAGTGACCTCGAGGGAAAACCCCAGAGTCCAAACAGCAGCGGTTTAATGTTCAGTCCTCTGTCACAACAAAAGGCCATAAAACCCAGGATGTTTGCAGAAGAACAGACGTCTGAGACGAGTGGCTTGACGAACGCTGGCTTTTATTCAGAAACAAAAGTCAGAAAAAGATTTTTCACCAAAGCCTTGTGAAGAGCTTTGGCAAAGATTTGGGATAAAGTCAAACTGGGATAGGCTCCGGTCACACAACTTTCATTTTAGTTCCTCGTCCAAATAAATGGTGTTTATCTGTTCTGTCGAGTTTAAGTAGTAAGTAAATTTTATCTATAGCACCTTTCACAGATATAAATCACAAAGTGCTTTACAAAGTGCAATAAAAGAACAAAAAAACTTTGAGAATAAAAAATTAAAAACACAAAATATTAAAACATAAAAAGCCCAATCAACTAAAAGCTTGTTTAAATAAAGGTGTCTTCAGCTGCTTTTTAAAAGAATCAACAGAAGTGACACTCGCAGTGACAGGGGCAGGACGTCCCAGAGTCTGGGGGCGACTGTTTGGAAAGACCGGACTCCCCGGGTTTTAAAACAAAACGTTTACAGCGGATTATGCACCATTCACATTAATTTGTGTAGTTCTTTTTTACATTTTCTGTAAACTGTACACATCTATTTTTGAGAGTTCCAGCTGTAAATGAATTGATTGAGCTTGAGTTTCGAAAGTAGGCCTGGGACTTTTCTGTCCCAAAGTCCTGAGTGCTGTCTTTTGTGGTTACAGTTTAGACTGTCTGCTGATGGAATCATATTTCTATCATCTATAAAGGTTTTAGAAGGATTTAAACAGAATGTTTTTACTGATGTTACTGTCTCTTATAGTATCTTGTTTGACATTGATGTGAGAATGTTTCCTAAATATGTCACACAGTATTTATTTATTTTATAATTTATTTTGCAGGAAACATTTGTGTTTGCAGTCGTCTCTGGGTGAAACTCATAAATCCATGAAGTCACCTGTTAACGGCTGTTTTCTCGTCGCTGTGTCCTGAGGCGTTCGTGGAAGAAAGGAGAGGGTCTGGCTTCGTCTGAGAGACCTTCAGGGTAAATATGTGAGGAACAGGCCGAGACTCGCCGAAGGAATCCAGCAGGAATCTGTGGACAGGGTCATTCAAATGTTCATTCACAGGTATTAGATGGATCTAAACAGGTTTTGGTTGGATTTGAACAGGTTTTGGTTTGGATTTATAGAGGTTTTAGTTGGATTTGAACAGATTTTAGTTGGATTTGAACAGGTTTTAGTTGGATTTGAACAGGGTTTAGTTGGATTTGAAAAGGTTTCAGTTGGGTTTGAACAGGTTTTAGTTGGATTTGTAGGGGTTTTAGTTGGATTTGAACAGGTTTCATTTGGGTTTGAACAGGTTTTAGTTGGATTTGAACAGGTTTTTGTTGTATTTGAACAGGTTTTGGTAGGATTTGAACAGGTTTTGGTAGGATTTAGTAGCGGTTTCAGTTGGATTTGAACAGGTTTTAGTTGGATTTGAACAGGGTTTAGTTGGATTTGAACAGGGTTTAGTTGGATCTGAACAGGTTTCAGTTGGATTTGAACAGGTTTCAGTTGGATTTGAACAGGTTTTAGATGGATTTGAACAGGGTTTAGTTGGATTTGAACAGGTTTCAGTTGGATTTGAACAGGTTTCAGTTGGATTTGAACAGGTTTCAGTTGGATTTGAACAGGTTTCAGTTGGATTTGAACAGGGTTTAGTTGGATTTGAACAGGTTTCAGTTGGATTTGAACAGGTTTCAGTTGGATTTGAACAGGGTTTAGTTGGATTTGAACAGGTTTCAGTTGGATTTGAACAACAGGTTTCAGTTGGATTTTAACAGGGTTTAGTTGGATTGGAACAGGTTTTAGATGGATTTGAACAGGTTTCAGTTGGATTTGAACAGGGTTTAGTTGGATTTGAACAGGTTTCAGTTGGATTTGAACAGGTTTCAGTTGGATTTGAACAGGTTTCAGTTGGATTTGAACAGGTTTCAGTTGGATTTGAACAGGGTTTAGTTGGATTTGAACAGGTTTTAGATGGATGAAGTGTGGGTGAAGCCCCGCCCCCTCTCCTGCTGTCAGTTTGACAGAGTCAGAAACAGGAAGTGCATCACTAGGGGGCAGTAGCTCAGTGGTAGTGTCTCCTCTAGTGTGCACTTCCTCCTTCTGCTGTAGGCCCTTTGTGTCACTGATGCTGTTGTGTAGGTGTGTGTAGGCTTCTCATGTAGCTCAGTGGCTGGAGGCGTGTTGGGACAAACAGTGACGGGGTGGGGGCCTGGGGTTGTAGGTGGGGAAGCTGCTCTATAAAAGCTCTCTCTGTTTCTGCCCCGACACTTTCTGCTGTGTGTCCGACAGAGAAACCTCCAGAGAAACCGATATGTCCACCTACTCCCGCTCTGTCACCTACTCGTCCGGGGGCCGCCTGGGCACCAGCCGGGCCCCCAGTGTGTACGCCGGTGCAGGAGGCTCCGGGATCAGGATCTCCAGCGTGAACGCCTCCAGGAGCTTCTCCTCGGCGGGGGGCGGTTCTGGAGGGATGGGGGCCGGGTTCAACCTGTCCGACGCTCTGGACGTGAACGACAACAAGAAGGCCACGATGCAGAACCTGAACGACCGGCTGGCATCGTACCTCGACAAGGTTTGGGCCCTTCACTCGAGCATTAACCACAGAGCGTCAGGCATTTGGTAAAGATCAGAGCAAACTCTGTTCTATCACAAAACCTGTTCAAATCCAACTAAACCTGTTTAGTTCCAAATACATTTTGGAGGAAACACCTGAGGCGTCTGGTTTTAGAGAAAAGGAGGCTGAGAGAGAAAGGAAGAGGAGAAACAGAAGCAGGAAGAAGGTGAGGGTGTGGTCCAGAGAAAAGAGACAAAGTCAGAGTGATGTCTAACTCCACATGAACCACTTAAGAACAGCCTTCAGACCCAGTCCCAAAGTCCTCCCAGTCCCTGCAGACACTGTTAATGTCAAAGATCTTTTAGCGTCTGTTTGAGGAAGCATCACGAGTCAGACTGAGTCAACAGGACATCGAAGCCTCGTCCTGGTTTAGACCCAGTCACTTTGTGACTTTGGTCAAAGATTCTGAACGCAGCCAGAGGTTCAAAGAAATAACTTATATAAAGAAAAGCATTTCAAGTGAAGAATATAAATGAACTGAAGGAGATTTTAGCTCAAGTTGTGAATAATGTAGAATATTTTCATGGTATATATTTGTATAAAGTTATATTTATTCTGCTACTTTGACTGAATTTACACAAACTACAGAAGACAAAAGACTTTATTTTAATCCTATTCAAAAACAGAGACAAGACCAGGTGTGTTTATTCACTGATAAACGTCAGACATGTTCTAAAGCTGATGATATTCAGGGTCTGTATTAACCTTAGGCTCTGTGTGTTTCTGGCTCAGGTCCGGAGTCTGGAGTCGGCCAACGCAGACCTGGAGCTAAAGATCAGACAGTTCCTCGAGTCCAAGACCAAACCTGAAGAACACGACCACTCGGGCTTTGCAGCCGTCATCAGCGACCTGCAAGACCAGGTAAGACCAGAGCCACGGTCCTCAAGACCAGGTAAGACCAGAGCCACTGGCCTCAAGACCAGGTAAGACCAGAGCCACGGTCCTCAAGACCAGGTAAGACCAGAGCCACGGTCCTCAAGACCAGGTAAGACCAGAGCCACGGTCCTCAAGACCAGGTAAGACCAGAGCCACGGTCCTCAAGACCAGGTAAGACCAGAGCCACGGTCCTCAAGACCAGGTAAGACCAGAGCCACTGGCCTCAAGACCAGGTAAGACCAGAGCCACTGGCCTCAAGACCAGGTAAGACCAGAGCCACGGTCCTCAAGACCAGGTAAGACCAGAGCCACGGTCCTCAAGACCAGGTAAGACCAGAGCCACTGGCCTCAAGACCAGGTAAGACCAGAGCCACGGTCCTCAAGACCAGGTAAGACCAGAGCCACGGTCCTCAAGACCAGGTAAGACCAGAGCCACGGTCCTCAAGACCAGGTAAGACCAGAGCCACGGTCCTCAAGACCAGGTAAGACCAGAGCCACTGGCCTCAGGACCAGGTAAGACCAGAGCCACTGGCCTCAAGACCAGGTAAGACCAGAGCCACTGGCCTCAAGACCAGGTAAGACCAGAGCCACGGTCCTCAAGACCAGGTAAGACCAGAGCCACGGTCCTCAAGACCAGGTAAGACCAGAGCCACGGTCCTCAAGACCAGGTAAGACCAGAGCCACGGTCCTCAAGACCAGGTAAGACCAGAGCCACGGTCCTCAAGACCAGGTAAGACCAGAGCCACAGTCCTCAAGACCAGGTAAGACCAGAGCCACTGGCCTCAAGACCAGGTAAGACCAGAGCCACTGGCCTCAAGACCAGGTAAGACCAGAGCCACGGTCCTCAAGACCAGGTAAGACCAGAGCCACGGTCCTCAAGACCAGGTAAGACCAGAGCCACTGGCCTCAAGACCAGGTAAGACCAGAGCCACGGTCCTCAAGACCAGGTAAGACCAGAGCCACGGTCCTCAAGACCAGGTAAGACCAGAGCCACGGTCCTCAAGACCAGGTAGACCAGAGCCACGGTCCTCAAGACCAGGTAAGACCAGAGCCACTGGCCTCAGGACCAGGTAAGACCAGAGCCACTGGCCTCAAGACCAGGTAAGACCAGAGCCACTGGCCTCAAGACCAGGTAAGACCAGAGCCACGGTCCTCAAGACCAGGTAAGACCAGAGCCACGGTCCTCAAGACCAGGTAAGACCAGAGCCACGGTCCTCAAGACCAGGTAAGACCAGAGCCACTGGCCTCAGGACCAGGTAAGACCAGAGCCACTGGCCTCAGGACCAGGTAAGACCAGATAGTTTGACTGGCTCAAAGGTTGATTTGAATATTAACCCTGGTCTTGATGCTCACTGTTCACTCTTTCATTTGACAAAAGTAAAAACATCCAAAGCAGAGAAAAGGGTTTTATGTGAAGTGTGATCGGATCTGTTCAGTGTAATACAATATAGAAGAGTAAAAGTGAAAACTGAATCTTCTAAAACCAGAGACAAAGACCTGAAAATAAGATGAAGTTGACTCTTCTGGGATTCATTTCTCTTTTTTAGAAACAAGCTGTTCATTTGTCGTGGCCTGAACAAAGAGTGGAGAGTCTGTGTTTATCTGAAAACAGGAGCGAGCTGCGGGTTAGACTCACGCCCCCGGCTCAGGTTTGGAAATGAAAACAAACACCTGAGCGTTTACAGCCCCAGGCCTCGTCCTCTGTTTGCATAAAGTCTCCTCTGTCACGGCTTCATTGTAGCTCAGTCACGAACTAACCCCGCCCACATTACATCATCAGAGTCAACTCCAGGCTCTGGTCTGTCTCAGGTCCAGGCTCTGGTCTGTCTCAGGTCCAGGCTCTGGTCTGTCTCAGGTCCAGGGTCTGGTCTGTCTCAGGTCCAGGGTCTGGTCTCGGTCTGGTCTCAGGTCCAGGGTCTCTCTCAGGTCCAGAGTCCGGTCTCGGTCTGGTCTCAGGTCCAGGGTCTGGTCTCAGGTCCAGGGTCTGTCTCAGGTCCAGGCTCTGGTCTCTCTCAGGTCCAGGGTCTCTCTCAGGTCCAGGGTCTGGTCTCAGGTCCAGGGTCTCTCCCAGGTCCAGGGTCTGGTCTCAGGTCCAGGGTCTGGTCTCGGTCTGGTCTCAGGTCCAGGGTCTCTCTCAGGTCCAGGGTCCGGTCTCGGTCTGGTCTCAGGTCCAGGGTCTGGTCTCAGGTCCAGGGTCCGGTCTCGGTCTGGTCTCAGGTCCAGGGTCTGGTCTCAGGTCCAGGGTCTGGTCTCTCTCAGGTCCAGGGTCTCTCTCAGGTCCAGGGTCTGGTCTCTCTCAGGTCCAGGGTCTCTCTCAGGTCCAGGGTCTGGTCTCGGTCTGGTCTCAGGTCCAGGGTCCGGTCTCGGTCTGGTCTCAGGTCCAGGGTCTGGTCTCAGGTCCAGGGTCTCTCTCAGGTCCAGGGTCTGGTCTCGGTCTGGTCTCAGGTCCAGGGTCTGGTCTCGGTCTGGTCTCAGGTCCAGGGTCTGGTCTCAGGTCCAGGGTCTCTCTCAGGTCCAGGGTCCGGTCTCAGGTCCAGGGTCTGGTCTCAGGTCCAGGGTCCGGTCTCAGGTCCAGGGTCTGGTCTCAGGTCCAGGGTCTCTCTCAGGTCCAGGGTCTGGTCTCAGGTCCAAGGTCTGGTCTCAGGTCCAGGGTCTGGTCTCGGTCTGGTCTCAGGTCCAGGGTCTGGTCTCGGTCTGGTCTCAGGTCCAGGGTCTGGTCTCAGGTCCAGGGTCTCTCTCAGGTCCAGGGTCCGGTCTCGGTCTGGTCTCAGGTCCAGGGTCTGGTCTCGGTCTGGTCTCAGGTCCAGGGTCTGGTCTCAGGTCCAGGGTCTGGTCTCGGTCTGGTCTCAGGTCCAGGGTCTGGTCTCAGGTCCAGGGTCTGGTCTCGGTCTGGTCTCAGGTCCAGGGTCCGGTCTCAGGTCCAGGGTCTGGTCTCGGTCTGGTCTCAGGTCCAGGGTCTGGTCTCGGTCTGGTCTCAGGTCCAGGGTCTGGTCTCAGGTCCAGGGTCTGGTCTCGGTCTGGTCTCAGGTCCAGGGTCTGGTCTCGGTCTGGTCTCAGGTCCAGGGTCTCTCTCAGGTCCAGGGTCTGGTCTCAGGTCCAGGGTCTCTCTCAGGTCCAGGGTCTGGTCTCGGTCTGGTCTCAGGTCCAGGGTCTGGTCTCGGTCTGGTCTCAGGTCCAGGGTCTGGTCTCAGGTCCAGGGTCCGGTCTCGGTCTGGTCTCAGGTCCAGGGTCTCTCTCAGGTCCAGGGTCCGGTCTCAGGTCCAGGGTCTGGTCTCAGGTCCAGGGTCCGGTCTCAGGTCCAGGGTCTGGTCTCAGGTCCAGGGTCTCTCTCAGGTCCAGGGTCTGGTCTCAGGTCCAAGGTCTGGTCTCAGGTCCAGGGTCTGGTCTCGGTCTGGTCTCAGGTCCAGGGTCTGGTCTCGGTCTGGTCTCAGGTCCAGGGTCCGGTCTCGGTCTGGTCTCAGGTCCAGGGTCTCTCTCAGGTCCAGGGTCTGGTCTCGGTCTGGTCTCAGGTCCAGGGTCTGGTCTCGGTCTGGTCTCAGGTCCAGGGTCTGGTCTCGGTCTGGTCTCAGGTCCAGGGTCTGGTCTCAGGTCCAGGGTCTGGTCTCAGGTCCAGGGTCTGGTCTCGGTCTGGTCTCAGGTCCAGGGTCTGGTCTCAGGTCCAGGGTCCGGTCTCGGTCTGGTCTCAGGTCCAGGGTCTCTCTCAGGTCCAGGGTCCGGTCTCAGGTCCAGGGTCTGGTCTTTTGTCCAGGGTCCGGTCTCAGGTCCAGGGTCTGGTCTCAGGTCCAGGGTCTCTCTCAGGTCCAGGGTCCGGTCTCGGTCTGGTCTCAGGTCCAGGGTCTGGTCTCGGTCTGGTCTCAGGTCCAGGGTCTGGTCTCAGGTCCAGGGTCTGGTCTCAGGTCCAGGGTCTGGTCTCGGTCTGGTCTCAGGTCCAGGGTCTGGTCTCAGGTCCAGGGTCTGGTCTCGGTCTGGTCTCAGGTCCAGGGTCTGGTCTCGGTCTGGTCTCAGGTCCAGGGTCCGGTCTCGGTCTGGTCTCAGGTCCAGGGTCTCTCTCAGGTCCAGGGTCTGGTCTCGGTCTGGTCTCAGGTCCAGGGTCTGGTCTCAGGTCCAGGGTCTGGTCTCGGTCTGGTCTCAGGTCCAGGGTCTCTCTCAGGTCCAGGGTCTGGTCTCAGGTCCAGGGTCTCTCTCAGGTCCAGGGTCTGGTCTCGGTCTGGTCTCAGGTCCAGGGTCTGGTCTCGGTCTGGTCTCAGGTCCAGGGTCTGGTCTCAGGTCCAGGGTCCGGTCTCGGTCTGGTCTCAGGTCCAGGGTCTCTCTCAGGTCCAGGGTCCGGTCTCAGGTCCAGGGTCTGGTCTCAGGTCCAGGGTCCGGTCTCAGGTCCAGGGTCTGGTCTCAGGTCCAGGGTCTCTCTCAGGTCCAGGGTCTGGTCTCAGGTCCAAGGTCTGGTCTCAGGTCCAGGGTCTGGTCTCGGTCTGGTCTCAGGTCCAGGGTCTGGTCTCGGTCTGGTCTCAGGTCCAGGGTCTGGTCTCGGTCTGGTCTCAGGTCCAGGGTCCGGTCTCGGTCTGGTCTCAGGTCCAGGGTCTCTCTCAGGTCCAGGGTCTGGTCTCGGTCTGGTCTCAGGTCCAGGGTCTGGTCTCGGTCTGGTCTCAGGTCCAGGGTCTGGTCTCGGTCTGGTCTCAGGTCCAGGGTCTGGTCTCAGGTCCAGGGTCTGGTCTCGGTCTGGTCTCAGGTCCAGGGTCTGGTCTCAGGTCCAGGGTCCGGTCTCGGTCTGGTCTCAGGTCCAGGGTCTCTCTCAGGTCCAGGGTCCGGTCTCAGGTCCAGGGTCTGGTCTCAGGTCCAGGGTCCGGTCTCAGGTCCAGGGTCTGGTCTCAGGTCCAGGGTCTCTCTCAGGTCCAGGGTCTGGTCTCAGGTCCAAGGTCTGGTCTCAGGTCCAGGGTCTGGTCTCGGTCTGGTCTCAGGTCCAGGGTCTGGTCTCGGTCTGGTCTCAGGTCCAGGGTCCGGTCTCGGTCTGGTCTCAGGTCCAGGGTCTCTCTCAGGTCCAGGGTCTGGTCTCGGTCTGGTCTCAGGTCCAGGGTCTGGTCTCGGTCTGGTCTCAGGTCCAGGGTCTGGTCTCGGTCTGGTCTCAGGTCCAGGGTCTGGTCTCAGGTCCAGGGTCTGGTCTCGGTCTGGTCTCAGGTCCAGGGTCTGGTCTCGGTCTGGTCTCAGGTCCAGGGTCTGGTCTCAGGTCCAGGGTCTCTCTCAGGTCCAGGGTCTGGTCTCAGGTCCAGGGTCTCTCTCAGGTCCAGGGTCTGGTCTCGGTCTGGTCTCAGGTCCAGGGTCTGGTCTCGGTCTGGTCTCAGGTCCAGGGTCTGGTCTCAGGTCCAGGGTCTGGTCTCGGTCTGGTCTCAGGTCCAGGGTCTGGTCTCAGGTCCAGGGTCTGGTCTCGGTCTGGTCTCAGGTCCAGGGTCCGGTCTCAGGTCCAGGGTCTGGTCTCAGGTCCAGGGTCCGGTCTCAGGTCCAGGGTCTGGTCTCGGTCTGGTCTCAGGTCCAGGGTCTGGTCTCGGTCTGGTCTCAGGTCCAGGGTCCGGTCTCAGGTCCAGGGTCTGGTCTCAGGTCCAGGGTCCGGTCTCAGGTCCAGGGTCTGGTCTCAGGTCCAGGGTCTGGTCTCAGGTCCAGGGTCTGGTCTCGGTCTGGTCTCAGGTCCAGGGTCTGGTCTCAGGTCCAGGGTCTGGTCTCGGTCTGGTCTCAGGTCCAGGGTCTGGTCTCGGTCTGGTCTCAGGTCCAGGGTCCGGTCTCAGGTCCAGGGTCTGGTCTCGGTCTGGTCTCAGGTCCAGGGTCTGGTCTCGGTCTGGTCTCAGGTCCAGGGTCTGGTCTCAGGTCCAGGGTCTGGTCTCGGTCTGGTCTCAGGTCCAGGGTCTGGTCTCGGTCTGGTCTCAGGTCCAGGGTCTCTCTCAGGTCCAGGGTCTGGTCTCAGGTCCAGGGTCTCTCTCAGGTCCAGGGTCTGGTCTCGGTCTGGTCTCAGGTCCAGGGTCTGGTCTCGGTCTGGTCTCAGGTCCAGGGTCTGGTCTCTGGTCTCAGGTCCAGGGTCCGGTCTCGGTCTGGTCTCAGGTCCAGGGTCTCTCTCAGGTCCAGGGTCCGGTCTCAGGTCCAGGGTCTGGTCTCAGGTCCAGGGTCCGGTCTCAGGTCCAGGGTCTGGTCTCAGGTCCAGGGTCTCTCTCAGGTCCAGGGTCTGGTCTCAGGTCCAAGGTCTGGTCTCAGGTCCAGGGTCTGGTCTCGGCCTGGTCTCAGGTCCAGGGTCTGGTCTCGGCCTGGTCTCAGGTCCAGGGTCCGGTCTCGGTCTGGTCTCAGGTCCAGGGTCTCTCTCAGGTCCAGGGTCTGGTCTCGGTCTGGTCTCAGGTCCAGGGTCTGGTCTCGGCCTGGTCTCAGGTCCAGGGTCTGGTCTCGGTCTGGTCTCAGGTCCAGGGTCTGGTCTCAGGTCCAGGGTCTGGTCTCGGCCTGGTCTCAGGTCCAGGGTCTGGTCTCTGGTCTCAGGTCCAGGGTCCGGTCTCGGCCTGGTCTCAGGTCCAGGGTCTCTCTCAGGTCCAGGGTCCGGTCTCAGGTCCAGGGTCTGGTCTTTTGTCCAGGGTCCGGTCTCAGGTCCAGGGTCTGGTCTCAGGTCCAGGGTCTCTCTCAGGTCCAGGGTCCGGTCTCGGTCTGGTCTCAGGTCCAGGGTCTGGTCTCGGTCTGGTCTCAGGTCCAGGGTCTGGTCTCAGGTCCAGGGTCTGGTCTCAGGTCCAGGGTCTGGTCTCGGTCTGGTCTCAGGTCCAGGGTCTGGTCTCAGGTCCAGGGTCTGGTCTCGGTCTGGTCTCAGGTCCAGGGTCTGGTCTCGGTCTGGTCTCAGGTCCAGGGTCCGGTCTCGGTCTGGTCTCAGGTCCAGGGTCTCTCTCAGGTCCAGGGTCTGGTCTCGGTCTGGTCTCAGGTCCAGGGTCTGGTCTCAGGTCCAGGGTCTGGTCTCGGTCTGGTCTCAGGTCCAGGGTCTGGTCTCGGTCTGGTCTCAGGTCCAGGGTCTCTCTCAGGTCCAGGGTCTGGTCTCAGGTCCAGGGTCTCTCTCAGGTCCAGGGTCTGGTCTCGGTCTGGTCTCAGGTCCAGGGTCTGGTCTTGGTCTGGTCTCAGGTCCAGGGTCTGGTCTCAGGTCCAGGGTCCGGTCTCGGTCTGGTCTCAGGTCCAGGGTCTCTCTCAGGTCCAGGGTCCGGTCTCAGGTCCAGGGTCTGGTCTCAGGTCCAGGGTCCGGTCTCAGGTCCAGGGTCTGGTCTCAGGTCCAGGGTCTCTCTCAGGTCCAGGGTCTGGTCTCAGGTCCAAGGTCTGGTCTCAGGTCCAGGGTCTGGTCTCGGCCTGGTCTCAGGTCCAGGGTCTGGTCTCGGTCTGGTCTCAGGTCCAGGGTCTGGTCTCGGCCTGGTCTCAGGTCCAGGGTCCGGTCTCGGCCTGGTCTCAGGTCCAGGGTCTCTCTCAGGTCCAGGGTCTGGTCTCGGCCTGGTCTCAGGTCCAGGGTCTGGTCTCGGCCTGGTCTCAGGTCCAGGGTCTGGTCTCGGCCTGGTCTCAGGTCCAGGGTCTGGTCTCAGGTCCAGGGTCTGGTCTCGGCCTGGTCTCAGGTCCAGGGTCTGGTCTCAGGTCCAGGGTCCGGTCTCGGCCTGGTCTCAGGTCCAGGGTCTCTCTCAGGTCCAGGGTCCGGTCTCAGGTCCAGGGTCTGGTCTCAGGTCCAGGGTCCGGTCTCAGGTCCAGGGTCTGGTCTCTGGTCTCAGGTCCAGGGTCTCTCTCAGGTCCAGGGTCTGGTCTCAGGTCCAAGGTCTGGTCTCAGGTCCAGGGTCTGGTCTCGGCCTGGTCTCAGGTCCAGGGTCTGGTCTCGGCCTGGTCTCAGGTCCAGGGTCTGGTCTCGGCCTGGTCTCAGGTCCAGGGTCTCTCAGGTCCAGGGTCTGGTCTCGGCCTGGTCTCAGGTCCAGGGTCTGGTCTCGGCCTGGTCTCAGGTCCAGGGTCTGGTCTCGGCCTGGTCTCAGGTCCAGGGTCTGGTCTCAGGTCCAGGGTCTGGTCTCGGCCTGGTCTCAGGTCCAGGGTCGGTCTCAGGTCCAGGGTCCGGTCTCGGCCTGGTCTCAGGTCCAGGGTCTGGTCTCAGGTCCAGGGTCTGGTCTCAGGTCCAGGGTCTCTCTCAGGTCCAGGGTCTGGTCTCAGGTCCAGGGTCTCTCTCAGGTCCAGGGTCTGGTCTCGGCCTGGTCTCAGGTCCAGGGTCTGGTCTCGGCCTGGTCTCAGGTCCAGGGTCTGGTCTCAGGTCCAGGGTCCGGTCTCGGCCTGGTCTCAGGTCCAGGGTCTCTCTCAGGTCCAGGGTCCGGTCTCAGGTCCAGGGTCTGGTCTCAGGTCCAGGGTCCGGTCTCAGGTCCAGGGTCTGGTCTCAGGTCCAGGGTCTCTCTCAGGTCCAGGGTCTGGTCTCAGGTCCAAGGTCTGGTCTCAGGTCCAGGGTCTGGTCTCGGTCTGGTCTCAGGTCCAGGGTCCGGTCTCGGTCTGGTCTCAGGTCCAGGGTCTGGTCTCGGTCTGGTCTCAGGTCCAGGGTCTGGTCTCAGGTCCAGGGTCTGGTCTCAGGTCCAGGGTCCGGTCTCGGTCTGGTCTCAGGTCCAGGGTCTGGTCTCGGTCTGGTCTCAGGTCCAGGGTCTGGTCTCGGTCTGGTCTCAGGTCCAGGGTCTGGTCTCGGTCTGGTCTCAGGTCCAGGGTCCGGTCTCGGTCTGGTCTCAGGTCCAGGGTCTGGTCTCAGGTCCAGGGTCTGGTCTCTCTCAGGTCCAGGGTCTCTCTCAGGTCCAGGGTCTGGTCTCTCTCAGGTCCAGGGTCTCTCTCAGGTCCAGGGTCTGGTCTCGGTCTGGTCTCAGGTCCAGGGTCCGGTCTCGGTCTGGTCTCAGGTCCAGGGTCTGGTCTCAGGTCCAGGGTCTCTCTCAGGTCCAGGGTCTGGTCTCAGTCTGGTCTCAGGTCCAGGGTCCGGTCTCGGTCTGGTCTCAGGTGGTTGTTCTCTGTTGCAGATCCTTGATGCCACTCGTAACAATGGAGCTCTGTACCTGGCCATAGACAACGCCAAACTGGCTGCAGACGACTTCAGAACCAAGTGAGTTTATTCTCGAGATGATGTCAGTCGCTCTCACCTTTATCTCACCTTTATCTGAGTCAAAGTGAGGTCGGACATGTCTGACCCCGGAACTGACCCCAGCCTTTCTCACGGCCCAATGCCAAGGACTGCAGCTGCTGTGGCCTCGCTCCGTGGCTGAGCGGAGCCTACCAGCGAGTAGGTTATAAAGAAGTTTGCAGACCTGTGTGGAGCTGACATGTCCACCCAGCACCGAGGTGGAGCTGACACTGACAGTTTAGTTTGGACCAGGCCTAACTCACTCATTTGTTGTTCAGGTTTGAGAACGAGCTGACCATGCGTCAGTCTGTGGAGGCAGACATCTCTGGACTGAAGAGGGTCCTGGACGAGCTGACTCTGGCCCGGTCCGACCTGGAGATGCAGATTGAGGCTCTGAAGGAGGAGCTGATCATGTTGAAGAAGAACCATGAGGAGGTAAGTGTTAAAGTTCTTTAGGGAAGTGTTCACAGTGGTTTCTGAGTCTCTAACATCTGCACCGTTTCCTCAGGACTTGCTGGCTCTACGCTCCCAGACGGGAGGCGGAGTGAACGTGGAGGTGGACGCTGCTCCTCAGGAAGACCTCACTGTGGTGATGGCCAACATCAGAGAACACTATGAGAATGTGGCCTCCAAGAGCCGCAGAGACCTGGAGGCCTGGTTCCAGACCAAGGTCAGGCCTCTCTCTGGGTTCAGCTCAGATTTGATGTTTTATTAGACTCATAAAGCAGATTTATTTAACTCTGTTCTCACTGCTTCAGACAGAGGAGCTGAACCGTGAGGTCGCCGTGAGCACAGAGTCTCTGCAGTCGTCCAGGTCAGAGGTCAATGAGGTCAAACGAACACTGCAGGGTCTGGAGATCGAGCTGCAGTCTCAGCTCAGTATGGTACGTCCTAATAACCTCTGTTTATCATAGAAGAGGACAAAGTTAATGAAATGGGTTTAAACTGGAGCAGATTCCATCTCCTGGCCACCTCAGGAATTGATATTTGTTTATTATTTATGTTAGCATTTACGTTTTTAAGCCTAATCAACCAATAAATAAGTAATAAAACCATCAATAGGTAAATGTAGTGGGAAAAACCCGGTAAGTTTAGCGCGGGTCTGTTGTTCTTGCAGAAAGCAGGGCTGGAGGGAACGCTGGGCGAGACTCAGAACCGCTTTGCGAACATGTTGGCGGCGTATCAGCGACAGGTGTTGTCTCTGGAGCAGCAGCTGGGCGCGCTCAGAGCCGACCTGGAGCGACAGGGGCAGGAGTACCAGGTGTTGCTGGACATAAAGACCCGGCTGGAGATGGAGATCCAGGAGTACCGCCGCCTGCTGGACGGAGAGAGTGTCGGGTGAGTTTAGACCCAAGAGAACCATCCTTGACCGCTCGGTCCAGATACAAAATATTATAGCATCAATGGGTAAACTCTAAAGACACATTTTCATTCTAATCTTCACAAAAATGGTTCACGATAATCACAAATATATCATCCCTGCCATAAGTGACTTTATGTTGAGGTATTTATCTTTAAAACCAAACTCCACCCAGTCCTCTTCAGGTCATGTCCTTCATGATGATCAGATTTGACATGACCTGAAGAGGACTAAGAGCAACCCAAAATTATAATCCATAGAAAATGTTTAATTACTATAACAACATTACACATTAAATCCTACAAAAGTAATTTTATGTAAAGTCATTGATTCTCATTCCGTGAGACATGACAGAGGAAGACATTAATATTTGAATATTTGGTCTTCTATGAAATCAGACCAGTGTTTTGAAGTGTTTACCTCGACATGTTTGGACTCTCCAGCAGTCTTCCTCTGAGTCACGTGATGTTACTGTCCCGAGTCTGGAGCTGAATTATACAGGTTTAGTCGTCCTACATAGAGCGGTAGGATGACGCCCCCTGCAGTCCGACTGTGCTTCAGGTCGAGACACGTGACAGTAACATCACGTGACTCTGAGGAAGCTGTTCCTCACCTCCAGGGGGCGTCCGTCTACACAAATATATTTATGTCTAAAGCCTGTTGTTTCTGAGGCTGTTCTGCTCAAATCCATCAAGAACCAACCTGTAAAAACTGTTAAAACCTAAATCCAACAAAAACATATTCAGATACAAGTCAAACCTGTTTTTGTGTCTCAGGCCTGTGTCCAGCTCCAGTTTGTCCACGACTCGTAAAGTCCTCATTGTGACGAAGGAAGTGGAGGAAGACAATGAGGTCCCAGAGACCGAGTGAGACCAGGACCAGACCAAGACTGAACCGTTCACAGAAATCTGAAATAAAGCTGATGAACTGAAATTGTGTGTGGTTTTATTAAAGCTGAAGATATACCTGCAACCTCTTTTCCAAAATGTTTTTACATTTTAATGGCACGTGTGTCTGAATGATGTGGACCGATTCTGGAGGCTGTCGGGTGAAAACCCTACAGGACGAGTTTGTTAAAGAGCAAAACTTCCAGTTTTATGGTGGGGCCACAATGTAAGGTTTAGCTGGACTTTAGTTTTAACTTTTCATTTTTCAAAGATAAAAAAGATTTGCCGTTGGCCTCTATTCATCCAGTTAATTTTCCAGGGGGCGTCACTGAGCCACTTTGTGAAACCGCTTCTTGGAGGAAAATACACACTCCCAAAGAAAACGCAGGAGATTCATGACCTGATACTTTCCTGACACCTTTTCAGTAAAAACCCTGGGACACTCTGATAAGTCTGGGCCTGTTTGTGGCTGCAGTCCCGGTCTTTCATTCCCCAAAGCAGTTTGTGGAAGGACGAAGAACACGACGAGACCTGCTGCAGGAATCCAACCACAACAGGACAAGACCATACACGGTTTTAAGTGGTTTGTTTCCTGATGTGATGAGCATGCGTGTTATTTTTATTCGGTCACAGATACTTTCTGTCAGTTTGTCTTTGTCCCCAGGGTTTATCCTCAGACACAGCACATCTTTAGAGGCTACTTGGAAAGTTCCAGCTGAGTTTACATTTACATTTACAACCACTGAGCCACTGAGTTATTTGAGCTGAATGCTTTAATGTTAAACACATGTATGGGACAATGGAAAGGAAGGGAAGCTACTCTGAGATGGACTGTGTGAGGTTTTTTAAAGAAAAATAAATGAAATGGCGATTTAAAAATACAATACGGTTTACCACACTCTAGATGGTTTAATTAAGATACTCTGGCTTTAAAGGTTTGGCCAAGTTATGACATGTTGAAATATGTCATAAAATTAAGAGCGACGTGGGGCCAAGCTTCCAAAGTCTCACCACCTGTACGGACGTGAGGGGCCGGTGCAAAGCGGATCAGGCAACAGTGGAAAGCGAGGGTCCAAACGACCCAATTTCGACACAGAAACTGGCTTTAGAGACATGGAACAACACCTCGCTGACGGGGAAAGAGCCGACTAGAGGCAGTCGGGCTCACTTCAATGCACGGCTTGGGCTCTGGAACTTAAACCCGTAAAAGAGGCTGGACTCTTCACGTGTCTGGAGTTGCCCGCGGTGACAGGCGGCGGGCTGGTGTTGGCTTGCTCATAGCCCCCCAGCTCAGTCGCCATGTGTTGGAGTTCACCCTGGAGAACAAGAGGGTTGCTTCCCTGCGCTTTCTCGTCGAGATAGATGTTTCATCTGACCTCCGGCCGTATGTCTTGGACACTCGGGTGAAAAAAGGGGTGAAGCTATCAACTGATTACCACCCGGTGGTGAGTTGGATCCGATGGTGACGGAGGATGATGGACTGACTCGGCAGGGCCCTGTCAGGGAGATCTTTCGACAGATCCGACAGAGCTTCAACCAGAATCCGAGGAAGGCTGGAGACATTGTCAATGTGGCCACTTAGGGCTGTGGTCACCAGGTCTCCGGTGCCAGTCAAGGCGGCAACCCCCGAACCCGGTGGTGGACACCAGAGGGAAGGGATGCCATCAAGCTGAAGAAGGAGAAATACCAGGGCAGGTTGGCTCATGGGACTCCTGAGGCATCTGACCGGCAGGCCAAGCAGCCTGCAGCCTGGGTGGTTGTGGAGGCAAAAACTCGGGTCTGGGAGGAGTTCGGGGAGGCCATTGAGAAGTAAACAGTCGGCCTCGAAGAGATTCTGTCTAGCACCTCATGTCTGGCAGGAGATAGAGGATTCCTTTTTGTAGAAATACTAGATACAAAAACTTGTTTCTCCCTCAGTCAATTAAATCAATTAATAAAAGACTACATTTATTGATACACTGTGTATTGTGTGTTGTAGGGTGTATTATCTATTCTTGTTTGTATTTATAAATGCAGCTGCCCCCTGCTCGAAGACAAATTCCTCCCAATGGGAGACAAAAAAAAAGTCTTCCACAAATGGATGAGATCTGCCCTGAGTACTTCAAGGCGCAGCCAGGGGCCAGAGTGACTCCGGTTTAGGGACCTCAGGCTCTCGTCTCTGCTTTTTGCAGATGATGTTGTCCTGTTGGCTCCATCAAGTCAGGACCTTCAGCTGCACTGGGACAGTTTGCAGCTGAGTGTGAAGCGGCTGGGATGAGGCCAGCACCTCCAAGTCTGAGCCCATGGTTCTCAGTCGGAAAAGTCACATCACACAGTGTGCGTAGGGCCCAGAGTGCTTCGACGGCCCCAATGATCCTGCTGTGATTGAATGACATGAAGTCATTTAGTGCAGCTATAACTGTTTCATGTAAATGCACAGCGCAGCCTACAATTTTTAACTTTCTAGCGTTCAGTTCAAATATTTAGATGGGTGGAATTACGTCAAGGTGTTTAAAGCATCTATTAAAATAAATAAAACCGCGACCTCAGGGAAGAAGAGCTGATCTCTTCTTTAATAGTCCTCATAACATCAGAACGAGGTATGATCCTCCTGAGGTAATGATGAGAGGGATCATTCAGAAATGTCCAAAGAGCAGCAGGAGTCACAGGCCGAGCTGTGGATCATGTGACAATGTAGGCCTCCAAACAAATAATACTACCAATAATTATAATTATGGTGAACGTATTTAAATTTTAAATGTATGTATTTTTGAAAGGTGTCTGAGTTAAACGCCGTCGAACCTGCCAGCTCCACGCTGACCTCAGATCAGTGGCTCCACGCTGACCTCAGATCAGTGGCTCCACGCTGACCTCAGATCAGCGGCTCCACGCTGACCTCAGGTCAGCGGCTCCACGCTGACCTCAGATCAGCCGCTCCACGCTGACCTCAGATCAGCGGCTCCACGCTGACCTCAGGTCAGCCGCTCCACGCTGACCTCAGATCAGCCGCTCCACGCTGACCTCAGATCAGCCGCTCCACGCTGACCTCAGATCAGCCGCTCCACGCTGACCTCAGATCAGCCGCTCCACGCTGACCTCAGATCAGCCGCTCCACGCTGACCTCAGATCAGCCGCTCGAGTCTGTGGATGGGATTCAACAGAGACCGAGGCGTGAGTTCAACTGAGACCAACTGTTGTGAAGATGCAACTATATTTAATGTGTACAGTTAGCTGCTGTAATAATATTTAAAAACTCAGAGTCAGAGTGAAGACATGTGTTGGACAGAAATGTTATTGAAGTCAGAGCTTGGACAAAGCCTGAAAGAAGAAACAAGGAATTTAGCTCCGTTTACAGCAGAAAGTAAGGGACACTGCTAAACAGTGCTAATAAAGCTAATACGGTAAATACTTAATTAACATTTTCATTATGGAAATAACGGCAGGGCACATGCACTCAGACGTAGGCAGCTGTAAAGAACAGGCTCATTCGGACCCACCCACATGCGACTGAGGCCTACTCAGGACCCACAGACAATGCACACAGAGAAGCAGAGGCGCAGAGGGGTTTAGGAGTTACAGGAGCTTTTCACTCTTTTGGCCAAGAGGACAAGAGTCACAGACAGACTCAGACTGAAGCAGGACGTTTATTTAAACACTAAAGCAGGACAGACAATATTTGTCTGTTAATTATAAGAGGAATTAAGTACTCATCAAGAAGTTCTGGCAAAAGTTGACTCAAAACAGGTTTTGCTGGATTTAATCCTCGTTTGAACCTCCTCTGATTCTTGTCCAAATAACGTGTGAAAGACAGTTTTTAGTCAAAGCCAAAGGGACTTGTTCCTGTGCCATGATCCGTGAGCAGGAGGTCCAACAGGAATAAACCACAAACACCTCTTTGTGCAAACACGTCCTCCTCACTCTGTGGCTGTTGTGTAAGAGACATCTTCATCTTCAAATCCCTGTCCTTTTATAAACCGACCCAACAGCTTTAGATTAAATATGAGAAACCTCCTCGAGTGTCGTCTCTGACACTATCTTTGTTCCACTGAACAGAGAAGACTCTTTAGTTAAAGATGCAAAAATAAAACTGAGCCCATTCTCAACATGGTTAAAGTACATGAGCCGTGTAAACCGGCAGCCCTCAGGAGGATCGGACTCACTCCTGTCACATTATTGATCTTTATTTATTTGATTGGACAAGACAGAACAAGTGTAAACAATCACACACTTTAAGAGTTTACAGAGTAAAGCCAAACATGACCATTATTGGGTAGATTTCATGTCTTTCAAAATGGATCCTAGGTTCTGTCCTGGGTCTGGAGCAACTCCAGGACCAACAGCTCAGGGCCAAAGGTCAGGGCAGGAACAGAGAGCGACTGTAGAGCCAGAGCTTTGTCTTAGACTCTTCACCACAACAGGCCCACACATTAAACAGATTACTGTCTAATCTCCTGTTGCATCCTCCATCTCTGTCGACAGGTTCCTGTGACACATCAAGGCACCACACTTTTTGAGTTTAGGACCATAGACTCCGATTTAGAGCCTCCACAGAAAAGCAGGCTCATGCTCAGCTCTGTGCCCTCAACCGGATCCACGAGAGGCAGGGCCCAAGGCCTTCAGCTCCACAAAGTTCTAGATGTAGCTCCTGAGTCCTGGAGCCACACTGACCACCAGGGTCCACAGGCTGGACATGGATCTTTTCTTCAGGTGTTGGTCATTGTCTGCACCAGCCCCCTTCAGACCAGACCCTCCTGAACAAGGACCTGACCACCTCAGGCTCACCTTTCTCTGCTTTGGGAGTCCTCCAGGAGCACATGTCCTCCCTACATCAAAGCTCCTTGGATCATTTAGGGTCAACCCCCTCCCCCTCAGTCAGGTGATGCTTCAGAGCTGTCAAAGCCCCAGGCTCATGAAGAAATCACCAAATTCACTGAGAACTCCAATGACTCCTGGGACAAGTGGCAGCAGGAGATTCATTCCTGTGTTGTTTTCTGATCTGTGTGACTCACTCAGGTCTCTCTGCTGGAGCTGAGAGTG
Organism: Neodontobutis hainanensis; assembly: GCA_024349245.1. Taxonomy (NCBI): domain Eukaryota; kingdom Metazoa; phylum Chordata; class Actinopteri; order Gobiiformes; family Odontobutidae; genus Neodontobutis; species Neodontobutis hainanensis. Next base: position 447,616 of record JALDNG010000145.1, on the reverse strand, counting down.
ATTGATAGTGATTGTGTCACAGATGCTGTTGTGTAGGCGTCTCATGTAACTCTGTGGCTGGAGGCGTGTTGGAACTAACAGCAACGGGAGAGGCTCCATAAAAGCTCTCTCTGTCTCTGCCCCGACACTTTCTCCTGGGCCTCTGACCGAGAAAACTCCTGAGAAACTCCAGAGAACCTCCAGAGAAACTCCAGGGAAACTCCAGAGAACCTCCAGAGAAACCTCCAAAGAAACCTCCAGAGAAACTCCAGAGAACCTCCAGAGAAACTCCAGGGAAACTCCAGAGAACCTCCAGAGAAACCTCCAAAGAAACCTCCAGAGAAACTCCAGAGAAACCTCCAAAGAAACCTCCAGAGAAACTCCAGAGAAACCTCCAAAGAAACCTCCAAAGAAACCTCCAGAGAAACTCCAGAGAAACCTCCAAAGAAACCTCCAGAGAAACTCCAGAGAAACTCCAGAGAAACCTCCAAAGAAACCTCCAGAGAAACTCCAGAGAAACTCCAGAAAACCTCCTGAGAAACTTCAGAGAAACCTCCAGAGAAACCTCCAAAGAAACCTCCAGAGAAACTCCAGAGAAACTCCAGAGAAACCTCCAAAGAAACCTCCAGAGAAACTCCAGAGAAACTCCAGAAAACCTCCTGAGAAACTTCAGAGAAACCTCCAGAGAAACTCCAGAGAAACTCCAGAGAAACTCCAGAGAAACTCCAGGGAAACCTCCAAAGAAACTCCAGAGAAACTCCAGGGAAACTCCAGGGAAACCTCCAAAGAAACTCCAGAGAAACTCCAGGAAACCTCCAGAGAAACTCCAGAGAAAACTTTGCTCCAACATGTGCTTTCCCTGTGATTATGGCCGCAACTGGGCCCCCCCTGAATGGGGGTTCAAGCAAGCCCCCAGTGTGTATGCCGGTGCAGGTGGCTCCGGGATCAGGATTTCCAGCGGAAACTCCTCCAGGAGCTTCTCATCGGCCGCATCTGGAGGTTCTTTTGGAGGGATGGGAGCCGGGTTCAACCTGTCCGACAGTCTGGACGTGAACGACGACAATAAGGCCACGATGCATAACCTGAACGACCGTCTGGCATCGTACCTCGACAAGGTTTGCATTTAGTCCAGACTTAGACCAGGTCCAGACTCACGGAGGTCAGCGTTAGTCCGGTCTTAGACCAGGTCCAGACTCACGGAGGGCAGCGTTAGTCCAGACTTAGACCAGGTCCAGACTCACGGAGGTCAGTGTTAGTCCAGTCTTAGACCAGGTCCAGACTCACGGAGGTCAGAGTTAGTCCAGTCTTAGACCAGGTCCAGACTCACGGAGGTCAGCGTTAGTCCGGTCTTAGACCAGGTCCAGACTCACGGAGGGCAGCGTTAGTCCAGACTTAGACCAGGTCCAGACTCACGGAGGTCAGTGTTAGTCCAGTCTTAGACCAGGTCCAGACTCACGGAGGTCAGAGTTAGTCCAGTCTTAGACCAGGTCCAGACTCACGGAGGTCAGCGTTAGTCCGGTCTTAGACCAGGTCCAGACTCACGGAGGTCAGAGTTAGTCCAGTCTTAGACCAGGTCCAGACTCACGGAGGTCAGCGTTAGTCCGGTCTTAGACCAGGTCCAGACTCACGGAGGTCAGAGTTAGTCCGGTCTTAGACCAGGTCCAGACTCACGGAGGTCAGAGTTAGTCCAGTCTTAGACCAGGTCCAGACTCAGGGAGGTCAGAGTTAGTCCGGTCTTAGACCAGGTCCAGACTCACGGAGGTCAGAGTTAGTCCGGTCTTAGACCAGGTCCGGGTTAAAACAAAGCAAGAAGAGTTAACACGTTTAAGAAGAGCCCATCTCTTTGTTACATGTTTTAAAATGAGGTTTATTTATATTTTATTTATTTGTTATTCATTAGTTACATATATTTTTTGGTGCAACAAAAATCTGTTTGTTTTTGTAAATTCTCCTTTGAAGGTGAAAAGTCTGGAGTTGGCGAATGCAGACCTGGAGCTGAACATCAGACAGTTCCTGGAAAACAAGACCAAACCTGAGGAACGCAGCTACTCGGCCTTTGAAAAAGTCATCCTCAACCTCCAAGACCAGGTAAGACCAGGTTTTAGTTGGATTTTGACACAGCTGGACTTCCGAGACTGTTCTCGTTGTATATTTGTCTCTGAAGTGACAGCGGTTCATAAAACATAAAGCCTGTGTTGCAGATCTTTGATGGCACTTGCACAAACAGAGCTCTGTTTCTGGCCATAGACAACTCCAAACTGGCCACAGACGACTTCAGAACCAAGTGAGTTCTGCTGATTTATTCTCTTGGTCCTGCCTTTTTCTGCTTTTAAACATATTATTCTCTGCCTTTTTTTTACCATTGCACTTTTTATATTTCCTGGTTTTAATCTATTACAGTTTCCAAAAGCAAGCATTAAAATATGTTTGCATACATTTAAACAGAATTAATGATTTTTGACTCAATAATAAACCCCCAAAAATCTAAATTGCAAATATGGGAGGGAAAAACATTTTTTTTAGTTTTTTTGTGGGGGTTAAAGATAAAAAAATAGATAAACCCTTGAAACACATCTTATAATATAATATCCAAGGAACTACCACACAATCAGAGCAGTGTCAGGCGACTCCTAATCGTCTCATCCGTGTTTGTCGTGCCTCAGGTGGGAGCACGAGCTGGCCATGCGTCAGTCCGTGCAGGCCGACAGCGCTGGACTGAAGAGGGTCCTGGACGAGCTGACTCTGGGCCGCTCAGAGGCAGAGATGCAGCTGGAGGGTCTACGAGACGAGCTGATCACGATGAGGCAGAACCACGAGGAGGTCAGCACCATCCGTTTATTTATATCACTTAAATAAAGACACAATATTCAGTGTGAACAGTTCTTTTGCGATGCTCTTTGTTAAAAGACAAACGAGATAATTGTGGCTCAGCCTGTGGTTGTCCCTCTGGTCGTATCGACTTCAGTCATCGCCACGGCAACACTGTAGAAAACAAAGCATGGGTCCAAGAGACTTTTGCTTCTGAACATGTGAGCCACATTTAGTTTAGCCCGGGGTGGCTCAGCGATAGAGCACTCGTCCTTCAACCGGAAGGTAGGCGGTTCAATTCCCGCTCTCACACAGTACATACTGTAGTTGTGTCCTTGGGCAAGACACTTAACCCACCTTGTTGTGTTCCAGCTGTAACACTGGTGAATGGAACCTTAATGTAAGTCGCTTTGGAATAAAGTGTGAGCTAAATGAATAAATGTAAATGTAGTTCATTTCCCCTGAACTAAAGTTTTGCTCGATCCATAAGTGAAAGAATATTAAACGGGATGTTCGTGTGTTTCCTCAGGACTTGCTGGCTCTACGCTCCCAGACGGGAGGCGGAGTGAACGTGGAGGTGGACGCTGCTCCTCAGGAAGACCTCACTGTGGTGATGGCCAACATCAGAGAACACTATGAGAATGTGGCCTCCAAGAGCCGCAGAGACCTGGAGGCCTGGTTCCAGACCAAGGTCAGGCCTCTCTCTGGGTTCAGCTCAGATTTGATGTTTTATTAGACTCATAAAGCAGATTTATTTAACTCTGTTCTCACTGCTTCAGACAGAGGAGCTGAACCGTGAGGTCGCCGTGAGCACAGAGTCTCTGCAGTCGTCCAGGTCAGAGGTCAATGAGGTCAAACGAACGCTGCAGGGTCTGGAGATCGAGCTGCAGTCTCAGCTCAGTATGGTACGTCCTAATAGCCTCTGTTAGTTTAAACTAAAACAGCAGCTGCAGGAATATAATAAATGAAATGTGTGAGCGGCCCTCGCCTGTCGCTGCTGTCGAGGGTCTCGGGCTCTTTTAGTGGGACACAGACCTGATGATTCCTTGGGACCAAGACGGGATCACAAATTTCACCCGGTTACAATACACTCAACATTTTGTAGGCTCATTGGGGATTGTAGATTTCCATTGTACTAAGAACTGTGCCGATCAGTCGAGAATTCATTAAACTTTGTGTGGCACAGTTCTCGGACTGATGTCGGGGCATTCTGAGCTTGTTCCATGAAACACCCTCACCTTTAGTCGGTGCTGTTGTTGTTCCAGAAAGCGGGGCTGGTGGGGATGCTGGAGGAAACGCAGAACCGCTTCACTTCCTTGTTGACGGACGTGTATCAGGAAAAGGTGACGTCTCTGGAGCAGCGACTGAGCGCGCTCAGAGCCGACCTGCAGCGACAGGAGCAGGACTACGACCGGCTGCTGGACATTAAGAGCCGACTGGAGCAGGAGATCGAGGCGTACCGCAGACTGCTGGACTCAGGGGGCAGAGGGTGAGAGCGGTTTAACAAGAGAGTGGTTAAGACGGAACTTTTCAGACCGGCCATTTCCCTAAAGTAAAGGTTCACACGAGCTGTGGGTCGTGTCATTTAACCTGTAGCCCTCAGCCCGTCAAACTTGTCCTTTTGCAGCTAAATACATAAAAGAACATGAAAAATCTAGTAATAACTGTAAAAAACCCAGAGTTACAACATTATTTAGATTTGTTCTTTGTAGATTTCAAACTGAAAATGACAGAAAGTTGTATTTAAAAAAATGCTTTACCCATTTCAAATAAACATATCTGATAACACTATTTTTCCCTTTTGCTTTAGGTCCGCTGAGGACTTCAAGCCGTTTGTTTGTTACTTTCCCGCCCCCACCATGTAAGCTCCAGTTTACTTTTAATCCTGCAACACACCTTACACTAAACTCAACTCTGATCTTTGAACACTTTCACTTTTACAAAAATATCTTTAAAACAATATAAATCTTTAGACCTGCTTCAGTCCTGGTTAAGTTCTGGTTTAGTCACTTGTTTATTTTCTCATGTTGATTCTGTTCCAGTAAAAACCGGCCTCCTTCCCCGATCCGGCACATCTGCGTACACGATGAAATGAGGAAAAAATATAATTATGGGTAAGGGCACTTGGGACATGTTCCATCATTTTCTAAAAGTGTTTTTTACACATTTAAACTGCTGATTAAATGTGACATTTCCTTTTCACTGAGACATTGCTCATGTTTTAATTAACGCTTTAAGCCCGATCTTAAAGGGTTAATGGTGTGTCGTCTCAAAAAGGACTCGTCCACACTAAACTGACTATATCTCTGCTACAAGCTGTATTTCAGTAATTCTGGTCAAATGAAGGGGGCACTTGTGCAATGTTACAATTTTAGAATAAATCAAGATGGAAAAAAATGGATTATTTGTGCTTGTGGCTGAGTCTCAGAGATGTGCTGCATTTTCTGAGAGTCTGAATCACCAAAGGCCCCCATTTGTGGTCAATGTGAAAACATTTCACATAAAGGAGTCATGAGTGTTTGTCTTTGCAGCACAATTCAGACTCTGACAACATTGTTGAGGTGTGGACGTTCTTTAGAGACTCCAAATACACACCAATGCCATATCATCTTTCATTTTTAAAACATACATTTAACCCTCAGTGTGTCTCAGAGGGACCACTGTCCTAAACTTAACCCTATAATGTGATGATGAAGCTGGAGGGGCGTGACTGGGAGGAAAGGCCCACCCTAATTTGAACCTGAGCGGTGTTATTGGACTCCTGTGCTAGTCAAAGTTTGTCCATAACGTACAAGGCACAGTGCTGGTGTCACGTGCACTGATAGACACTTTAGGTCAGAGGTTGATGATCAACTTTGTGGTCATTTCATCTGACCTCCAGCCATATGTCCGGGACACTCGGGGTAAGCGAGGGCCCGAGCTGTAAACTCTTCACCATCTGGTGGTGAGTTGGATTAAATGGCGGAGGAGGAAGCTGGACCGACTCAGCAGATACAAACGTACTGTGAGGGTCTGAACCTATGAGTCCCCTTTCAGAGAGAGCTTCAACTCCCACCTCGGCAAAGCTTCGACCAGATCCTGTAGGACGCTGGAGACATTGAGTCCAAGTGGACCATGTTCTCCGCCTCCTTTGTCAACGCGGCCACTTGGAGCTGTGGCCATCAGGTTTCCGATGTGCGTGAAGCTGATGAAGGAGACTGAGCTGACTGGCTCATGAAACTCCTGAGGCAGCTGACAGGTACCAGCAGACAAAGCGGGCTTCAGCCCAAGTGGTTGAGGAGGCAAAAACTCAGGTCTGGGAGGAGTTCGGTGAGGCCGTGAAGAAGGACTGTCGTTTTTTTTTTTTCTGGCAAACCGTCCAGGCAGCTGTTAACCTCAACTAGGGATATTGTCAGACGGTGGAAGGAATACTTTGAGGATCTCCTCATCCCCACCAACATGTCTTCAAATGAGGAAGCAGAGGGTGAGGACTCGGAGGTGGACTTGTCCATCGCCCAAGCTGAAGTCACAGAGGTCGTTAAGAAGCTTCTCGGTGGCAAGGCAACTCTGGATGTTGTGGGGCTGTCTTGGTTAACACGCCTCTGCAACATCGTGTGGCGTTTGGGGACAGTACCTCTGGACTGGCAGACCGGGGGGGTGGTCCCTGTTTTTAAGAAGGGGGACCGGAGGGTGTGTTCCAACTACAGAGGGATCACACTCCTCAGTCTCCACAGGAAAGTCTAACCCAGGTACTGGAGAGGAGAATGCAGCCGATAGTTGAACCTCAGATTCAGGAGGAACAATGAAGTTTTCGTCCCGGTCGTGGAACACTGGACCAGCTCTAGACCCTCTCCAGGGGCTGGAGGGTTTATGGGAGTTTGCCCAACCAGTCCACATGTGTTTTGTGGATCTGGAGAAGGCCTTCGACTGTGCCCCTCGTGGCGCCCTGTGGGGGGTGCTCTGGGAGTATGGGGTCAGTGCTGTTTACAAAGGGCGACCAGAGCAGGAGCTAGGATTTTATTGCCGGCACCAAGTCAGACTTGCTCCTGGTGTATGTTGGACTCCGTTAGGGCTACTCTTTGTCACTGGAGATCGAGCTGCAGTCTCAGCTCAGTATGGTACGTCCTAATAACCTCTGTTAGTCCTGTTCATAAGTTACACTCCCACTTCCTCACAGTTAGTGTGAGGAGAGGCCACTTGGGAGAAGCTCAGAGTAGAGCCGCTGCTCCTCCACCTCCAGAGTTGCAGCTAATGTGGATCGGGCATCTGTTCCGGATGCCTCCTGGAAGCATCTCTGAGCAGGTGTTCCGGGCACGTCCCATCAGGAGGAGGCCTGGGGGAAGACCTGGACATGCTGGAGAGACTATGTCTCTTGGCTGGCCTGGGAATGCTTCGGTATTCCCCTGGAAGAGCTGGAGGAAGTGTCTGGGAAGAGGAAAGTCTGGAAATCTCTCCTTAGATTGCTGCCCCTGCAACCTAACCCCGAAAGGTGGCATTTAATAGATGTGTTCATTTTAGATTTCAAAGATTTCCTTTGAGGACTGCAATGTCCCAATTTTTGAGTAGTATTTATAGTGTTCTGTAACACTAGAACAGTCACAACACCTGAATGGAACAGTGTCACTAACAACTCTCACCAGGAGTCACTCTGTCCTTTCAGAGCTAACGACTATGAGACCAGAACAGTCTGGTCCAATCAGGTTTGGTTTCAGGTTAAGCCCCTCCCTCTGGAGATAAAGATCAGCTCTTACAGTTGATCTCAGAATTAATAAAGTCTCCTGGAATTAGAGTCGAAACGTCTTCACCTTGAAAACTGAGTCCAGAGGCTTTTACTTTAACCTTTTCGTATTTTCAAAGTGAAATTTACAGAAAAAGATGTATCTACAACAACAATATTAAAACATGCTTTGTTAATTTCAAAAATATCTAAAAAAAAAACTATTTTTCGCTCTTCATTTAGGACCATTAAACCCGAGCCTGATACCCAGGACATCAGGACCAAGTAAGACCCGCTTTACTGATTAAGACCTGGTTTAGACCTGGTTTAGACCTGGTTTAGACCTGGTTTAGACCTGGTTTAGTCCTGGTTTAGACCTGCTTTGGACCTGGTTTAGTCCTGGTTTAGACCTGCTTTGGACCTGGTTTAGACCTGGTTTGGACCTGGTTTAGTCCTGGTTTAGACCTGGTTTAGACCTGGTTTAGTCCTGGTTTAGACCTGCTTTGGACCTGGTTTAGTCCTGGTTTAGACCTGCTTTGGACCTGGTTTAGACCTGGTTTGGACCTGGTTTAGACCTGGTTTGGACCTGGTTTGGACCTGGTTTAGACCTGGTTTGGACCTGGTTTAGTCCTGGTTTAGACCTGCTTTGTACCTGGTTTAGTCCTGGTTTAGACCTGGTTTGTACCTGGTTTGTACCTGGTTTAGACCTGGTTTAGACCTGGTTTAGTCCTGGTTTAGTCCTGGTTTAGACCTGCTTTGGACCTGGTTTAGTCCTGGTTTAGACCTGCTTTGGACCTGGTTTAGACCTGGTTTGGACCTGGTTTAGTCCTGGTTTAGACCTGGTTTAGACCTGGTTTAGTCCTGGTTTAGACCTGCTTTGGACCTGGTTTAGTCCTGGTTTAGACCTGCTTTGGACCTGGTTTAGACCTGGTTTGGACCTGGTTTAGACCTGGTTTGGACCTGGTTTGGACCTGGTTTAGACCTGGTTTGGACCTGGTTTAGTCCTGGTTTAGACCTGCTTTGTACCTGGTTTAGTCCTGGTTTAGACCTGGTTTGTACCTGGTTTGTACCTGGTTTAGACCTGGTTTAGACCTGGTTTAGTCCTGGTTTAGACCTGCTTTGGACCTGGTTTAGACCTGGTTTAGACCTGGTTTAGACCTGGTTTAGACCTGGTTTAGACCTGGTTTGTACCTGGTTTAGACCTGGTTTGTACCTGGTTTAGACCTGGTTTAGACCTGCTTTGGACCTGGTTTAGTCCTGGTTTAGACCTGGTTTGTACCTGGTTTAGACCTGGTTTAGACCTGGATTGTACCTGGTTTAGACCTGCTTTGGACCTGGTTTAGTCCTGGTTTAGACCTGGTTTGGACCTGGTTTAGACCTGATTTGGACCTGGTTTAGACCTGTTTAGACCTGGTTTGGACCTGGTTTAGACCTGTTTAGACCTGGTTTGGACCTGGTTTAGACCTGGTTTAGACCTGGTTTAGACCTGGTTTGGACCTGGTTTAGACCTGGTTTAGACCTGGTTTAGACCTGGTTTGGACCTGGTTTAGACCTGTTTTAGACCTGGTTTGGACCTGGTTTAGACCTGGTTTAGACCTGGTTTAGACCTGGTTTGGACCTGGTTTGGACCTGGTTTAGACCTGGTTTAGACCTGCTTTGGACCTGGTTTAGACCTGGTTTAGACCTGGTTTGGACCTGGTTTAGACCTGGTTTGGACCTGGTTTAGACCTGGTTTAGACCTGGTTTGGACCTGGTTTAGACCTGGTTTAGACCTGGTTTGGACCTGGTTTAGACCTGGTTTAGTCCTGGTTTAGTCCTGGTTTAGACGTGTTTTGGACCTGGTTTAGACCTGGTTTAGACCTAGTTTAGACCTGGTTTAGACCTGGTTTAGACCTGGTTTAGACCTGGTTTGTACCTGGTTTAGACCTGGTTTAGACCTGGTTTAGTTCTGGTTTAGACCTGGTTTAGTCCTGGTTTAGTCCTGGTTTAGACCTGGTTTGGACCTGGTTTAGACCTGATTTGGACCTGGTTTAGACCTGTTTAGACCTGGTTTGGACCTGGTTTAGACCTGTTTAGACCTGGTTTGGACCTGGTTTAGACCTGTTTAGACCTGGTTTAGTTCTGGTTTAGACCTGCTTTGGACCTGGTTTAGTCCTGATTTAGTCCTGGTTTAGACCTGGTTTAGACCTGGTTTAGACCTGGTTTAGACCTGGTTTGGACCTGGTTTAGACCTGGTTTGGACCTGGTTTAGTCCTGGTTTAGTCCTGGTTTAGACCTGGTTTGGACCTGGTTTAGACCTGATTTAGACCTGGTTTAGACCTGGTTTGGACCTGGTTTAGTCCTGGTTTAGACCTGGTTTGGACCTGGTTTAGACCTGGTTTAGACCTGGTTTAGTCCTGGTTTAGACCTGGTTTGGACCTGGTTTAGTCCTGATTTAGACCTGGTTTGGACCTGGTTTAGACCTGGTTTAGACCTGTTTAGACCTGGTTTAGACCTGGTTTAGACCTGGTTTAGACCTGGTTTGGACCTGGTTTAGACCTGGTTTAGACCTGTTTAGACCTGGTTTAGACCTGGTTTGGACCTGGTTTAGACCTGGTTTAGACCTGTTTAGTCCTGGTTTAGACCTGGTTTGGACATGGTTTAGACCTGGTTTAGACCTGGTTTGGACCTGGTTTAGACCTGGTTTGGACCTGGTTTAGACCTGGTTTAGACCTGGTTTGGACCTGGTTTAGTCCTGGTTTAGACCTGGTTTGGACCTGGTTTAGTCCTGGTTTAGACCTGGTTTGGACCTGGTTTGGACCTGGTTTGGACCTGGTTTGGACCTGGTTTAGACCTGGTTTGGACCTGGTTTAGACCTGGTTTAGACCTGGTTTAGTCCTGGTTTAGACCTGGTTTAGACCTGGTTTGGACCTGGTTTGGACCTGGTTTGGACCTGGTTTAGACCTGGTTTAGACCTGGTTTGGACCTGGTTTAGACCTGGTTTAGACCTGGTTTAGTCCTGGTTTAGACCTGGTTTGGACCTGGTTTGGACCTGGTTTGGACCTGGTTTGGACCTGGTTTAGACCTGGTTTAGACCTGGTTTAGACCTGGTTTAGACCTGGTTTGGACCTGGTTTAGTCCTGGTTTAGACCTGGTTTAGACCTGGTTTAGACCTGGTTTGGACCTGGTTTAGTCCTGGTTTAGACCTGGTTTAGTCCTGGTTTAGACCTGGTTTGGACCTGGTTTGGACCTGGTTTAGACCTGGTTTAGACCTGGTTTGGACCTGGTTTAGTCCTGGTTTAGACCTGGTTTAGACCTGGTTTAGACCTGGTTTGGACCTGGTTTAGTCCTGGTTTAGACCTGGTTTAGTCCTGGTTTAGACCTGGTTTGGACCTGGTTTGGACCTGGTTTAGTCCTGGTTTAGACCTGGTTTAGACCTGGTTTGGACCTGGTTTAGTCCTGGTTTAGACCTGGTTTAGACCTGGTTTAGACCTGGTTTAGACCTGGTTTGGACCTGGTTTAGACCTGGTTTGGACCTGGTTTGGACCTGGTTTGGACCTGGTTTGGACCTGGTTTAGACCTGGTTTGGACCTGGTTTAGACCTGGTTTAGACCTGGTTTAGTCCTGGTTTAGACCTGCTTTGGACCTGGTTTAGTCCTGGTTTAGACCTGCTTTGGACCTGGTTTAGACCTGGTTTGGACCTGGTTTAGACCTGGTTTGGACCTGGTTTGGACCTGGTTTAGACCTGGTTTGGACCTGGTTTAGTCCTGGTTTAGACCTGCTTTGTACCTGGTTTAGTCCTGGTTTAGACCTGGTTTGTACCTGGTTTGTACCTGGTTTAGACCTGGTTTAGACCTGGTTTAGTCTTGGTTTAGACCTGCTTTGGACCTGGTTTAGACCTGGTTTAGACCTGGTTTAGACCTGGTTTAGACCTGGTTTAGACCTGGTTTGGACCTGGTTTGTACCTGGTTTAGACCTGGTTTGGACCTGGTTTAGACCTGGTTTAGACCTGCTTTGGACCTGGTTTAGTCCTGGTTTAGACCTGGTTTGTACCTGGTTTAGACCTGGTTTAGACCTGGATTGTACCTGGTTTAGACCTGCTTTGGACCTGGTTTAGTCCTGGTTTAGACCTGGTTTGGACCTGGTTTAGACCTGATTTGGACCTGGTTTAGACCTGTTTAGACCTGGTTTGGACCTGGTTTAGACCTGTTTAGACCTGGTTTGGACCTGGTTTAGACCTGGTTTAGACCTGGTTTAGACCTGGTTTGGACCTGGTTTAGACCTGGTTTAGACCTGGTTTAGACCTGGTTTGGACCTGGTTTAGACCTGGTTTAGACCTGGTTTGGACCTGGTTTAGACCTGGTTTAGACCTGGTTTGGACCTGGTTTGGACCTGGTTTAGACCTGGTTTAGACCTGCTTTGGACCTGGTTTAGACCTGGTTTAGACCTGGTTTGGACCTGGTTTAGACCTGGTTTGGACCTGGTTTAGACCTGGTTTAGACCTGGTTTGGACCTGGTTTAGACCTGGTTTAGACCTGGTTTGGACCTGGTTTAGACCTGGTTTAGTCCTGGTTTAGTCCTGGTTTAGACGTGTTTTGGACCTGGTTTAGACCTGGTTTAGACCTAGTTTAGACCTGGTTTAGACCTGGTTTAGACCTGGTTTAGACCTGGTTTGTACCTGGTTTAGACCTGGTTTAGACCTGGTTTAGTTCTGGTTTAGACCTGCTTTGGACCTGGTTTAGTCCTGGTTTAGACCTGGTTTGGACCTGGTTTAGACCTGATTTGGACCTGGTTTAGACCTGTTTAGACCTGGTTTGGACCTGGTTTAGACCTGTTTAGACCTGGTTTGGACCTGGTTTAGACCTGGTTTAGACCTGGTTTAGACCTGGTTTGGACCTGGTTTAGACCTGGTTTGGACCTGGTTTAGTCCTGGTTTAGTCCTGGTTTAGACCTGGTTTGGACCTGGTTTAGACCTGATTTAGACCTGGTTTAGACCTGGTTTGGACCTGGTTTAGACCTGGTTTAGACCTGGTTTAGACCTGGTTTAGACCTGGTTTGGACCTGGTTTAGTCCTGGTTTAGACCTGGTTTGGACCTGGTTTAAACCTGGTTTAGACCTGGTTTGGACCTGGTTTAGTCCTGGTTTAGACCTGTTTAGACCTGGTTTAGACCTGGTTTGGACCTGGTTTAGACCTGGTTTAGACCTGTTTAGACCTGGTTTAGTCCTGGTTTAGACCTGATTTAGACCTGGTTTGGACCTGGTTTAGACCTGGTTTAGACCTGGTTTAGTCCTGGTTTAGACCTGGTTTGGACCTGGTTTAGTCCTGATTTAGACCTGGTTTGGACCTGGTTTAGACCTGGTTTAGACCTGTTTAGACCTGGTTTAGACCTGGTTTAGACCTGGTTTAGACCTGGTTTGGACCTGGTTTAGACCTGGTTTAGACCTGTTTAGACCTGGTTTAGACCTGGTTTGGACCTGGTTTAGACCTGGTTTAGACCTGTTTAGTCCTGGTTTAGACCTGGTTTGGACATGGTTTAGACCTGGTTTAGACCTGGTTTGGACCTGGTTTAGACCTGGTTTGGACCTGGTTTAGACCTGGTTTAGACCTGGTTTGGACCTGGTTTAGTCCTGGTTTAGACCTGGTTTGGACCTGGTTTAGTCCTGGTTTAGACCTGGTTTGGACCTGGTTTGGACCTGGTTTGGACCTGGTTTGGACCTGGTTTAGACCTGGTTTGGACCTGGTTTAGACCTGGTTTAGACCTGGTTTAGTCCTGGTTTAGACCTGGTTTAGACCTGGTTTGGACCTGGTTTGGACCTGGTTTAGACCTGGTTTAGACCTGGTTTAGACCTGGTTTGGACCTGGTTTGGACCTGGTTTGGACCTGGTTTGGACCTGGTTTAGACCTGGTTTAGACCTGTTTAGACCTGGTTTAGACCTGGTTTAGACCTGGTTTAGACCTGGTTTGGACCTGGTTTAGACCTGGTTTAGACCTGTTTAGACCTGGTTTAGACCTGGTTTAGACCTGGTTTAGACCTGGTTTGGACCTGGTTTAGTCCTGGTTTAGACCTGGTTTGGACCTGGTTTAGACCTGGTTTAGACCTGGTTTAGACCTGGTTTAGACCTGGTTTGGACCTGGTTTAGACCTGGTTTGGACCTGGTTTGGACCTGGTTTGGACCTGGTTTGGACCTGGTTTGGACCTGGTTTGGACCTGGTTTAGACCTGGTTTAGTCCTGGTTTAGACCTGGTTTGGACCTGGTTTAGTCCTGGTTTAGACCTGGTTTGGACCTGGTTTGGACCTGGTTTAGACCTGGTTTAGACCTGGTTTAGACCTGGTTTAGACCTGGTTTGGACCTGGTTTAGACCTGGTTTAGACCTGTTTAGACCTGGTTTAGACCTGGTTTAGACCTGGTTTAGACCTGGTTTGGACCTGGTTTAGACCTGGTTTAGACCTGTTTAGACCTGGTTTAGACCTGGTTTGGACCTGGTTTAGACCTGGTTTAGACCTGTTTAGTCCTGGTTTAGACCTGGTTTGGACATGGTTTAGACCTGGTTTAGACCTGGTTTGGACCTGGTTTAGACCTGGTTTGGACCTGGTTTAGACCTGGTTTAGACCTGGTTTGGACCTGGTTTAGTCCTGGTTTAGACCTGGTTTGGACCTGGTTTAGTCCTGGTTTAGACCTGGTTTGGACCTGGTTTGGACCTGGTTTGGACCTGGTTTGGACCTGGTTTAGACCTGGTTTGGACCTGGTTTAGACCTGGTTTAGACCTGGTTTAGTCCTGGTTTAGACCTGGTTTAGACCTGGTTTGGACCTGGTTTGGACCTGGTTTGGACCTGGTTTAGACCTGGTTTAGACCTGGTTTGGACCTGGTTTGGACCTGGTTTGGACCTGGTTTGGACCTGGTTTGGACCTGGTTTAGACCTGGTTTAGACCTGTTTAGACCTGGTTTAGACCTGGTTTAGACCTGGTTTAGACCTGGTTTGGACCTGGTTTAGACCTGGTTTAGACCTGTTTAGACCTGGTTTAGACCTGGTTTAGACCTGGTTTAGACCTGGTTTGGACCTGGTTTAGTCCTGGTTTAGACCTGGTTTGGACCTGGTTTGGACCTGGTTTAGACCTGGTTTAGACCTGGTTTAGACCTGGTTTAGACCTGGTTTGGACCTGGTTTAGACCTGGTTTGGACCTGGTTTGGACCTGGTTTGGACCTGGTTTGGACCTGGTTTAGACCTGGTTTGGACCTGGTTTAGACCTGGTTTAGACCTGGTTTAGTCCTGGTTTAGACCTGGTTTGGACCTGGTTTAGTCCTGGTTTAGACCTGGTTTGGACCTGGTTTGGACCTGGTTTAGACCTGGTTTAGACCTGGTTTAGACCTGGTTTAGACCTGGTTTGGACCTGGTTTAGACCTGGTTTGGACCTGGTTTGGACCTGGTTTGGACATGGTTTAGACCTGGTTTGGACCTGGTTTGGACCTGGTTTAGTCCTGGTTTAGACCTGGTTTGGACCTGGTTTGGACCTGGTTTAGACCTGGTTTAGACCTGGTTTAGTCCTGGTTTAGACCTGGTTTAGACCTGGTTTGGACCTGGTTTGGACCTGGTTTAGACCTGGTTTAGACCTGGTTTAGACCTGGTTTGGACCTGGTTTGGACCTGGTTTGGACCTGGTTTGGACCTGGTTTAGACCTGGTTTAGACCTGTTTAGACCTGGTTTAGACCTGGTTTGGACCTGTTTTAGACCTGGTTTAGACCTGTTTAGACCTGGTTTAGACCTGGTTTAGACCTGGTTTAGACCTGGTTTGGACCTGGTTTAGTCCTGGTTTCCTGGTTTAGACCTGGTTTAGACCTGGTTTTGACCTGGTTTAGACCTGGTTTGGACCTGGTTTAGACCTGGTTTGGACCTGGTTTGGACCTGGTTTGGACCTGGTTTGGACCTGGTTTGGACCTGGTTTAGACCTGGTTTGGACCTGGTTTAGACCTGGTTTAGACCTGGTTTAGTCCTGGTTTAGACCTGGTTTGGACCTGGTTTAGTCCTGGTTTAGACCTTGTTTGGACCTGGTTTGGACCTGGTTTAGACCTGGTTTAGACCTGGTTTAGACCTGGTTTAGACCTGGTTTGGACCTGGTTTAGACCTGGTTTGGACCTGGTTTGGACCTGGTTTGGACATGGTTTAGACCTGGTTTGGACCTGGTTTGGACCTGGTTTAGTCCTGGTTTAGACCTGGTTTGGACCTGGTTTGGACCTGGTTTGGACCTGGTTTAGTCCTGGTTTAGACCTGGTTTGGACCTGGTTTGGACCTGGTTTAGACCTGGTTTAGACCTGGTTTAGACCTGGTTTAGACCTGGTTTGGACCTGGTTTAGACCTGGTTTGGACCTGGTTTGGACCTGGTTTGGACATGGTTTAGACCTGGTTTGGACCTGGTTTGGACCTGGTTTAGTCCTGGTTTAGACCTGGTTTGGACCTGGTTTGGACCTGGTTTAGTCCTGGTTTAGACCTGGTTTGGACCTGGTTTGGACCTGGTTTAGACCTGGTTTAGACCTGGTTTGGACCTGGTTTAGTCCTGGTTTAGACCTGGTTTAGTCCTGGTTTAGACCTGGTTTGGACCTGGTTTGGACCTGGTTTAGTCCTGGTTTAGACCTGGTTTGGACCTGGTTTGGACCTGGTTTAGACCTGGTTTAGTCCTGGTTTAGACCTGGTTTAGTCCTGGTTTAGACCTGGTTTGGACCTGGTTTAGTCCTGGTTTAGACCTGGTTTGGACCTGGTTTGGACCTGGTTTAGTCCTGGTTTAGACCTGGTTTGGACCTGGTTTGGACCTGGTTTAGACCTGGTTTAGACCTGGTTTAGACCTGGTTTGGACCTGGTTTAGACCTGGTTTAGACCTGTTTAGACCTGGTTTAGACCTGGTTTAGACCTGGTTTAGACCTGGTTTGTACCTGGTTTGTACCTGGTTTAGACCTGGTTTAGACCTGGTTTAGTTCTGGTTTAGACCTGCTTTGGACCTGGTTTAGTCCTGGTTTAGTCCTGGTTTAGACCTGGTTTATATTCTGAATGTGACAAATAAAGGATAGAGTTTTTGGACGTTTGTTGCTTGAATTAAATCTCTTGGGTCTAAAATAAGACTTGTTTTGTGAGAGACTCTTGTTGACTCTGGTCTCATGGTTCTTCTGTTCCAGTGAGGACCAGTCTCATTCCCCGGTCCTAAAGACAGCCCCCGAGGTCATCTGTAACTATGGCGCCAGGACCGAGTAAGACCTAATAATACTTTTAATCCTCACACTAACCTCATCTGCTCTGATCTTTGATCACTTTACTTTTACAAAAAAACTCAATAATCGTTTTATGAAATGATTTATAAATAAGTGTTTAGTCCTGGTTTAGTCCAGGTTTAGTCCTAGGTTAGTTTGTTTTTGACCTGATTAAGTTCTAATTTGGACCTGGTTTATTCATGGTTTAGACCTGGTTTTCTCTGTTTCAGGCCAGATCTGTACTACGAACCTGAACCAGTCTTGATCTGTGAGACCATCGAGACCATCGAGACCATCGAGACCAAGACTGTGACTGAGGCCAAGACCGAGGTAGACCCGGCCTGAGAAGACTAGATCCAAGACCAGACTGAAACGTTTACAGAAATAAAGATCAACTGAAACTAACCCGTGGTGTATTTATTGTCCTCAGAATTTCAGATAAATTCAACTAAAACTTGTTGGAGGTAAATAAAGCGGTGGACAGCGCCCCCTTCAGGTGCTGGTGCTGGGCCTTTACTGAGGTTTAAACTAAATAAAACTCTTCTAAAACTTTTTAATGAAATGTCTGAAGAGTTTAACAAAGCACTGAACTCTTTTAGTTCCAAATGTTTCAGAAACATGACTGTGTATTTATCGCCCCCTGGTGGTGGGAGTCTGGAACCATCAAACACTGCATGTAAAGACTTAATGTATTTTCCAGTGAAATTTAGATAAACACAAGCTGTATGTAAAAAAATGTTTTTTTCATTTTACGTAATGCACTGTCTTTAAAGAATCTGTGCCGTACTCTGTGGGATTTTGATTATCTTTGATTTTAAACATTTACATTTAGCAGACACTTTATTCCAAAGTGACTTACATTAAGCTTCTATTCACCAGTGTTACAGCTGGAACAACTCTGGAGGCAAGGTGGGTTAAGTGTCTTGCCCAAGGACACAACGACAGTATGAACAGAGGAGAGGGGGACTCAAACTGCCAACCTTCTGGTTATAGGACAACCGCTTGTCCACTGCGTATGTTAACCGTTGTAATTTCTAGGTTTTCTGAATAAATTTGTCTTAAAATGTGATCTGATCTTCATCTAAGTCAAGAGTCAAAAAATAATCATTTTGATCTGTCATGTCTTTACTGAGAACAACCCAAAAAGCTCATAGTGCTTGTGGACAAAGGAAGTGAACCCTTGAGTTAATGACATTAAAAAAGCTAATTGGAGTCAGGTTTTAGCACACCTGGAGTCTCGTTCAGTCAATCCGTTGCTACTTTGATAAAAACACCTCAAACCTTTTTAGTTTGATCTGCACGGGACGAAGCACTTACTAAAAAATACCCTGCTGCACACCTGACGTTTGCAAAATCGCACAATGACGCTCCACAGCGGAATTGGCAGAATGTTTTGTGGACTGATGAGACTATTTTGAAAAAACACACAGAGCTACATCTGCTGAAAAAGAGCAGAGCATGTCATATGACAGAACTAACGCCATTCTGCCAAACTTCCTCCTCCCGCCTTTGAAATTCCTCCTCAGCAGTGTATCTCAGATCCACAGCTACAGCAAGCAACACAGGTTACTGCTGCCAAGGTCACGCAGTTATTCATTCTAAGAGTCCACTTCCTTTTTCCAAACATGTGTTCAATAAAGACAAGCATTTTTTTGTGTAGATTATTTTAGACACATTATGTTATCAATAATCTTGATTTAGATAAAGATCAGATCATTTTAAGACAAATTTAATCAGAAAACCATGATTCTTTTTCTTGCCACTGTACGCCTTCTACCACTGCACTTACAGCATTAAATAAAACCTTTGGCAAGCAATTGACCCTGTGCCATGGTTTACATGTGTGTTTTATTCTTGCAAGAATTAAACCTGACCATTCTTTCCAAATGGTATGTTACGTATCTCTTCTTGATCTGAACTAGAAACAGAGTCTCCAGTCGACAGTCAGTTCTCTGCAGAAAACCTCCTGAGTCCTCCAGGTCTCTGTTCCAGTCCAGACTCAGTTCTCTCAGATTTGAGAGCTTGGACTTCAGAGCTGAGGCCAGAGAAGAACAGCTGCACCAGTGTAATCTGAAGAAAGAATAAATGCTGGAAGTTAATACAAAAATAATCAAGGCACAGTTTTTTTTTTTCATTTTTCTGGAGGTTTTCACCATCTTCAGGTCACACGCAAAGAGCCACACAATCATTTAAAGACCTTGAGTAGTGAGTAAATGAAAGGCTCTGACTCAAAGGCTTAAGCCCCTCCCTCTCTAGTGTCTGCTCTGATTGGTCTAAATCCCAGACTTGGGAAAAGGTTTCTACTCCACTGATGGACTTTTGAGGATTAGGGCCTAAAAGTGAGGCAGAAACTAAAAGTTGAATTCATTTGGAATAAAATGGAGTGAAAGCTTAGACCCAGTGTAAACGTGGGTTTAGAGTCTTGTCCTGCTGTTTTTCTCTGAGACTTGACTTGGAGAGTTGGACAACAATGCTTGGCGTCTCCTCTGAACTGTTTGCACTCACAACAAATAAAACACAGTCCTAGTCCATGTGACTTGGTCCTTTCTACCTGCCAAAGGAGTCTACCTCGAGCCACAGATCAGACTTTTCACAGACACTTCTAAACTCATTTTAGGAGCTTTTGGTCATGTCGGGAGGATCAGACAGAAAACAGGACGTCACCTATGCAACTATTGACTTGTGGATCTGGCCCTGGAGCTTTCAGAGCACTTCTGAAGCATGTTATCACAGTTCTGCTCTACTTCTGCCCACATATAACCGTCTGTAGAAGACAAGACTCTATAAAGTTAGGAAAAAGCTGGACAAATGACAGCAGGTTCACAGAGGATTTCACTGAGGAACTTTTTATTCAGTAGTTCTCTCTTCTTCTTTCTGGGTCTTGTGGCAGGAGTCTGTCTCTGTCTCGGTGGACGTGACACCAGTCTGGACACTCACAGTTACACTGAGACACTGAGACTCTGACAGAACAGAAATAAATGAACATACCTTCATTGAGCCGGGTCTTGTTTGCCGAAGAAACCTGAGAGCTTTTACTGCTTTGTTTTATAACGGGTCATATTTAGAAAATGCACCATATTTTCATATCTGTGCATTTCTACATTTGTGTATCTTTTTGGATTTGCTGTGACTCGTACAGGTCCGAGTCCGTCTAACTCCTGAGGCACGACCTTGACCAAAGGTCAGGCGTAAGCATTTACTGGGAACAGGTCATTAACTCAGCATGTGTCCTCTGCTGCCAAAAAAAAAGGGTTCACCAGTGAGTGCAGAGGTCATGTCGAGTGCAGAGGTCATGTCGAGTGCAGAGGTCATGTTGAGTGGAGAGGTCATGTCGAGTGGAGAGGTCATGTCGAGTGAAGAGGTCATGTCGAGTGGAGAGGTCATGTCGAGTGGAGAGGTCATGTCGAGTGGAGAGGTCATGTCGAGTGGAGAGGTCATGTCGAGTGGAGAGGTCATGTCGAGGGGAGAGGTCATGTCGAGTGGAGAGGTCATGTCGAGTGCAGAGGTCATGTTGAGTGGAGAGGTCATGTCGAGTGCAGAGGTCATGTTGAGTGGAGAGGTCATGTCGAGTGCAGAGGTCATGTCGAGTGGAGAGGTCATATTGAGTGGAGAGGTCATGTCGAGTGCAGAGGTCATGTCGAGGGGAGAGGTCATGTTTGAGTGGAGAGGTCATGTCGAGTGCAGAGGTCATGTCGAGTGGAGAGGTCATATTGAGTGGAGAGGTCATGTCGAGTGCAGAGGTCATGTCGAGGGGAGAGGTCATGTTTGAGTGGAGAAGTCATGTCGAGTGCAGAGGTCATGTCGAGGGGAGAGGTCATGTCGAGTGGAGAGGTCATGTCGAGTGGAGAGGTCATGTCGAGGGGAGAGGGCATGTCGAGTGGAGAGGTCATGTCGAGGGGAGAGGTCATGTCGAGTGGAGAGGTCATGTCGAGTGGAGAGGTCATGTCGAGTGGAGAGGTCATGTCGAGGGGAGAGGTCATGTTGAGTGGAGAGGTCATGTCGAGTGCAGAGGTCATATCGAGTGGAGAGATCATGTCGAGTGGAGAGGTCATGTCGAGTGGAGAGGTCATGTCGAGTGGAGAGGTCATGTCGAGTGCAGAGGTCATGTTGAGTGGAGAGGTCATGTCGAGTGCAGAGGTCATGTCGAGTGGAGAGGTCATATCGAGTGGAGAGATCATGTCGAGTGGAGAGGTCATGTCGAGTGGAGAGGTCATGTCGAGTGGAGAGGTCATGTCGAGTGAAGAGGTCATGTCGAATGGAGAGGTCATGTCGAGTGAAGAGGTCATGTCGAGTGAAGAGGTCATGTCGAATGGAGAGGTCATGTCGAGTGGAGAGGTCATGTCGAGGGGAGAGGTCATGTTGAGTGGAGAGGTCATGTCGAGTGCAGAGGTCATGTTGAGTGGAGAGGTCATGTCGAGTGCAGAGGTCATGTTGAGTGGAGAGGTCATGTTGAGTGGAGAGGTCATGTTGAGTGCAGAGGTCATGTCGAGTGGAGAGGTCATATCGAGTGGAGAGATCATGTCGAGTGGAGAGGTCATGTCGAGTGGAGAGGTCATGTCGAGTGGAGAGGTCATGTCGAGTGCAGAGGTCATGTTGAGTGGAGAGGTCATGTCGAGTGCAGAGGTCATGTCGAGTGGAGAGGTCATATCGAGTGGAGAGATCATGTCGAGAGGTCATGTCGAGTGGAGAGGTCATGTTGAGTGGAGAGGTCATGTTGAGTGGAGAGGTCATGTTGAGTGGAGAGGTCATGTCGAGGGGAGAGGTCATGTCGAGTGCAGAGGTCATTGTTCTCCCATAGTCCTGGGTCTGCCTTGGTTAAAAGGTCCACAAACCTCACATGGGCAGCTAATAAAATAGTTAATGGAAGTGCATTCTGCCATTCCCAGTGTCCACTCCAGTGTTACCCCAACACTGACTCTATCTTCAGCAGAAGCACAGTTAGACTATTCATGTGGACTCAGGAGTCAGTGCAGCCCTGTCTCTTTTTATCTCCCCTCCTTTTTTCAGTAAGTTAAAGTGCTTTGGACATTAAACTGTTTGTGCTGCAATAGGAAACGCCTCTGGACGATCACACGACGGTAAAGTGAGCAACATGTGACTGAAAACTGTGCCCATCGTTTTAAAGACACAAATCTACATGTATGTCTTGCTGAATGAGTCTTTTTAGTTTAATGTTTTCATCAGTTTAAGTTTAATCAGTGTGTGCTCTTCAGCTCCACAATGAACACAGCTCACACACAAACTCTTTACTGTTCCTAAAGTAGTGTGCAGGACCTGTTAATATAAACAATTCTTTTAGATGATCTTTTATTATAATAGTTTTTTATTAAAGCTTTGTTCTGGCCAGGGTGGTTGTACGTCTGCTGTTGCAACATAAAGACTTATCTTCTTCAAAAAGAGAAGATAAATACCCGTGTTATTGTCCTGAAATGAGTTTACTGTTGAATTCATGGGGTTTATTTTTCAGTAGATCTGGGCAGACTCCAGACTAATTTAGAAATTATTGTTACATTACAGTTTTCCACCTTTAAGTTCCCTCAAATGTCTCACAGCAAGAAGGTTGTGGGTTCAAACCCCAGCCTTTCAGTCTACTTTACTTTGATCAATATTGAGCCAAATTATGAAAAATAAACTGTCCTTTGTATAAGAAAAAACGCTGTACGACAACTCTGACACTGACCCTGACCCTGACCTTTGACCCTGCCGTGAGCACGTTCTGGAGACCCTCGAGGTGAGGGGAACTGATGTGTGTTTTATATTGTTCATTTTACTTTTTCTAAAAACATGTTTTATTTTGGTTTAATTATTGCAAAAGTATTGTATTTTTAAATAAAAAAGGACTGTTTCTTTTTCATTTGCCGCAGTATTTTATCAAATGAAAGCGCCTCATTACTCGGAGCTGTGTCTTTGTCCTCCTGCGGTCGATGTCTGTAGTTTTCTGTGCAGCCTGTAGATGGCACTGTTGTATGGAGGATAAGTTTATAGGGTTTCCACAATTAATTTTTGATCCTGTTTATTTCTTGTAAAACATTGTAAAGGCTTGCTTTCTGTTGAATGTGTGACTTCTGCTGATGATAAAGCCATCCACAGATCCACTCAACACAAGGACACTCTGTCTGTGAAGAGGCTGGGGCGGCAGTAGCTCAGTGGGTAGAGCTGTCGTCCTTCACCCGGAAGGTAGGCGGTTCGATTTCCCACTCTCCCCACAGTTCATACTGTCGTTGTGTCCTTGGGCAAGACACTTAACCCTTTCCTCCAGTGGCTGTAACACTGGTAATTACTGTAGAACAATGTAAGTCGCTTTGGATAAAAGCATCAGATAAATGAACAAATGTAAGAACGGCTCTCAAGCCCCAACAGCTCCGTCTGTTTTGTTCAGGTGGACAGTGTCCACAGGAGGACAGTGCATCAGGTGGACAGTGTCCACAGGAGGACAGTGCATCAGGAGGACAGTGTCCACAGGAGGACGGTGCATCAGGAGGGCGGTGCATCAGGAGGACGGTGCATCAGGAGGACAGTGTCCACAGGAGGACGGTGCATCAGGAGGACGGTGCATCAGGTGGACGGTGCATCAGGAGGACAGTGTCCACAGGAGGACGGTGCATCAGGAGGACGGTGCATCAGGAGGACAGTGTCCACAGGAGGACGGTGCATCAGGAGGACGGTGCATCAGGAGGACAGTGTCCACAGGAGGACGGTGCATCAGGAGGACGGTGCATCAGGAGGACAGTGTCCACAGGAGGACGGTGCATCAGGAGGACGGTGCATCAGGAGGACAGTGTCCACAGGAGGACGGTGCATCAGGAGGACGGTGCATCAGGAGGACAGTGTCCACAGGAGGACGGTGCATCAGGAGGACAGTGTCCACAGGAGGACGGTGTCTCAGGAGGACGGTGTCCACAGGAGGACGGTGTCCACAGGAGGACGGTGCATCAGGAGGACGGTGCATCAGGAGGACAGTGTCCACAGGAGGACGGTGCATCAGGAGGACGGTGCATCAGGAGGACAGTGTCCACAGGAGGACGGTGCATCAGGAGGACGGTGCATCAGGAGGACGGTGCATCAGGAGGACAGTGTCCACAGGAGGACGGTGCATCAGGAGGACGGTGCATCAGGAGGACGGTGCATCAGGAGGACAGTGTCCACAGGAGGACGGTGCATCAGGAGGACGGTGCATCAGGAGGACAGTGTCCACAGGAGGACGGTGCATCAGGAGGACGGTGCATCAGGAGGACGGTGCATCAGGAGGACAGTGCATCAGGAGGACAGTGTCCACAGGAGGACGGTGCATCAGGAGGACGGTGCATCAGGAGG
The DNA here is from genome assembly GCA_024349245.1 of Neodontobutis hainanensis. NCBI lineage: Eukaryota > Metazoa > Chordata > Actinopteri > Gobiiformes > Odontobutidae > Neodontobutis > Neodontobutis hainanensis. The sequence continues at coordinate 423,602 of JALDNG010000145.1, read as the reverse complement.
ACGGTGCATCAGGAGGACAGTGTCCACAGGAGGACGGTGCATCAGGAGGACGGTGCATCAGGAGGACAGTGTCCACAGGAGGACGGTGCATCAGGAGGACGGTGCATCAGGAGGACAGTGTCCACAGGAGGACGGTGCATCAGGTGGACAGTGTCCACAGGAGGACAGTGCATCAGGAGGACAGTGTCCACAGGAGGACGGTGCATCAGGAGGGCGGTGCATCAGGAGGACGGTGCATCAGGAGGACAGTGTCCACAGGAGGACGGTGCATCAGGAGGACGGTGCATCAGGTGGACGGTGCATCAGGAGGACAGTGTCCACAGGAGGACGGTGCATCAGGAGGACGGTGCATCAGGAGGACAGTGTCCACAGGAGGACGGTGCATCAGGAGGACGGTGCATCAGGAGGACAGTGTCCACAGGAGGACGGTGCATCAGGAGGACGGTGCATCAGGAGGACAGTGTCCACAGGAGGACGGTGCATCAGGAGGACGGTGTCCACAGGAGGACGGTGCATCAGAAAGACGGTGCCCACAGGAGGACAGTGTCCACAGGAGGACGGTGCATCAGGAGGACGGTTCATCAGGAGGACGGTGCCCACAGTAGGACAGTGTCTCAGGAGGACGTTTCATCAGGAGGACAGTGCATCAGGAGGACGGTGTCTCAGGAGGACGGTTCATCAGGAGGACGGTGCCCACAGGAGGACAGTGTCCACAGGAGGACGGTGCATCAGGAGGACGGTGCATCAGGAGGACGGTGCATCAGGTGGACGGTGCATCAGGAGGACAGTGTCCACAGGAGGACGGTGCATCAGGAGGACGGTGCATCAGGTGGACGGTGCATCAGGTGGACAGTGTCCACAGGAGGACGGTGCATCAGGAGGACAGTGTCCACAGGAGGACGGTGCATCAGGAGGACGGTGCATCAGGTGGACGGTGCATCAGGTGGACAGTGTCCACAGGAGGACGGTGCATCAGGAGGACGGTGCATCAGGTGGACAGTGTCCACAGGAGGACGGTGCATCAGGAGGACGGTGTCTCAGGAGGACGGTTCATCAGGAGGACGGTGCATCAGGTGGACAGTGTCCACAGGAGGACGGTGCATCAGGAGGACGGTGTCTCAGGAGGACGGTTCATCAGGAGGACAGTGCATCAGGAGGACGGTTCATCAGGAGGACGGTGCCCACAGGAGGACGGTGCATCAGGAGGACGGTGCATCAGGTGGACAGGGTCCACAGGAGGACGGTGCATCAGGAGGACGGTGTCTCAGGAGGACAGTGTCCACAGGAGGACGGTGCATCAGGTGGACAGTGCATCAGGAGGACGGTGTCTCAGGAGGACGGTGTCTCAGGAGGACGGTGCATCAGGAGGACGGTGTCTCAGGAGGACGGTTCATCAGGAGGACAGTGTCCACAGGAAGACGGTGCATCAGGAGGACAGTGTCCACAGGAGGACGGTGCATCAGGTGGACGGTGCATAAGGAGGACAGTGTCCACAGGAGGACGGTGCATCAGGAGGACGGTGCATCAGGTGGACGGTGCATCAGGTGGACAGTGTCCACAGGAGGACGGTGTCTCAGGAGGACGGTTCATCAGGAGGACGGTGTCCACAGGAGGACGGTTCATCAGGAGGACGGTGTCCACAGGAGGACGGTGCATCAGGTGGACAGGGTCCACAGGAGGACGGTGCATCAGGAGGACGGTGCATCAGCAGGACAGTGTCCACAGGAGGACGGTGCATCAGGAGGACGGTGCATCAGGAAGACAGTGTCCACAGGAGGACGGTGCATCAGGTGGACAGTGCATCAGGAGGACGGTGCATCAGGAGGACAGTGCATCAGGAGGACGGTGTCTCAGGAGGACGGTGCATCAGGAGGACAGTGCATCAGGAGGACGGTGTCTCAGGAGGACGGTTCATCAGGAGGACAGTGTCCACAGGAGGACGGTGCATCAGGTGGACAGGGTTCACAGGAGGACAGTGCATCAGGTGGACAGTGTCCACAGGAGGACGGTGCATCAGGAGGACGGTGTCTCAGGAGGACGGTGCATCAGGAGGACTGTGTCCACAGGAGGACAGTGCATCAGGTGGACGGTGCATCAGGAGGACGGTGTCTCAGGAGGACGGTGCATCAGGAGGACGGTGCATCAGGAGGACGCTTCATCAGGAGGACGGTGCATCAGGTGGACAGTGTCCACAGGAGGACGGTGTCTCAGGAGGACGGTGCATCAGGAGGACAGTGCATCAGGAGGACTGTGTCCACAGGAGGACAGTGCATCAGGAGGACAATGCATCAGGTGGACGGTTCATCAGGAGGACGGTGCATCAGGTGGACAGTGTCCACAGGAGGACGGTGTCTCAGGAGGACGGTGCATCAGGAGGACGGTGCATCAGGAGGACGGTGTCCACAGGAAGACGGTGCATCAGGTGGACGGTGTCCACAGGAGGACGGTGCATCAGGAGGACGGTGCATCAGGAGGACGGTTTCCACAGGAGGACGGTGCATCAGGAGGACGGTGCATCAGGAGGACAGTGTCTCAGGAGGACGGTGCATCAGGAGGACGGTGTCCACAGGAGGACGGTGCATCAGGAGGACGGTGCATCAGGAGGACGGTGTCCACAGGAGGACGGTGCATCAGGAGGACAGTGTCTCAGGAGGACGGTGCATCAGGAGGACGGTGTCCACAGGAGGACGGTGCATCAGGAGGATGGTGCATCAGGAGGACAGTGTCCACAGGAGGACGGTGCATCAGGAGGACGGTGTCCACAGGAGGACGGTGCATCAGGAGGATGGTGCATCAGGAGGACAGTGTCCACAGGAGGACGGTGTCTCAGGAGGACGGTGCTTTTTGTCGTGTTAAATACATTTCAAACTAATACATTTATTTAATGTAAAGTAACATGGCTAATTTTTTCTGATATATTTTCTTTATTTGTATTAGTTCCACTGTGTTTTGTCCGTTTTGACGAGGCTCACACAGTCACTGAGGGATTGTCCAGCGCTGTGTGAAGAGTCCTCACAGGACATTAGGAGGACACCAGAGCCAAGAACTATACTCAGCCTTTGAGTCATTTCAAGTAGAAAGTAGTTTAGTATAAAGTATTTGGTTAAAAGTACTCAAGTACCGAGGAACGGATCGTAATGTCTGAATTGTTTTTGGGAAATGATGTATTCAGATAAAAACACAAACATGAAGCTGTGTTTGAAGAGCAGTTGCTTTGCTCTGTGTGTGAGCCAAACATGCTTTGTTCATGAGGACTGTTCTTGAGGACTGTTCATCGTCTGTCTGTGCAGCTGGAGTTCGTGTTGGTCATGTGACTGCAGGCCTGCGTCTGATTGGTGAAACACAATCATGTGGTAGATCCACTGTTGGTCTCTGTCAAAAAGAAATCACAGAATGTGTCAAAAAAAAATGGTTAAAAACAAGTAAGTGGTCGAGTGTAGCTCAGTGCAGCTGAGTTAGAGCAGCGTTACTTCTTCACAAATCTACTCAAGTCAAAGTACGTTTGGTGCAGTAAAATAAATCGGTGAACCGGTCGGAAACCGCCTCGACTTTAACTTATCTATGTGTCTATATTTTAGATGTGTCTTCAGTGACTGAAGTGTGCTGTAGTAAAGCCCTTGTTACCTCTCACCTGCAGAGAGCAGCACATTTACATTATTCACAGAACGTATTGACATGAATCATCCCTGGATCGTTGTCTGACTGTACTCTTCGTCTGAACTCTGATGACGATGATGCAGCTGAAGCAGGACTTTCTGTGTGTTCAGTTTAAGGAGCTGCTGACAAACACTCGGAGCAGGTTTGACTCTGAGTTATCTAACCAATAGAAACTGTACATGTTGAGGAACGAGAACGTGTGACCCTCAGGCCTCAGGAGCGTGTGTCCAGAGACCAACACAGCGTATTCACCTGCTGCACTTCTCAGGTTCACGTCTCTACATTCTGTTCTGGAATCACACAAAGCCCTGGACTGACCCTGTGAGCGTCGGGTTTAACAGAGCCAGAGACACTTTTAAACAGATCAGACTCTGAGCCAGAGCAGTTCTTTCACAAAGTCACAGCTGTGGTTTACAAATCCTCAGGTGGAGCAGGTTCAGTGAGTCTTACATAACCTTCATTTATCTGTGTCTTCAGGCTCCACTCGGGGTCGAAAGGTCAACGCTGCAGCTTCAGGAATGTCACTAAAACAGGTCACTAAACTAAGTTCTGCGGGTTTGTCTGAATCTGAGGTTCGGTTGGATTTGACTGAAAACTCGAAAGACAAGAATCAAAAGGACAGAACAAGTCAAAGAGGTCAAAGGTGAGACAGGGATTTTCTGTTGATGCAAATGGAATAAATGTTTGGGGTAAATTTTCATTTCTTTCATAAACGTTTTAAACTAAATAGAGCATGTGTCTTTTTTGCATTTTTTTAACTCTGATTTGATTTCTGAATAACTTTTATTTTTTCATTCCCTGGTGTTAAACCCTTTAGCCCTTAAAACCCGAGCCTGTCTTGGAGTGTCTGCTCAAAAAGGACACGTCCACAGTAAATTGACTGTATTTCTGTAACTGCAAGATGTATTTCAATAATTCTGGTCAAAATGAAGGGGCTCTTGGGAGATTTACCTGAAGGAAATTTTTTCAATGAAAAAAAAAAAAACATATTTGGATTAATATCCCTTTAGATAAAGTCTGTTGAAGCTCAAACACTATTTGAAATAACAGCCACACATGTCAACATTACCTGCACCAAATATAATTCCTCTAGTGTGAAACAAACCAAAACTATTAAGAGTTTTTTATGAAAGGTTACCCCTGAACCAATACTGTAGCCGGCCAGCTGCGACTAACTCTTTTCTTGTTCAGTACAAAGAAGTTAGTCTGGTCCCTGTTGCTTGCCTTTTATTTTAAGGGCAGGGTTTCCAAGAGGAGTGTTACCCAGAGAAACGCCGGAGACCAAGCTAAATGACTTTACCGTTTTTGCCTGAATAACTCGAGAATACAAGGCATCATTCTGTGCAGATTTTCTACAGTTTTCATACTTTGCTGAATGTTTTGGAGCATCTGCAAATCAGAGTTACTTGTGTAAGACCACACCCTGCTGCAGACAAACGCCTTGTGATTGGTCCGACCACAAAATCGCTGAGAGAAGGGATTTTCTGTGAGAAGGGACCAGACGAATGGTCTGTAATCAATACAGTGAAACAGAGTGGCCAGCCTAAAACACACCTGTGCATAATCGTGCTCTGATCAGCATCTTGATAAGACACACCTGTGAGGTGAAGCAACACTTATTGTTTTTACAGTTTCATCTGAACGGCTTTTGGCTGGAAGAGTAACAGAAAACAAGCTGTCCCTCTGAAGAGACACGCAGACGGGTTTTTCAGGTTTGGTTCAGTTTCTGCAGAGATTTCTTTCGAACTGATTAATCTGCTCTTTCTGTGGAACAGAACTATAACGAGCAGCTCTTTCATGGAACACCTCCTGTTCATGAGAGCATTTCCACAGATCTTCGTCAGATCCAACCCGAGCAGAAACCACACAAACACAATATAGTAATACAAATATATGGACAACTTTTTTATTTAAAAATAAGTATATGTTGATTTACATATTATGCATTAAATGCAATAAGGTGAGAAAAAACAAAGCTTTTTGTGCCCAGAGGAACGAGGAAAACCCTGAAGTGATTTTCTGAATAAACACTGGTTTAAACACGTCTTTATTGTGTGCAGTGTCATTTGGGGGTAAGCCTTGTATTTCTGTGATTGCATCTTTAGTCTTAAATGTTTAGAGTGAGAGTGTGTTGTTGTGTCAGTGTCTCTCCTTCATTCCTTCGGCTCGGGCCCTGAAGGGAATGTGCTCCACTCCTCATTCTTCTCACACGCCTGACATCCACAACTTTCACCAAACTCTGTTCAAAAAGCACCTCCGGGTTTGACTGACAGCTGCCACACCTTTACACCTGCCCCTGGCCCCGCCCCTTACCTCTCACCTGTGCTGAGTGATTGACAGCTGAAGTTAAACTGATGGAACATGTCCTGCACCGAGGAGACAAAAACACAGTCTCATTCCCATGATGCACTTCTGAATTATGTTCAGAAGTGCATCATGGGAATGAGTTTTGTGAACACGAGATAAGATAAACTTTTGTTTGTCCCGCAGTGTGGAAATGGCATGTTGCAACGTCCTACCTGGCCTAACAAAACTTTAATTAAAAACTATTCTAATACAAGATCATCTAAAATAGACTGTTTATGTCAAATTAAACTCTGATAAAACAGAATAGAGTAGAGTCTGAAAGACGCAGGAGTAAAGACCTGCACTGGAGCTGCTCCAGAGCTGCCTGTCCCGCGGAGCCCGGCTCCAGTCGGACGAGGAGCGTGTCCCGCGGAGCCCGGCTCCAGTGGGACGAGGAGCGTGTCCCGCGGAGCCCGGCTCCAGTGGGACGAGGAGCGTGTCCCGAGGAGCCCGGCTCCAGTGGGACGAGGAGCGTGTCCCGAGGAGCCCGGCTCCAGTCGGACGAGGAGCGTGTCCCGCGGAGCCCGGCTCCAGTGGGACGAGGAGCGTGTCCCGAGGAGCCCGGCTCCAGTGGGACGAGGAGCGTGTCCCGAGGAGCCCGGCTCCAGTGGGACGAGGAGCGTGTCCCGCGGAGCCCGGCTCCAGTGGGACGAGGAGCGTGTCCCGAGGAGCCCGGCTCCAGTGGGACGAGGAGCGTGTCCCGAGGAGCCCGGCTCCAGTGGGACGAGGAGCGTGTCCCGAGGAGCCCGGCTCCAGTGGGACAAGGAGCAGGATGTAATGTGACAGTGGAAGTCTTTGTGCAGTGATTCACAAACCATGATTGAACAGGACACTTTGAGAATCCTAAATCCCACAAGAATCCAGCTGCATTTGAGCCGATGTGACTCTGAACAAGCTGAGAGCTGTTCATGAGCCAAAAACACTTTTAATATTTCTGTAGGTTCATGTAGGCTGTTGTAGGTTCATGTTGCAGGTTCATGTAGGTTGTTGTAGGTTTGTGTAGGTTGTTGTAAGTTGTTGTAGGCTTATGTAGGTTGTTGTAGGTTTGTGTATGTTCATGTAGGTTGTTATAGGTTCATGTAGGTTGTTGTTGTAGGGTGTTGTAGGTTTGTGTAGGTTGTAGTTCATGTTGTAGGTTGTTGTAGGTTCGTGTAGGTTGTTGTAGGTTTGTGTAGGCTTATGTAGGTTGTTGTAGGTTTGTGTATGTTCATGTAGGTTGTTGTAGGTTCATGTAGGTTGTTGTAGGTTTGTGTAGGTTGTTGTAGTTCATGTTGTAGGTTGTTGTAGGTTGTTGTAGGTTCATGTAGGTTGTTGTGGGTTTGTGTAGGTTGTAGTTCATGTTGTAGGTTGTTGTAGGTTCGTGTAGGTTGTTGTAGGTTTGTGTAGGCTTATGTAGGTTGTTGTAGGTTTGTGTATGTTCATGTAGGTTGTTATAGGTTCATGTAGGTTGTTGTTGTAGGGTGTTGTAGGTTTGTGTAGGTTGTAGTTCATGTTGTAGGTTGTTGTAGGTTCGTGTAGGTTGTTGTAGGTTTGTGTAGGCTTATGTAGGTTGTTGTAGGTTTGTGTATGTTCATGTAGGTTGTTGTAGGTTCATGTAGGTTGTTGTAGGTTTGTGTAGGTTGTTGTAGTTCATGTTGTAGGTTGTTGTAGGTTGTTGTAGGTTCATGTAGGTTGTTGTGGGTTTGTGTAGGTTGTTGTAAGTTGTTGTAGGCTTATGTAGGTTGTTGTAGGTTTGGGTATGTTCATGTAGGTTGTTGTAGGTTCATGTAGGTTGTTGTGGGTTTGTGTAGGTTGTTGTAGGCTTATGTAGGTTGTTGTAGGTTTGGGTATGTTCATGTAGGTTGTTGTAGGTTCATGTAGGTTGTTGTGGGTTAGTGTAGGTTGTTGTAAGTTGTTGTAGGCTTATGTAGGTTGTTGTAGGTTTGGGTATGTTCATGTAGGTTGTTGTAGGTTCATGTAGGTTGTTGTGGGTTTGTGTAGGTTGTTGTAAGTTGTTGTAGGCTTATGTAGGTTGTTGTAGGTTTGGGTATGTTCATGTAGGTTGTTGTAGGTTCATGTAGGTTGTTGTGGGTTTGTGTAGGTTGTTGTAGGCTTATGTAGGTTGTTGTAGGTTTGGGTATGTTCATGTAGGTTGTTGTAGGTTCATGTAGGTTGTTGTGGGTTAGTGTAGGTTGTTGTAAGTTGTTGTAGGCTTATGTAGGTTGTTGTAGGTTTGGGTATGTTCATGTAGGTTGTTGTAGGTTCATGTAGGTTGTTGTGGGTTAGTGTAGGTTGTTGTAAGTTGTTGTAGGCTTATGTAGGTTGTTGTAGGTTTGGGTATGTTCATGTAGGTTGTTGTAGGTTCATGTAGGTTGTTGTGGGTTTGTGTAGGTTGTTGTAGGTTGTTGTAGGTTGTAGTCTTTGACATGTGTGATATAAATCTTGTCTTTGAGAATGAAAGTGTCTCTGAATCCATCATCAGAACCTCACTTGTAAAAACACAGGTTTTTGTCTCATGAAGAAATGTCGCTGCTCCACCTGTCGGAGCAGTCTGACCTGCCCCACCCCACCCCCTGTTACCCCGAGGCCCCGCCCCCTTCCCTGTGTATAAAGGACCCCGCTCAGCTCGGCTCCTCACTCTCCTCGTCTGTCGGACTCAGCAGCAGAGAAACAAACACCATGAACTCCTACGTCCACACCTCGTCCCGCTCCGTCCGCAGCTCCGGGGGCTCCGCGCTGAGGAGCGGCAGTGTCTACGGTGGAGCGGGGGGGTACGGGACACGCATCTCCTCCTCCTCTGTGGGCGGGGTCTCCACCTCCTCCGCAACGCTCGGCTTCTCTGTCGCCGGCGCCAACGACAGGTGAGGGTCTGAGTCTGAGTCTGGGGCAGGGGTCAGAGACAGGGGGTCAGAGACAAGAGGTCAGAGGCAGAAGGGTCAAAGGCAGAGGGGTCAGAGGCAGAAGGGGTCAGAGACAGGGGGTCAGAGGCAGAAGGGTCAGAGGCAGAAGGGTCAGAGACAGGGGGTCAGAGGCAGAAGGGGTCAGAGACAGGGGGTCAGAGGCAGAAGGGTCAGAGGCAGAGAGGTCAGAGACAGGGGGTCAGAGGCAGAAGGGTCAGAGGCAGAAGGGTCAGAGACAGGGGGTCAGAGGCAGAAGGGTCAGAGACTAAGGGGTCAGAGGCAGAGGGGTCAGAGGCAGAGAGGTCAGAGGCAGAAGGGTCAGAGGCAGAAGGGTCAGAGGCAGAAGGGGTCAGAGACAGGGGGTCAGAGGCAGAAGGGTCAGAGGCAGAGAGGTCAGAGACAGGGGGTCAGAGGCAGAAGGGTCAGAGGCAGAAGGGTCAGAGACAGGGGTCAGAGGCAGAAGGGTCAGAGACTAAGGGGTCAGAGGCAGAGGTGTCAGAGGCAGAGAGGTCAGAGACAGGGGTCAGAGGCAGAGGTGTCAGAGGCAGAGAGGTCAGAGACAAGGGGTCAGAGACAAGAGGTCAGAGGCAGAAGGGTCAAAGGCAGAAGGGTCAGAGATTGAGGGGTCAGAGGCAGAAAGGGTCAGAGGCAGAGAGGTCAGAGGCAGAAGGGTCAGAGACTGAGGGGTCAGAGGCAGAGAGGTCAGAGGCAGAAGGGTCAGAGGCAGAGAGGTCAGAGGCAGAAGGGTCAGAGGCAGAAGGGTCAGAGGCAGAGGTGTCAGAGACTGAGGGGTCAGAGGCAGAAGGGTCAGAGGCAGAAGGGTCAGAGGCAGAGAGGTCAGAGGCAGAAGGGTCAGAGACTGTTTGCTTTATTTAAACTGATTCTTTAAGACAAGGCTGAATGTTCTGTCTGTGTTTTCAGCCTGATTGGGAATGAGAAGTTTGCGATGCAGAACCTGAACGACCGTCTGGCCTCGTACCTGGCCAAGGTGGCCATTCTGGAGAAGGCCAACGCCGAACTGGAGCTGAAGATACGCAAGTTCATCGAGAGCCGCGTGGGCCCTGCTGCCAAGGACTTCAGCTCCTTCTACACCACCATCGCAGACCTCACCGGCAAGGTACCCCTCAGCCTAACCTTCTCCTCCTACTTCTCTCACAGACTCCAATAGCACACAGCTTAGTTTAGCTTTTTATCTCAACATGGTTCTGGATGCAGCAGTGAAAGCTACAGCTGTAATTTCCTTTTATAATGGTGCTTTTCCCCCTTTTTTAACGTTAGCCTTTAACCTCAGGGATACATTTGAATTCTATAGCCTTCTATAAGTATTCAGTCCTGTATCAAACATGTGTTTTAGACAATATTAACCTGTTAAGCCTGGCCACATGTCACAAACAAACAGCATGATACAATACATACGGCAAAGCAGCACATCAGATTGAACACCTGATACGCAGCTACAAGCACATCAGCCTTTTTCTCCAAACACAGACCAAACAAAAACAGGTGGTGCCAAACTGTGGCTGTAATTTTAAATAGTTTGAGCTGCAACTGTCTTCATCTAAGGGATATTATATTTACATACATAACATTTGTTCATTTATCTGACGCTTTTATCCAAAGGGACTTACATTGTTCTACAGTAATTACCAGTGTTACAGACACTGGAGGCAAGGGTTAAGTGTCTTGCCCAAGGACACAACAACAGTATGAACTGTGGGGAGAGTGAGAATTGAACCACCTACCTTCCGGTTGAAGGACGACTGTTCTACCACTGAGCTCTGCCACCTCGTGTTAAAGTGCAACATGCTTCCTGTTGTAGATCCAAAACGCCGTCAGAATGAACGGATCAGTGCACCTGAACATTGACAACGCTCAGCTCGCTGCTGACGACTTCAGAGTCAAGTGAGAACAAACACAAAGATTAATGTTCACCCGGTTTAGACCCGGTTTAGACCTGGTTTAGTCCCAGTTTAGACCTGGTTTGGACCTGGTTTAGACCTGGTTTAGACCTGGTTTAGACCTGGTTTAGACCCGGTTTAGACCTGGTTTAGACCTGGTTTAGACCTGGTTTACACCCGGTTTAGACCCGGTTTAGACCTGGTTTAGTCCCAGTTTAGACCTGGTTTGGACCTGGTTTAGACCTGGTTTAGACCTGGTTTAGACCTGGTCTATCCCTGGTTCAGACCTGGTTCAGACCTGGTTCAGACCTGGTCTATCCCTGGTTTAGACCTGGTTTAGACCTGGTTCAGACCTGGTTCAGACCTGGTCTATCCCTGGTCTATCCCTGGTTTAGACCTGGTTTAGACCTGGTTTAGACCTGGTTTAGACCTGGTCTATCCCTGGTTTAGACCTGGTTTAGACCTGGTTCAGACCTGGTTCAGACCTGGTCTATCCCTGGTTTAGACCTGGTTTAGACCTGGTTCAGACCTGGTTCAGACCTGGTCTATCCCTGGTTTAGACCTGCTTTAGACCTGGTTTAGACCTGTTTGTTTCCTGCAGGTGGGAGCACGAGTTGACCATGCGTCAGTCTGTTGAGGCAGACATTGCTGGACTGAGGAAGGTCCTGGACGAACTGACTCTGGTCCGGTCTGACCTGGAGCTGCAGATCGAGGGGCTGAAGGAGGAGCTTATCTTCCTGAAGAAGAACCACGAGGAGGTACGTCTCAGAGACCAAACCCTGAGGTCGATAAACTCAAAGGGAATGAACAGAAAGCTTGTGACTGTGGCTCAACATTTAGCTACAGTCTTTGTCCTTTCTTCCAGATTCTTTTTCTTTCCTAAACTGAGATGAGCGGTTGAATTTTGCAGGAGCTGCTGGCGATACGGTCTCAGATGAGCGGGCAGGTGAACGTGGAGGTGGATGCTGCTCCTCAGGAGGACCTCACTGTGGTGATGGCCAACATCAGAGAACACTACGAAGCTATCACCGCCAAAAACCAGAGGGACCTGCAGAGCTGGATCCAGGCCAAGGTCAGGACTCAGGACTTGTTAGAGTTTATTATATCAAGTGTCAACACAATTTCTTTTTCTAAAGTAAAGTGTTGTTTTGTTTCAGTCGGAGGAACTGAACAAAGAGGTCATCACACAGACCACCTCTCTTCAAACCTCGAGGTCAGAGTTCACCGAAACCAAGCGCACGCTACAGTCTCTGGAGATCGAGCTGCAGTCTGCGTTGAGCATGGTCCGTCTCAGTCACTCTTTACAGCTCTCTTTTGGTTTAGTGTCACCAAAGTTACGGTAAACCGTTCTAATGGGTCTGATGTGGTTTTGTTGGAACAGAAAGCGTCGCTGGAAACTAATTTGGCTGAAGTCCAGAGACGATACAGCATGCAGCTCGGCGGATACCAGCAGCAGGTGAGACTTTTTACAATCACAAAGTAAATGCAACAAAGGAACGACGAAAGAGCAGAACTCATAGATGGCTTTGTGCACAAAGCAGCAGGCTTTGGTTTGGCGTCAGAACAGTTTCCTGCAGCAAACACAGATGGTTTTATGAGAGTTTTGTTCTTCTGCAGGTGACGACTCTGGAGCAGCAGCTGGTGCAGCTCAGAACCGACCTGGAGCGACAGGGATGTGAGTACGACATTCTCCTGGACATCAAGACCCGTCTGGAGATGGAAATCGCAGAATACCGCCGCCTGCTGGACGGAGAGAGGTACCACAATCACATTCCTCAATAATGAGCCTGAAAATCCTCACAGAAACATCAGATCAGGTCGAAAGTACACCGCAGCAGGATATTTATGTGATATTTGTGGAAAGCTAACAGCTTTATCTGATGTTTACTGCTTTAGACACATCCTGATTTAGTTTGGAACACAGTCTTATTCAGTACATCCTGGTCTGAAAATAGGCCTTTGTGCAGTGATGCCAATAAAAGTGGATTTGTGATCTTTGGCGACATCTGCTGGTAAAAATGTTAGCTGTACTTCTGGGTTCAAATTTTTAACATCAAAGTCTTTTATAAAAAAAGATAATTCAGAAAAACATCTAGGTTCAGGATACAGGCCAAAACTATCACAAACCCGTGTTCCTGTGTCATGTGACTGATGGCTGTGCTCTGATTGGCCCGCAGCAGCACCAGCACCACCACCACCACCACCAAAAAGACCGTGGTGACTGTGGAGGAAGTGGTGAACGGCCTCTTGGTGTCCAGCTCCACCTCGTCCTCCATCAAGGCTTTGTAGAGGCCCCGCCCACACCGAGAAGAGGCCACACCCACTAAGGTCACGTGGGCCTAACTCCATGAAGACCAGCGGATCAGCTGCCTCCTCTTGTGACCAATAAAGGCGAGAAAAATAAACCTGTGTCCGGCTCTCATTTTTTAAATAAGTCTTTAATGTCAGATTTTATTAGATACATTTGGAGAAATATTTTACTTTGAAGCTCAAAAAGGAGAGTCTGTTGTGATTGTTAGTGTTTGATCTAACTCCGCCTTCTTTAAGCTGTCACACAATCAAGCAGTTCCCCCTGAAACAGTTCTTCACCAAAGGATCTGGAGAATCAGCTGGCTATGGAAATCTGTGAGGTCAGGGGTCATGCATAGGTGAATTAGCATTAGTCCAGACTTAGACCAGGTCCAGACTCGCGGGGGTCAGAGTTAGTCCGGTCTTAGACCAGGTCCAGACTCGCGGGGGTCAGAGTTAGTCCGGTCTTAGACCAGGTCCAGACTCGCGGGGGTCAGAGTTAGTCCGGTCTTACACCAGGTCCAGACTCAGAGGTCAGAGTTAGTCCGGTCTTAGACCAGGTCCAGACTCAGAGGTCAGAGTTAGTCCGGTCTTACACCAGGTCCAGACTCGCGGGGGTCAGAGTTAGTCCGGTCTTACACCAGGTCCAGACTCAGAGGTCAGAGTTAGTCCGGTCTTAGACCAGGTCCAGACTCAGAGGTCAGAGTTAGTCCGGTCTTACACCAGGTCCAGACTCGCGGGGGTCAGCGTTAGTCCGGTCTTAGACCAGGTCCAGACTCGCGGAGGTCAGAGTTAGTCCGGTCTTAGACCAGGTCCAGACTCAGAGGTCAGAGTTAGTCCGGTCTTAGACCAGGTCCAGACTCAGAGGTCAGAGTTAGTCCGGTCTTACACCAGGTCCAGACTCAGAGGTCAGAGTTAGTCCGGTCTTACACCAGGTCCAGACTCAGAGGTCAGAGTTAGTCCGGTCTTACACCAGGTCCAGACTCAGAGGTCAGAGTTAGTCCGGTCTTAGACCAGGTCCAGACTCGCGGGGGTCAGAGTTAGTCCGGTCTTAGACCAGGTCCAGACTCGCGGGGGTCAGACTTAGTCCGGACTTAGACCAGGTCCAGACTCACGGAGGTCAGAGTTAGTCCGGACTTACACCAGGTCCAGACTCGCGGGGGTCAGAGTTAGTCCGGTCTTAGACCAGGTCCAGACTCAGAGGTCAGAGTTAGTCCGGTCTTACACCAGGTCCAGACTCAGAGGTCAGAGTTAGTCCGGTCTTAGACCAGGTCCAGACTCGCGGGGGTCAGAGTTAGTCCGGTCTTAGACCAGGTCCAGACTCAGAGGTCAGAGTTAGTCCGGTCTTACACCAGGTCCAGACTCAGAGGTCAGAGTTAGTCCGGTCTTAGACCAGGTCCAGACTCGCGGGGGTCAGAGTTAGTCCGGACTTACACCAGGTCCAGACTCGCGGGGGTCAGAGTTAGTCCGGTCTTAGACCAGGTCCAGACTCAGAGGTCAGAGTTAGTCCGGTCTTAGACCAGGTCCAGACTCGCGGGGGTCAGAGTTAGTCCGGTCTTAGACCAGGTCCAGACTCGCGGGGGTCAGAGTTAGTCCGGTCTTAGACCAGGTCCAGACTCGCGGGGGTCAGAGTTAGTCCGGTCTTACACCAGGTCCAGACTCAGAGGTCAGAGTTAGTCCGGTCTTAGACCAGGTCCAGACTCAGAGGTCAGAGTTAGTCCGGTCTTACACCAGGTCCAGACTCGCGGGGGTCAGCGTTAGTCCGGTCTTAGACCAGGTCCAGACTCGCGGAGGTCAGAGTTAGTCAGGTCTTAGACCAGGTCCAGACTCAGAGGTCAGAGTTAGTCCGGTCTTAGACCAGGTCCAGACTCAGAGGTCAGAGTTAGTCCGGTCTTACACCAGGTCCAGACTCAGAGGTCAGAGTTAGTCCGGTCTTACACCAGGTCCAGACTCAGAGGTCAGAGTTAGTCCGGTCTTAGACCAGGTCCAGACTCGCGGGGGTCAGAGTTAGTCCGGTCTTAGACCAGGTCCAGACTCGCGGGGGTCAGACTTAGTCCGGACTTAGACCAGGTCCAGACTCACGGAGGTCAGAGTTAGTCCGGACTTACACCAGGTCCAGACTCGCGGGGGTCAGAGTTAGTCCGGTCTTAGACCAGGTCCAGACTCAGAGGTCAGAGTTAGTCCGGTCTTACACCAGGTCCAGACTCAGAGGTCAGAGTTAGTCCGGTCTTAGACCAGGTCCAGACTCGCGGGGGTCAGAGTTAGTCCGGTCTTAGACCAGGTCCAGACTCAGAGGTCAGAGTTAGTCCGGACTTACACCAGGTCCAGACTCGCGGGGGTCAGAGTTAGTCCGGTCTTAGACCAGGTCCAGACTCAGAGGTCAGAGTTAGTCCGGTCTTACACCAGGTCCAGACTCAGAGGTCAGAGTTAGTCCGGTCTTAGACCAGCTCCAGACTCAGAGGTCAGAGTTAGTCCGGTCTTAGACCAGGTCCAGACTCAGAGGTCAGAGTTAGTCCGGTCTTAGACCAGGTCCAGACTCAGAGGTCAGAGTTAGTCCGGACTTACACCAGGTCCAGACTCAGAGGTCAGAGTTAGTCCGGTCTTAGACCAGGTCCAGACTCGCGGGGGTCAGAGTTAGTCCGGACTTAGACCAGGTCCAGACTCGCGGGGGTCAGAGTTAGTCCGGTCTTAGACCAGGTCCAGACTCAGAGGTCAGAGTTAGTCCGGTCTTAGACCAGGTCCAGACTCAGAGGTCAGAGTTAGTCCGGACTTACACCAGGTCCAGACTCACGGGGGTCAGAGTTAGTCCGGACTTACACCAGGTCCAGACTCACGGGGGTCAGAGTTAGTCCGGTCTTAGACCAGGTCCAGACTCAGAGGTCAGAGTTAGTCCGGTCTTACACCAGGTCCAGACTCAGAGGTCAGAGTTAGTCCGGTCATACACCAGGTCCAGACTCAGAGGTCAGAGTTAGTCCGGTCTTAGACCAGGTCCAGACTCACGGGGGTCAGAGTTAGTCCGGTCTTAGACCAGGTCCAGACTCAGAGGTCAGAGTTAGTCCGGTCTTACACCAGGTCCAGACTCAGAGGTCAGAGTTAGTCCGGTCTTAGACCAGGTCCAGACTCAGAGGTCAGAGTTAGTCCGGTCTTACACCAGGTCCAGACTCAGAGGTCAGAGTTAGTCCGGTCTTAGACCAGGTCCAGACTCGCGGGGGTCAGAGTTAGTCCGGTCTTAGACCAGGTCCAGACTCAGAGGTCAGAGTTAGTCCGGTCTTAGACCAGGTCCAGACTCGCGGGGGTCAGAGTTAGTCCGGACTTACACCAGGTCCAGACTCGCGGGGGTCAGAGTTAGTCCGGTCTTAGACCAGGTCCAGACTCAGAGGTCAGAGTTAGTCCGGTCTTAGACCAGGTCCAGACTCGCGGGGGTCAGAGTTAGTCCGGTCTTAGACCAGGTCCAGACTCGCGGGGTCAGAGTTAGTCGGACTTACACCAGGTCCAGACTCGCGGGGTCAGAGTTAGTCCGGTCTTAGACCAGGTCCAGACTCAGAGGTCAGAGTTAGTCCGGTCTTAGACCAGGTCCAGACTCAGAGGTCAGAGTTAGTCCGGACTTACACCAGGTCCAGACTCACGGGGTCAGAGTTAGTCCGGTCTTACACCAGGTCCAGACTCAGAGGTCAGAGTTAGTCCGGACTTACACCAGGTCCAGACTCACGGGGTCAGAGTTAGTCCGGTCTTAGACCAGGTCCAGACTCAGAGGTCAGAGTTAGTCCGGTCTTACACCAGGTCCAGACTCAGAGGTCAGAGTTAGTCGGTCTTACACCAGGTCCAGACTCAGAGGTCAGAGTTAGTCCGGTCTTAGACCAGGTCCAGACTCACGGGGGTCAGAGTTAGTCCGGTCTTAGACCAGGTCCAGACTCAGAGGTCAGAGTTAGTCCGGTCTTACACCAGGTCCAGACTCAGAGGTCAGAGTTAGTCCGGTCTTAGACCAGGTCCAGACTCAGAGGTCAGAGTTAGTCGGTCTTACACCAGGTCCAGACTCAGAGGTCAGAGTTAGTCCGGTCTTAGACCAGGTCCAGACTCGCGGGGGTCAGAGTTAGTCCGGTCTTAGACCAGGTCCAGACTCAGAGGTCAGAGTTAGTCCGGTCTTAGACCAGGTCCAGACTCGCGGGGGTCAGAGTTAGTCCGGACTTACACCAGGTCCAGACTCGCGGGGGTCAGAGTTAGTCCGGTCTTAGACCAGGTCCAGACTCAGAGGTCAGAGTTAGTCCGGTCTTAGACCAGGTCCAGACTCGCGGGGGTCAGAGTTAGTCCGGTCTTAGACCAGGTCCAGACTCAGAGGTCAGAGTTAGTCGGACTTACACCAGGTCCAGACTCACGGGGTCAGAGTTAGTCCGGTCTTACACCAGGTCCAGACTCAGAGGTCAGAGTTAGTCGGACTTACACCAGGTCCAGACTCACGGGGGTCAGAGTTAGTCCGGTCTTAGACCAGGTCCAGACTCAGAGGTCAGAGTTAGTCCGGTCTTACACCAGGTCCAGACTCAGAGGTCAGAGTTAGTCCGGTCTTACACCAGGTCCAGACTCAGAGGTCAGAGTTAGTCCGGTCTTAGACCAGGTCCAGACTCAGAGGTCAGAGTTAGTCCGGTCTTAGACCAGGTCCAGACTCAGAGGTCAGAGTTAGTCCGGTCTTACACCAGGTCCAGACTCAGAGGTCAGAGTTAGTCCGGTCTTAGACCAGGTCCAGACTCGCGGGGGTCAGAGTTAGTCCGGTCTTAGACCAGGTCCAGACTCAGAGGTCAGAGTTAGTCCGGTCTTAGACCAGGTCCAGACTCGCGGGGGTCAGAGTTAGTCCGGACTTACACCAGGTCCAGACTCGCGGGGGTCAGAGTTAGTCCGGTCTTAGACCAGGTCCAGACTCAGAGGTCAGAGTTAGTCCGGTCTTAGACCAGGTCCAGACTCGCGGGGGTCAGAGTTAGTCCGGTCTTAGACCAGGTCCAGACTCGCGGGGGTCAGAGTTAGTCCGGACTTACACCAGGTCCAGACTCGCGGGGGTCAGAGTTAGTCCGGTCTTAGACCAGGTCCAGACTCAGAGGTCAGAGTTAGTCCGGTCTTAGACCAGGTCCAGACTCAGAGGTCAGAGTTAGTCCGGACTTACACCAGGTCCAGACTCACAGGGGTCAGAGTTAGTCCGGTCTTACACCAGGTCCAGACTCAGAGGTCAGAGTTAGTCCGGACTTACACCAGGTCCAGACTCACGGGGGTCAGAGTTAGTCCGGTCTTAGACCAGGTCCAGACTCAGAGGTCAGAGTTAGTCCGGTCTTACACCAGGTCCAGACTCAGAGGTCAGAGTTAGTCCGGTCTTACACCAGGTCCAGACTCAGAGGTCAGAGTTAGTCCGGTCTTAGACCAGGTCCAGACTCACGGGGGTCAGAGTTAGTCCGGTCTTAGACCAGGTCCAGACTCAGAGGTCAGAGTTAGTCCGGTCTTACACCAGGTCCAGACTCAGAGGTCAGAGTTAGTCCGGTCTTAGACCAGGTCCAGACTCAGAGGTCAGAGTTAGTCCGGTCTTACACCAGGTCCAGACTCAGAGGTCAGAGTTAGTCCGGTCTTAGACCAGGTCCAGACTCGCGGGGGTCAGAGTTAGTCCGGTCTTAGACCAGGTCCAGACTCAGAGGTCAGAGTTAGTCCGGTCTTAGACCAGGTCCAGACTCGCGGGGGTCAGAGTTAGTCCGGACTTACACCAGGTCCAGACTCGCGGGGGTCAGAGTTAGTCCGGTCTTAGACCAGGTCCAGACTCAGAGGTCAGAGTTAGTCCGGTCTTAGACCAGGTCCAGACTCGCGGGGGTCAGAGTTAGTCCGGTCTTAGACCAGGTCCAGACTCAGAGGTCAGAGTTAGTCCGGACTTACACCAGGTCCAGACTCACGGGGGTCAGAGTTAGTCCGGTCTTACACCAGGTCCAGACTCAGAGGTCAGAGTTAGTCCGGACTTACACCAGGTCCAGACTCACGGGGGTCAGAGTTAGTCCGGTCTTAGACCAGGTCCAGACTCAGAGGTCAGAGTTAGTCCGGTCTTACACCAGGTCCAGACTCAGAGGTCAGAGTTAGTCCGGTCTTACACCAGGTCCAGACTCAGAGGTCAGAGTTAGTCCGGTCTTACACCAGGTCCAGACTCAGAGGTCAGAGTTAGTCGGTCTTACACCAGGTCCAGACTCAGAGGTCAGAGTTAGTCCGGTCTTACACCAGGTCCAGACTCAGAGGTCAGAGTTAGTCCGGTCTTACACCAGGTCCAGACTCAGAGGTCAGAGTTAGTCCGGTCTTAGACCAGGTCCAGACTCAGAGGTCAGAGTTAGTCCGGTCTTACACCAGGTCCAGACTCAGAGGTCAGAGTTAGTCCGGTCTTAGACCAGGTCCAGGTGGTTGTCAGATAAAGTAGAATCTTTTCGATGGATTGCATTAAGCTGCTTTAATAGAAGCCGGTCTGATCCAGGCACCAGATTGCCAGTATCCAGGAAGTACGGTTTAAATTTTATTTAAACAAGCTTTTAGTTGATTGGGCTTTTTATGTTTTTGATATTTTGTGGTTTTAATTTTTATTCTCACTTTGTGATTTATATCTGTGAAAGGTGCTATATAAATAAAATTGACTTACTTAAATATTAGGGCTTTATGCACCACAGGAGAGTCCACTGTCCGAGGTCATTTTTGTGGGTTGCCAACTAAGATTTATTTCTCTAAGATGTATATCTCGAACCTTGGTCACATAAAATTAGGCCTGGCTAACTGTGGCTAACACGGCTAGCACTGGCTGTGTCCAAATCAAAAACTTTAAATGATTACGTCATGTTGTAGTGCTGTCCGAATGTCTAGTGACTGAAATGTAGTGCACTCAAAGTTTCCCACAATGCATTAGAAAAAGTGTTGAGCCGCGGCGGTCATTAGACCACAATGCTTTGCAATTTGTCAGAGAAGAGACGCTCAACCTTGACATGGTTTGAACTGAAAACAAATGAGAGACACGAGTTTGACTTTTAAAATGTAATCTGTCATAAACTGTTATTAATTAAATCCCTGACATTAGCTGATGTTAAGTCATACAGACGCAGCGGCTCAGTGGAAGAGCGGTCGCCCTGTAACCAGATGGGTTGGCGGTTCCATTCCTACTCTCCCCACATTTCATTCTGTCGCTGTGCAAGATACATTTTGACATTAATTTGGATCCTTTGGGTAAAGATGGAGTGATCGATTTAATTAATTTCATGAATAGTTTGTGTTTCTTTTCATTAACAACTAAACTGTGTGACCACAAAAGACAACTTTACAAATATTAATGAGAAAATTGTAATGAGTGGAATTTTAACGATGGATATTAGTGACCATTTACCTGTATTTACTTGATTACGATACAATCACAAGATAAAGCACCACCGTCTGTAAAGTTAAACAAAAACAATAATCCCCAAAAGGTGGGATGCAATTTATGTTGAAGATGTAAAAGAAGGACATAACTTCTTCAAAGAAAACCATGGGTGACCAAAAGAATAAAAACTACTTTTACAATAATACAGGTATTTAATACAAATAAAAACAACAGAAGCTGAAGACCAGTATAAAAAAATACAAATAAATGATCATGGATTACAGAACACAGAAGAAAGAATATTACAGTGAGAAGCTAAAACAGGAGCAATACAAAGGCGACATAGGGCATAAAAACAGTTATAACAAAGATAAAAACACATTTCCAAACTACTTTGTAAAGGATCAAAGCAGTTGTTAAGTAATAGAAAGTCATTAGGGTATAATAAATGTCAGGTTTGATTTGGGTCGATAGTTGTTGAGCACCAGGACTGCTCTTCTTCAGGAGAGGCTTGATGACAGCAGTTTTTAAGGCCCTTGGAAAAGTTCCAGACTGTAAGGAATTATTGACTATATCAGTGAGTTGTGGAAACAAACTGCTTAGAACTGATTTTAGAAACCTAGTAAAACATGGAGGCAGCAGGTGGATGAACTCAGGTTGTCTTTAAAGGTGTACGTGTTTAACACTAGTGTCTCCTGATGCTTCAGTGTTGTTTCTGCCCTTTGGACTGTAGCAGGTTTAATGCCTTGAACCTTCACAAGAGTTGTTACAGCTGTTGTTAATGAAGAATATTTCTGTCATGGACCTACTGTCCGGAACAGGCAGGAGCTGTTGAAGCTGTTCCTGAAATGGTGTCATGTTTAATCACAGACGAGGTCCTGTTAGGTTTTTGTGACTTTTTAAAAGGAGTGTTTCTTTAAAGTCAAACTAAACTCCTGCAGATGTGGCACAAACGTGCCGAGTCCAGAGTCCGAGGGGACTCAGGTGAGAGTCCGAGAGGACTCAGGTGAGAGTCCGAGAGGACTCAGGTGAGAGTTTGAGAGGACTCAGGTGAGAGTTTGAGAGGACTCAGGTGAGAGTTTGAGAGGACTCAGGTGAGAGTCCGAGAGGACTCAGGTGAGAGTTTGAGAGGACTCGGGTGAGAGTCCGAGAGGACTCGGGTGAGAGTCCGAGAGGACTCGGGTGAGAGTTTGAGAGGACTCAGGTGAGAGTTTGAGAGGACTCAGGTGAGAGTCCGAGGGGACTCAGATGAGAGTTTGAGAGGACTCAGGTGAGAGTTTGAGAGGACTCAGGTGAGAGTCTGAGAGGACTCAGATGAGAGTCCGAGAGGACT
This sequence comes from Neodontobutis hainanensis, assembly GCA_024349245.1. NCBI lineage: Eukaryota > Metazoa > Chordata > Actinopteri > Gobiiformes > Odontobutidae > Neodontobutis > Neodontobutis hainanensis. The sequence goes on along the minus strand of JALDNG010000145.1, from coordinate 401,849 downwards.
CAGGTGAGAGTTTGAGAGGACTCAGGTGAGAGTTTGAGAGGACTCAGGTGAGAGTTTGAGAGGACTCAGGTGAGAGTTTGAGAGGACTCAGGTGAGAGTTTGAGAGGACTCGGGTGAGAGTTTGAGAGGACTCGGGTGAGAGTTTGAGAGGACTCGGGTGAGAGTTTGAGAGGACTCGGGTGAGAGTCCGAGAGGACTCGGGTGAGAGTCCGAGAGGACTCAGGTGAAAGTTTGAGAGGACTCAGGTGAGAGTTTGAGAGGACTCAGGTGAGAGTTTGAGAGGACTCAGGTGAGAGTTTGAGAGGACTCAGGTGAGAGTTTGAGAGGACTCAGGTGAGAGTCCGAGAGGACTCAGGTGAGAGTCCGAGAGGACTCAGGTGAGAGTTTGAGAGGACTCAGGTGAGAGTTTGAGAGGACTCAGGTGAGAGTCTGAGAGGACTCAGGTGAGAGTTTGAGAGGACTCAGGTGAGAGTTTGAGAGGACTCAGGTGAGAGTTTGAGAGGACTCAGGTGAGAGTCCGAGGGGACTCAGGTGAGAGTTTGAGAGGACTCAGATGAGAGTTTGAGAGGACTCAGATGAGAGTTTGAGAGGACTCAGGTGAGAGTTTGAGAGGACTCAGGTGAGAGTCTGAGAGGACTCAGGTGAGAGTTTGAGAGGACTCAGGTGAGAGTTTGAGAGGACTCAGGTGAGAGTTTGAGAGGACTCAGGTGAGAGTTTGAGAGGACTCAGGTGAGAGTTTGAGAGGACTCAGGTGAGAGTTTGAGAGGACTCAGGTGAGAGTTTGAGAGGACTCAGGTGAGAGTTTGAGAGGACTCAGGTGAGAGTTTGAGAGGACTCAGGTGAGAGTTTGAGAGGACTCAGGTGAGAGTTTGAGAGGACTCAGGTGAGAGTCCGAGGGGACTCAGATGAGAGTTTGAGAGGACTCAGGTGAGAGTTTGAGAGGACTCAGGTGAGAGTCTGAGAGGACTCAGATGAGAGTCCGAGAGGACTCAGGTGAGAGTTTGAGAGGACTCAGGTGAGAGTTTGAGAGGACTCAGGTGAGAGTTTGAGAGGACTCAGGTGAGAGTTTGAGAGGACTCAGGTGAGAGTTTGAGAGGACTCAGGTGAGAGTTTGAGAGGACTCGGGTGAGAGTTTGAGAGGACTCGGGTGAGAGTTTGAGAGGACTCGGGTGAGAGTTTGAGAGGACTCGGGTGAGAGTCCGAGAGGACTCGGGTGAGAGTCCGAGAGGACTCAGGTGAAAGTTTGAGAGGACTCAGGTGAGAGTTTGAGAGGACTCAGGTGAGAGTTTGAGAGGACTCAGGTGAGAGTTTGAGAGGACTCAGGTGAGAGTTTGAGAGGACTCAGGTGAGAGTCCGAGAGGACTCAGGTGAGAGTCCGAGAGGACTCAGGTGAGAGTTTGAGAGGACTCAGGTGAGAGTTTGAGAGGACTCAGGTGAGAGTCTGAGAGGACTCAGGTGAGAGTTTGAGAGGACTCAGGTGAGAGTCTGAGAGGACTCAGGTGAGAGTTTGAGAGGACTCAGGTGAGAGTCCGAGGGGACTCAGGTGAGAGTTTGAGAGGACTCAGGTGAGAGTTTGAGAGGACTCAGGTGAGAGTTTGAGAGGACTCAGATGAGAGTTTGAGAGGACTCAGGTGAGAGTTTGAGAGGACTCAGGTGAGAGTTTGAGAGGACTCAGGTGAGAGTTTGAGAGGACTCAGGTGAGAGTTTGAGAGGACTCAGGTGAGAGTTTGAGAGGACTCAGGTGAGAGTTTGAGAGGACTCAGGTGAGAGTCCGAGGGGACTCAGGTGAGAGTTTGAGAGGACTCAGGTGAGAGTTTGAGAGGACTCAGGTGAGAGTTTGAGAGGACTCAGGTGAGAGTTTGAGAGGACTCAGATGAGAGTTTGAGAGGACTCAGATGAGAGTTTGAGAGGACTCAGATGAGAGTTTGAGAGGACTCAGATGAGAGTTTGAGAGGACTCAGATGAGAGTTTGAGAGGACTCAGGTGAGAGTTTGAGAGGACTCGGGTGAGAGTTTGAGAGGACTCAGGTGAGAGTTTGAGAGGACTCAGGTGAGAGTTTGAGAGGACTCAGGTGAGAGTTTGAGAGGACTCAGATGAGAGTTTGAGAGGACTCAGGTGAGAGTTTGAGAGGACTCAGGTGAGAGTTTGAGAGGACTCAGGTGAGAGTTTGAGAGGACTCAGGTGAGAGTTTGAGAGGACTCAGATGAGAGTTTGAGAGGACTCAGGTGAGAGTTTGAGAGGACTCAGATGAGAGTTTGAGAGGACTCAGGTGAGAGTTTGAGAGGACTCAGGTGAGAGTCTGAGAGGACTCAGGTGAGAGTTTGAGAGGACTCAGGTGAGAGTTTGAGAGGACTCAGGTGAGAGTTTGAGAGGACTCAGATGAGAGTTTGAGAGGACTCAGGTGAGAGTTTGAGAGGACTCAGGTGAGAGTTTGAGAGGACTCAGGTGAGAGTCCGAGAGGACTCAGGTGAGAGTCCGAGGGGACTCAGATGAGAGTTTGAGAGGACTCAGGTGAGAGTTTGAGAGGACTCAGGTGAGAGTTTGAGAGGACTCAGGTGAGAGTTTGAGAGGACTCAGGTGAGAGTTTGAGAGGACTCAGGTGAGAGTTTGAGAGGACTCAGATGAGAGTTTGAGAGGACTCAGATGAGAGTTTGAGAGGACTCAGGTGAGAGTTTGAGAGGACTCAGATGAGAGTTTGAGAGGACTCAGGTGAGAGTTTGAGAGGACTCAGGTGAGAGTCCGAGAGGACTCAGGTGAGAGTTTGAGAGGACTCAGATGAGAGTTTGAGAGGACTCAGGTGAGAGTTTGAGAGGACTCAGGTGAGAGTTTGAGAGGACTCAGGTGAGAGTCCGAGAGGACTCAGGTGAGAGTCCGAGGGGACTCAGGTGAGAGTTTGAGAGGACTCAGGTGAGAGTTTGAGAGGACTCAGGTGAGAGTTTGAGGGGACTCAGGTGAGAGTTTGAGAGGACTCAGGTGAGAGTTTGAGAGGACTCAGGTGAGAGTTTGAGAGGACTCAGGTGAGAGTTTGAGAGGACTCAGGTGAGAGTTTGAGAGGACTCAGATGAGAGTTTGAGAGGACTCAGATGAGAGTTTGAGAGGACTCAGATGAGAGTTTGAGAGGACTCAGGTGAGAGTTTGAGAGGACTCAGGTGAGAGTCCGAGAGGACTCAGGTGAGAGTCCGAGAGGACTCAGGTGAGAGTTTGAGAGGACTCAGATGAGAGTTTGAGAGGACTCAGGTGAGAGTTTGAGAGGACTCAGGTGAGAGTCCGAGAGGACTCAGGTGAGAGTTTGAGAGGACTCAGATGAGAGTTTGAGAGGACTCAGGTGAGAGTTTGAGAGGACTCAGGTGAGAGTTTGAGAGGACTCAGATGAGAGTTTGAGAGGACTCAGGTGAGAGTTTGAGAGGACTCAGGTGAGAGTTTGAGAGGACTCAGGTGAGAGTTTGAGAGGACTCAGGTGAGAGTTTGAGAGGACTCAGGTGAGAGTTTGAGAGGACTCAGATGAGAGTTTGAGAGGACTCAGGTGAGAGTTTGAGAGGACTCAGATGAGAGTTTGAGAGGACTCAGGTGAGAGTTTGAGAGGACTCAGATGAGAGTTTGAGAGGACTCAGGTGAGAGTTTGAGAGGACTCAGATGAGAGTTTGAGAGGACTCAGGTGAGAGTTTGAGAGGACTCAGATGAGAGTTTGAGAGGACTCAGATGAGAGTTTGAGAGGACTCAGATGAGAGTTTGAGAGGACTCAGATGAGAGTTTGAGAGGACTCAGGTGAGAGTTTGAGAGGACTCAGGTGAGAGTTTGAGAGGACTCAGGTGAGAGTTTGAGAGGACTCAGATGAGAGTTTGAGAGGACTCAGATGAGAGTTTGAGAGGACTCAGATGAGAGTTTGAGAGGACTCAGATGAGAGTTTGAGAGGACTCAGGTGAGAGTTTGAGAGGACTCGGGTGAGAGTTTGAGAGGACTCAGGTGAGAGTTTGAGAGGACTCAGATGAGAGTTTGAGAGGACTCAGATGAGAGTTTGAGAGGACTCAGATGAGAGTGAGGCTGAGTCAGCAGCTGGTGGTTTTCACAGCTTCACAAACAGACGCCTGACACAGAACTGCCAAGAACTGGCCACAGCCAAACACATATACACTATTACAGGCATTCAAAATAAATATGTTTAAATTTTTTTATTTAACCTTTATTTAACCAGGATAGTCCCACTGAGATTACAAATCTCTTTTGCAGGGGAGTCCTGGCCCCATGTGTGTTTGGGGGGGACTGTTGTACATGTTTTTGGTGGTGGGGGAAACCGGAGTACCCGGAGGAAACCTACGCAGACACAGGGAGAACCTGAAAACTCCACACACAGGCCCTGTCCTGGATGGGATATCTTTTGAACTTGTGTGATTGAACATGTCTGACGGAGCAGTCGGTCATGAACAGTTACAGACTCCGGTCTGAAAACACAGCAGCAGCAGAAAAGAGCTGAGTCAGTCCTGTTCAGTGTGAAATATAGTTTATCACAAACATATTCAGCAAAAAAAAACTGCAGAGGCAGTCGCAGTTTGACCTATCTGATGAAAAAGATATGACTTATGCATGTTTAAATATTCTCCACAGCCTGGGTCTGAAATGTAAAGCTGTTGTTGTACAATAAAATAACCACTGTTTTTATTAGATTAAGTTTAATGTGTGTTTATTCTTTGAACAACTTTGAAAATATTTATATCTTAAACAAGAAGCCCCCTCCTGAGATCTTAGGAAAGCCCTGGGACGTCCCGTAGCAGAGAAGGAAGGGTCCGTCATGAACCCGACACCCGGAGAGTCCAGACCAGACCATGAGGAGAAACTCTGAAGTGGACTCTGTCGGTCCAGAGGTCCAGGCCTGTTCTGTTTGAGACGTTTTAAACACCACAGGTGTGGACCACATCTTTGAGAGATTATCATTTTTGAATTTCAGGCGTTTGTCTCTGTTTATTTCTTTTTTCCGTTGGTCCTTTAGACTCGGGGGAGTTTCTTGACGAGAGTCTGAGGCGGAGCTGGACCTCGTTAAAAGTGTGACTTTTTTAAATTCATGTGTCACTTTGTTATTTCTTCGTCTGAGGTTTTCAGTCGACGGCCTCTGCGTCCGACAGGTCAGACACACTTTTATACATTTACTGTAAATGAATGAATTGTACTGTTTAATAATTATTTGATCTTTTTACTGCTTTTTACTTTGATAACATCTTTAGAAATGGTCTAGACCACTGTCTCAGTTTGAATAGTTCCCATCTCTGAGATATTTAAAAGTCTGACTGGGTTAATTACAAAACTGTGGTTTTTTTCCCGGCTGTGTTTTTTTGGACTTTTTCCTCCCCCTGATGGAGGGTCTAAGGACAGGGGATGTTGTCTAGTGCAGTCTGTTAAGCCCTTTGAGGGGGCTGTTGTTGTGATATTGGGCTATACAAAAATAAATGTCTTGTCTATAATAAAACCCTGTATTTGTTTGTATCTGTCTGAAAAATTATTGAAAAGGTTTTGAAGAGCTGCAACTTGTTTTTTCTTCCAAATTCATGATTAGTTTAAGTTTCCACAAGTTGCCAATTAACCTGTACATACATGTCTTTGGACGGTGGGAGAAGCTGGAGTACCCGGAGAGAACCCACGGTAACACCTGGAGGACATGCAGACTCTCGTTTATTTTAGCGTGAGCTTTCTTTTGCTGAGCCATAAGATTCATCTGGTGCTGTAAAACCACCACCAGTAAAACGGATGGACAGAAACACTTCTGTGTCTTCTGTTACCGAGCCGTCCCTGTGGCTGCCGCCTCTCGCCCCGACACTGAGCCCACGGAGAACAAACACAGAACAGACGGAGAGAGCTCTAGCCCTAACCTGGTCCAGCCCTGCATTAGTGCAGTCTGAACCAGGTTCATCACAAGAACTAAAGAAAGCCCATACTACGTCTGTTAGACCCCTGCACACATCTGGAGACCATCTTTCAAAACGTGCTTTAGAAACGTATATTTTTACACATTTATGAATATGCTTAGTGTTTAAGAGCGTTACAAACATAGGCCGAACAGAATTTACATAAATGAAGAACTAGCATCTAGCAGACTCATCCAGGTCTAATTTTCCTCTGTCCCAGTCTCACCATGCTGCAGCTGGTCCTAGTCCTGGTCCTGGTCTTGCCCCTGGGCTGGTGCTGCCAGACCTCCACCTTTAGCGAGTGCCAGAAAGCCCCCTTCGTCCCGGGACATAACTTGGTCGGGGAGGGCTTTGACGTGCTCCAGCTCAAGACCAGCGGGGCCACTGTGGTCGACGTCAAGACCTTCATGGACGGGGGAGTCCGGGGCAACTGCACGGTCTGCCACAACAGCCTGCTCAACCAGGTACTGAACCTGTTCAGACTCAAACAGTTATGGATGTTGGGTACAATGACTCCTGGTGGTTGTTATAATGGTAGGAGGCTGTTTAGTGCTTCACCCTCCCTCCAGACCTCCCTCTGAAGACTGCCCCCCAGAGGACAGGGGCGTGGCAACCCAACACCTACCAACATCTCAACATGACTGCTGTTAATCAAAACGATTATAAAGACTGAGCTGAGGGAGGCAGTGACTAGATCTCTTTTACCCAACAGTGAAGCCCATAGAGGGCCCCCCCACCTTCAAATTAAACCTGTTTAATTCATTATTTCTCTTTAAACAGACCCAGAAGCTCCCAGTGTCGGTCTTGGACTGGCGCATTAAGGTACAAACACTCCTGACTTCATCTCTCATTATGCTTTGTGTATTTCCCATCGTAGCAGCACGACTGGACCCAACAAGAAAACTGCACTCGGTATTTGCTCTGTCATCAACGGAGGTCATTCCTGACCTAAAGTCACACAAAGGAGCAGCAATCCTAAAAAAATTAAACAAAGCCACAATAAATAAAAGTGTTTCCGGGTTTGTGTAGTTTCAAGGTTTAAACGTTCAATTATCAAACTCATCATTAGTGAAATAGTGACAGGCTTCAGATCTCACTGAGTAGGGTCTAGTTTTCTTCTGTGTTCAGATCGTGCCAACCATCATGCCTTGTTTCCCATCATGCCTTGTTTTCATCATGCCTTGTTTCCCATCATGCCTTGTTTTCATCATGCCTTGTTTCCCATCATGCCTTGTTTTCATCATGCCTTGTTTTCATCATGCCTTGTTTCCCATCATGCCTTGTTTTCATCATGCCTTGTTTCCCATCATGCCTTGTTTTCATCATGCCTTGTTTTCATCATGCCTTGTTTTCATCATGCCTTGTTTTCATCATGCCTTGTTTCCCATCATGCCTTGTTTTCATCATGCCTTGTTTTCATCATGCCTTGTTTCCCATCATGCCTTGTTTTCATCATGCCTTGTTTTCATCATGCCTTGTTTCCCATCATGCCTTGTTTCCCATCATGCCTTGTTTTCATCATGCCTTGTTTCCATCATGCCTTGTTTCCCATCATGCCTTGTTTTCATCATGCCTTGTTTCCCATCATGCCTTGTTTCCCATCATGCCTTGTTTCCCATCATGCCTTGTTTCCCATCATGCCTTGTTTCCCATCATGCCTTGTTTCCCATCATGCCTTGTGTACAGGTCAAATGTGAGCGCAGTCTGAGCAGTAAGATGTTCGACTCCAGTCAGTCAGTGATGAAGGAGACCAGTAATTCTTTGGGCGTCAGCTGGAAGGTACAGCCCACAAAAACATAAACTTTAACCTTTTGGACAGATCCTGATGTATGTCCGTAGCCCTCTGTGGGCTTTGAGACTGGTTTGCCCACTGCGTCCTGAGAGATCAATGAACTGACCGCGACAGAAGTCTGTATTTTGTGTGTTTGGGTTAAGAGAGTCAGAGTTCCCAAACCACTGCTCTCTACTATCACAGGGACAGAACAGGAACAGGAAAGCCCATTACAGGAGCTCCAGGTCATCTTGAAGACAAGGTTAAAACTCCAAGAGACTTTATCAGTTCTGAGTTTAACTATAAGAGAACTGAGCTTTATTTCTAGAGGGAGGGGCTTAACCTGAACCTAAACTTCTTTGAGGTGGAGGTGGACTCAGACTCAGGTCCAGGATTGTCTCTTCTGTGCTGATACATCCTCTTGTGAAGCTGTTGTTTCTCCAACAGAACTGTCACTGCACTCTTCACTGAACTGTATAAACTACATTACTCTGTTTGTGAATAAACATCAGGTTTAGTTTCAGGTCAAACCCCTCCCTCTAGAGATAAAGCTCAGCTCTTTTACAGTAGATCTCTCTAAGTCTTTACCTTGAAAACTAAGTCCAGATGCTTTTGCTTTAACTTTGTCCTTTATGCACATCCAGTAACTAGAACTTTCCAGAGATGGAAAAGGGTTTAGAGACAAGGCCAAGGTGTGAATTATTTTCCTTATTGAATCTATTGGTATTCCCGGGCACTTAGATGATGTTATTTTAACTGGACATTGTGAGTGGCATCAACATCAGAGACTGAAGACTTTCAAACAGGAATACGCTAGGTCAAAACTGTTAAGTCCACCCTTTACTCTTGTTATGTCTTTGGTATGGGGCCACCTAAATTTGGGGCTTTTGCCTTTAAACACTATCACATTGATCTGCCTCTGTTTTGGGACAACCCCCTCACCAGCTGCAGCTTTAGCCTCTTTACAAGTCTTTGTTTGAAAGAGTCATAGTTAAGGCAAGTGGCCCCTCTGAGGTCAGGACAAATCTTTTTCATTTTTAAAATATGTTTTAAAAATGAAAAAGATCTGTAATTAGCAAGCCTCTCTCATAAAACCCCTTAAAAGGTCATCGAGTAAGGGCATCACCACACAGCAATATTTATCGATATACTGCCGTCCACCAGGGGGCAGGCTCCAAAAGAGGAAATATAAGGAGAAATCCAAAGTAACAAATGTAAAAATCCTGTTTACAGCCTGGTACAAAAGATGGCTTCGTCTCTAGAGCTAAGTTTTTACTACATGACAACTCTGGGGGGGGGTTGATTAATACGTCCCTTTATACTATCTGAAAACTATTGTTTCACTCTGCAGTAAAAGCCGAAAAGCCTGGATGTAACCACCATTTTATTGCCCTGTCATAACGACAGTATCGGTGAATAGGGACCAATCAGCAGAAGTTATCCATATTTATACAGTCATTGGTATTGGTGTTGTCACAGTCTGAAGCAGGTTTACTCATCACTAGAACAATAAAAGGCACATACTACGCTGCAAAAGGAAGAAAAACAACTGCACACGCTTTAATCTGGAGACCATTGTTCAGAACGTTTTTTATATTTATGAATATGCTCTGTGTTTATGAACTATATTTCTGATGGGGGCTACTTTTCACTCGTCAAAAAAGAAAGAGACTGAAGCGCTCAGAAATCACACACAGACCTAAAACTGAAAGTTTTTTGTTTTACGCTGTGGCAAATGGAGAGAGCGTTCAAGGAAAAAAAACGCAGTGACTAAACGCATTTAATTGTTGTTGTTTTGGCGTTACAAACATAGGCCTAACAAAAGTTCTATAAATAAAGCCACGATGCTTCACAGAACAAGCCTTTCTGAGAGAAAGAAAGTGAGTATGGGCTCACTTTCTCCCAACAGGATTTACAAAACCTTGAATATATCAACCTACTGTCGTTGCATTAGCAGACTATTTTCGGAATAGAATAGACAGACAGTCTGGTACGCAGACTGTACAGAACTATTTGTTTAATTCCCTGATGGCACAGTTGTGTTATCATTAAACAGACCGGCCCATCAACAGCCCACCATTTGCCACTGGGAATTCTCCCGATTAGCCACGCCAGCCCTAGCCTGGCTCCGCCCTCCTACGTACTTCCGCTCAATTTCATTTCGCTTTAGTACTTAGTCTGGGATCGCTGTATATTCTTAGGTTTCCAGAAATAAATTTTTTGTAGGACCAATCAGCGAACAGAGGGAGTGACTTGTTGTTTCCGGTCGGTTTCGGCGCATGACATACGTCACGACCACACGTTAGCGATTGGCTATGGCAGATCCTGTGACTCTGGGCAGATCCAATAGTTTTAAACTTCAACAGAGTTCCCGCATACAAGGAAGTAAACACTTGTCAATGGAGCGAGGCCAGACTCTCTGTACAAATGAAATGTACGAGAGTCTGGTAGAACCAGGCTACGCCAGCCCATGTTTAGAGACCAAATAGTACAAAGAAGTTTAAAGACAAAAACTATAAATAAATAAGAACCAGTCTTATTAGAATTGCATCTCTAATATGTAATGTTTTTTAATAAACATTCTGTCTCCAGGTGGGTCTGGGACTCCCAGGTTTGGGAGGATTTGCAGTTGGAGGATCCCATTCTGTGTCTTCAAACTTCGCCCAAAGCCACAGCAAATCTGACAAGTACTCGTTCATGACCCATGATTTCAAATGTTCCTATTACACGTGAGTACAGACCTAAATATATTTTAGTTTGATTTGATTAGTTTGATTTAAACAGGTTTTGGTTGGATTTGAACTGTTTTCTCTTGTAACTCTCAGTTTCCGTATCGGTGCTCGTCCGCCGCTCAGTAAAGAGTTCCAGGAGTCGCTGCATCACCTTCCCACGACGGTCCATCACAAGAACACCTCTGCTTTTCGCCACTTCATCTCACTTTACGGCACTCACTTCATCCGACGTGTGGACCTAGGCGGGACAGTGCACTCCATCACCGCGGTCCGGACCTGCCAGGCCTCTATGAGCCAGCTCTCAGCCAGATCAATCAGCAACTGTCTGTCTGTAGAGGCATCGGCCGTCATTAAAGGTGTTCAAGTAAACGCCGCCACTGAGTTCTGTAAATCTCAGAGCAAAAAGTTGCAGAAAGGTCAGACCTTTGGCATGGCCTTCTCAGATCGAAATGTGAAGATCCTGGGGGGAGATTCCAGTGTCGGGGACATCCTCTTCAATCCTAACGGACACGCCGCCTACAAGAAGTGGTTGGAGTCTCTGCGCAAGTTGCCAGGAGTCGTGGGCTACAGCATCAGCCCTTTGCATCTGCTGGTAAGACCTCTTTCCAAACCTGAGCCTGTTCTTGGTTGGCTGTAGGATACTGTAAGTGTAAGTTGTGACTTGTAAGCAGCACTGTGCTAAGCTGCAGGAAATTAAAACTATGCTATTGTATTAAATCAAATGTCCTGTAGGTGAGGGACAACCCCATGCTGAGATCCAATCTGCGCTTGGCCATCAGAGACTACATTACGTCCAGTGCGCGGTCCTTAAAGTGTCCATCAGGCTGTAAAAACGGAGCCCAGAGTCAGAGCTGCTCCTGTAAATGTCACGGTCACAGCCTGGTGAACGCTGACTGCTGCCCAACCGCACTCGGTGTCGCCCGACTCAATGTGACCGTGGTTAAAGCTCAGGGTCTATATGGAGACTACTTCTCCAAAACTGATGGCTACGTGAAGGTTTTCTACGGAAACCTGGGCGCCACCACTCCGATCATCTGGAACAATGACTTCCCAGTGTGGAACTACCTGATCCGCTTTGGGACCGTCAACCTCATCTCCAGAACGTAAGTCCAGGTTCTAGAACCAGGTTTTGTTTAGTTTAGGTTTACTTTAGTGACATTTGTGGAGACACTTTTATTATAAACAGGCTTAAAACACATAAGACTCAATATTGGTGTCTGCCCACCTTCTCTTTTAGTCCACTCCGGATTGAAGTGTGGGACCGGGACTTTGGCTGGGACGATGACCTTCTGGGTAAAGCTTCTCTAATACCGACAATGGGACGTGCAGACAAACAGTTCAAACTTAATCACGGCTCAATCGCCATCCAGACCACCGTCACATGTGCTCCCAGCCTGCAGGGGTCGCTGTGTGAGCATTACGTACCATCACCCAACAACGAATACAGCAGCTACAGAGACGTCATGATCAATGGACAAGACCAAGGGACTTACCAAGTACCTTACCAAGGACCTCCCCAAGGACCAGACCAAGGACCTGACCAAGACCAAGGACCTCCCCAAGGACCAGACCAAGGGCGTTACCAAGGACCTCCCCAAGGACCAGACCAAGGACCTTACCAAGGACCTCCCCAAGGACCAGACCAAGGACCTGACCAAGACCAAGGACCTCCCCAAAGACCAGACCAAGGGCCTTACCAAGGACCTCCCCAAGGACCAGACCAAGGACCTTACCAAGGACCAGACCAAGGGCCTTACCAAGGACCTCCCCAAGGACCAGACCAAGGACCTTACCAAGGACCTCACCAACAACCAGACCAAAGACCTGACCAAAGCCCTGACCAAGGACCTCGCCAAGGACCTGACCAACGACCAGACCAAGGTCCTGACCAAGGACCAGACAAAGGACCTCACCAAGGACCAGACCAAGGACCAGACAAAGGACCTCACCAAGGACCAGACCAAGGACCTGACCAAGACCAAGGACCTCCCCAAGGACCAGACCAAGGGCGTTACCAAGGACCTCCCCAAGGACCAGACCAAGTACCTTACCAAGGACCTCCCCAAGGACCAGACCAAGGACCTGACCAAGACCAAGGACCTCCCCAAGGACCAGACCAAGGACCTGACCAAGACCAAGGACCTCCCCAAGGACCAGACCAAGGGCCTTACCAAGGACCTCCCCAAGGACCAGACCAAGGACCTTACCAAGGACCAGACCAAGGGCCTTACCAAGGACCTCCCCAAGGACCAGACCAAGGACCTTACCAAGGACCTCACCAACAACCAGACCAAAGACCTGACCAAAGCCCTGACCAAGGACCTCGCCAAGGACCTGACCAACGACCAGACCAAGGTCCTGACCAAGGACCAGACAAAGGACCTCACCAAGGACCAGACCAAGGACCAGACAAAGGACCTCACCAAGGACCAGACCAAGGACCTGACTGGGACCAAGGACCTGACCAAGGACCTGACTGGGACCAAGGATCTGACCAAGGCCCTGACCAAGACCAAGGACCTGACCAAGGACCTGACCAAGGACCTGACCAAGGACCAGCCCAAGGACCAGCCCAAGGACCAGCCCAAGGACCTGACTGGGACCAAGGACCTGACCAAGGACCTTACCGAGGACCAGACCAAGGATCTGACCGAGACCAAGGCCCTGTTCAAGAACCTGACCAAGACCAAGGACCAGCCCAAGGACCTGACCAAGGACCTGACCAAGGACCAGCCCAAGGACCAGCCCAAGGACCTGACCAGGACCAAGGATCTGGAGATGTTAACACTGTGTTGTTTTAAACAGATGTTGTATCCTGTTACTGAATGTGGAGCTGTGCTGTGTCTGAATATTTACATTTACATTTATTCATTTAGTGACGCTTTTATCCAAAGCGACTTACATTGTTCTACAGTAATTACCGGTGTTACAGACATACTTCTGATAATGTGTTTCAGGGCCCTCAGATTTATTACAAACTCACCACTGTGTACTATTTTCCAGGTAGGTCTCCCTACTAAAAGATCTTTGGCACTAAATAAAAATAGACATATCCTGCTTTATTTTTGCTTTAATTTTATTTTGAAAAAATGTAATACTAATTTTAAATTATCCAAAGTAAAAGCCTGAATTGAACTGTTCAACAATTTAATACAAAAACAATGTACTTCAAAATATTAAAATAAACTTTTTATACAGTGGACTGTGAATCTTCTGCTTTCTTTCTTTTAAGGAAATTTGTTTTATTGCCTAAATTAATATTGTAATAGAAATGAGTGATAAAACAATTTATAAAACCTGTTCCAATCCATCTATAACCTGTTCAAATGCAACTAAAAGCTGTTCAAAACTACACTGTGTGCACAATTATTAGACAAGTTGTATTTTTGAGGATTAATTTTGTTATTACTGCAGTACTCTTGGTCCAAAATGTCAACAAACCCTCAAACCTGAACATTTAAGTTAAGAGAATTAAGAGAATATCTACCATCACCATTATTAGTGTCAGAATTATTATGCAACTAAATGAAAAACAAAGATATTCCCATCTCACTTGTGTATTTTCACCTTTAACGTGAGAATAATAAACTCAAAAATTACAAATAAACATTTCTGAAAATAAAATACCTCAGTGATCAGTATAGCCCCCCTTCTTTTCAATAACAGTCACAAGCCTTCCATTCACGGAGTCCGTCAGATTCTTGATCTGGTCAGAATCAACCACAGCCTCCAGAGACTGTTCAGAGGAGTTACCTTTTCTATCTAAAGTCCTCGAAAAAGTTGTGCTAAAACAACTTACTCTATATCTATCAGAAAATGAGCTCCTGGAGCCGTTTCAGTCTGAGTTTAGGGCCTCTTATTCCACTGAAACAGCTTTAGTTAAAGTAACAAATGATCTTCTTCTTCAGATGGACGAGGACTCATCGGCTCTACTGTTATTGATGGATCTCAGCTGCATTTGATACGATTGATCCTGCAGTGCTAATCAACAGACTTAAAGATGTTTTTGGCATCTCTGGCTCTGCTCTTTCTTGGTTAGAATCCTATCTGTGTGATAGGTCTCATTTAGTCTCTTTTAATAAATCCTTCTCCTCCACGGCACCAGTGAAGTTCGGTGTGCCACAAGGGTCTGTGCTCGGTCCCATACTTTTTTCACTATATGTTACACCATTGGGACAAATCATCAGAAGTTATGGAGTGAACTTCCACTGTTATGCCGATGATACACAGCTGTATCTACCAATAAAAGCAAATAATACTACTGACATCATGCGTCTAGAGGCCTGCCTCGTTTCAATTAAAACATGGATGTCTCAAAACTTCCTCCATTTGAACGCGGATAAAACAGAGCTCTTGTTAATTGGTCCTGCCAGTCATCGGCACAAGTTCAACAATCTTACTGTCTCCATCAACAACTGTGTGTTGGAGCAACACTGTGAGGAACCTCGGTGTTATTTTTGACTCCACAATATCTCTGCAGCAGCACATTAGTGAGGTCACTAAATTGGGCTTTTTTCACTTGCGGAATATCTCACAAATTCGCTCCTGCCTCTCTTTAGCTGATGCTGAAATTCTCATTCATGCATTTGTCACATCCAGGCTGGACTACTGCGTTATTCTCTGGACTGCCGAAGAAAAGTACTCACAGTCTACAAATGGTCCAAAATACAGCCGCCAGACTTTTAACAAAGACCAGGAAGTTTGATCACATGACTCCGGTCCTGGCTTCATTACACTTCCTCATGTTAGAGCTGATTTCAAAGTTCTCTTGTTAACATATAAAATCCTTTGTGGACATGCGCCCTCTGACCTCTCTGACCTTATCACCTGGTATACTCCAGCTCGTACCCTTCGCTCTCAGGACGCCTCCTTCAACTTCCTCGAATAAAGAAGAAGTCTGCTACAGAGCCTTTTCTTATAGAGCCACATTTTTGTGGAATGGGCTCCCGGTGGAAGTGCGGCGATCTGACTCTGTTGAGATTTTCAAAAGCAAACTCAAAACATACTTATTTCACCAAACGTATGGAGACTGATTGATCATAGTGTTAGGTTTACACTGGTTGTAGCTGTAGGTACACACTCAACCGCTCATATTATTATTACATCTGCCTATTATCAGTAGTATTTAGCACTTTTGTTTTTCTCCTTTCTACCTCCTCCTAGGGTGGACGCAAACCTCTGATCTGCTGCTGATGTGTACTGCCCCACCCCCCCCTGACTCTGCTCCAGTGTGAGGACCCACAGCTCATCTTTCATCTACCTTGATAATGGCTGAGGTCCCATCCACCTTACACACACACACACACACACACACACACACACACACACACACACACACACACACACACACACAGACAGAGTGGACACTGGACGCTGTCAACATAAATGTTTTTTGTGAATATGTTTTGTATTTTTATGTATTTTTTTTTTCAACTGTCCTGGACACATTCTTGCACGGCCTGTCCGTCCTGGGAGTGGATCCCTCCTTCTGTGGTTCTCCCTGAGGTTTCTCTTTTTTCCCGGCTGGGTTTTTCTGGAGTTTTTCCTCCCCCTGATGGAGGGTCTAAGGACAGGGGATGTTGTCTAGTACAGTCTGTTAAGCCCTTTGAGGCGGCTGTTGTTGTGATATTGGGCTATACAAAAATAAATGTCTTGTCTTGTCTTGTCCTGGTACCTTCACTGGAAATGTCCTGCTGAAGAAGGGCACAGAGCTGTAAATTATGGGTAAAATGATGATATGGTCAAAATAACACAGTGTAAAACATGTTCCAATCCATCTTATCCCTGTTTGAACCGAAATAAATCCTGTTCTAGTCCCAGTTCTGTGGTTGTCGAAATGAAGAGACTAATAATCAGTCCTGTGTCATAATAAAGTCATGCACAGCTCTTCTGTGTAACGCAGACAGAAATGAAGTCAGTGCTCCTGTCTCCTGCTCCAAACTATTACCTGCTGGAGAGATTCCATCCCTAAGGATCTCACACTCATTACTAAATACTTTGCTTTTAAACTGTGCTCAAGGACAATGTATAAGATCTAAAATTATACCTACACATGAAAGAGAATATCAGGTTGGTGTGTGAGATATATATACGGTCAGCAGTGTTGAATAACCACAAGAGAAATTGTGATTTATAAAGTGTAATATTCTTTCTGCATTGAAAGCATTACCTTGTTGAAAAGGGCAGATAACATAAGATTACACTGTAAGCCTACCCTTTTTATCTCTGTGTTTTTTTTCTACTAGTTTCTTAGTTTTAACTCTAAAATAAATAAACTGTTAATGTAAAGTGTCATTATGCCGTGTTTATTTAGGACCGAAATAATGCACTGAAACTAGAAATGCATCAGACCTGACTGATTAAAGAAATGTTTTGTGAATAGATCTTATCCACTTAAAGGCTGAGAAAAATGTGGAATTTAATCCTGCGCAGAAAGACGCGTCAAGGTGCGCACCGCTCTGGTCGCGCGGCAGGACGCGGCAGCGACAGGAAGTATGTTGTTGAATGGCGGCGGGGGGAAAGACCCGAGAACCCAAAGTCTGTGGAAAAACAAGGGGAGAAAATTAAATGACCATGCATAAACCGTGAGAGCTGCACGACTAGCTTCACCGCGAGGCACAGCGGCCAACAGAGGGTAAGTGCGCCGCGGGAGAGCCTCTGTAGACGGCTGGAGGAGCGGGGGCACAGCGCTGTGTTCGTGCTCATCTTTGTGTAGCTTCGGGCAAGCCTCGGGTCGCAGTGGAGCTAGTTTACGAGCCATGTACCTCTATCTTAGACCCATGTAAGGCCTCATCGTGGGAGAAAACCCCATCCCCAAACACTGCCCCTCTTTTCTGTCCCGAGAGTGATTTCACCGATTTAAGCTGATGCACTTTCGTTTAAAAGCAGCGCTCGTTGCTGCTGACTAGCTTCGGCTGATGCTAACGGAGCTCGGCGGCGTCTCCTGCGTTCACCGTTTCCCCTTCTCCCACTCCACAAGGCCGTCTCTTTCGTGTGGCAGGGCGGGTAAATAATTCAGGGCAAGGAGAGCACCTAAAGGGCCGTTAGAGCCGTGAACGGGCCGAGGACGCCGTTCTGAGGGATGCGCTTTTAGCCATTAGCTTGTTAGCTGTTAGCATTGGGGGAAAATGGCTCTGTGACGGAAAGCCATTTTCAGATGAAATGGGGGCTCGGGGAGAGTGGGCTGGTGGCTCTAGTGGTGTCCCTGCTCTCACATCCATCATGTTCGACCGGGACAGCGTGAAAGGGGAAGCTTTTTGAGCGGAACCCCACTGTGGGTCTCATGAAGCGGCTCTTTGTAACGGTCCTGTCAGCGGGGGAACCGGCGGGAGAAGGCGACTGCTCCTCGGTTTGGAGACGGCGCTTTGTCCCGATGAGACGGACCAAGGTCAGGGCCTATGCACCCGCAGTTTCTCTCACAACATGCTCCAAAAAGTCTAGCCCAGCTTCAGACCGTGTGCAGTTTGAACTCTGGTGAGACCGGAGGTGTGCGCGTGGAGCCGGGGGCAGGCTCAGTGACCCCGGGGTGAAAAGTAAAACGCAGTTTACACCAAAACACAGAAGTGACCTCGGGCTCCAGCACCAATAATCACTTCTGTCAAAGAAAGTATCTTTCAGTGAACTCTGAACACTTTCATCATCAACAAAATAAAACACGAGGTTTACAGAACTTTATACGATATTCAAACAAACTCGAGCCAATGAAAGGGTTTGGGTAGAGTTTTATGAAATTTACAGTGAGGCGGAATCTCTCTAGAAAATATTAAACTAGTGCATTATTCACATTAAAACGGGTTTTAGATGGATTTGAACAGGTTTTAGGATTTGAACAGGTTTTAGATGGATTTGAACAGGTTTTATATGGATTTGTGAACAGGTTTTAGATGGATTTGAACAGGTTTTAGTTGGATTTGAACAGGTTTTAGATGGATTTGAACAGGTTTTAGTTGGATTTGAACAGGTTTTAGATGGATTTGAACAGGTTTTAGATGGATTTGAACAGGTTTGAGTTGGATTTGAACAGGTTTTAGTTGGATTTGAACAGGTTTTAGTTGGATTTAAACAGGTTTTAGATGGATTTGAACAGGTTTTAGATGGATTTGAACAGGTTTTAGATGGATTTGTGAACAGGTTTTAGATGGATTTGTGAACAGGTTTTAGATGGATTTGAACAGGTTTTAGTTGGATTTGAACAGGTTTTAGATGGATTTGAACAGGTTTTAGTTGGATTTGAACAGGTTTTAGATGGATTTGAACAGGTTTTAGATGGATTTGAACAGGTTTTAGATGGATTTGTGAACAGGTTTTAGTTGGATTTGAACAGGTTTTAGATGGATTTGAACAGGTTTTAGATGGATTTGAACAGGTTTGAGTTGGATTTGAACAGGTTTTAGTTGGATTTGAACAGGTTTTAGTTGGATTTGAACAGGTTTTAGTTGGATTTGAACAGGTTTTAGTTGGATTTGAACAGGTTTTAGATGGATTTGAACAGGTTTTAGATGGATTTGAACAGGTTTGAGTTGGATTTGAACAGGTTTGAGTTGGATTTGAACAGGTTTTAGTTGGATTTGAACAGGTTTTAGATGGATTTGAACAGGTTTTAGATGGATTTGAACAGGTTTTAGATGGATTTGTGAACAGGTTTTAGATGGATTTGTGAACAGGTTTTAGTTGGATTTGAACAGGTTTTAGATGGATTTGAACAGGTTTTAGTTGGATTTGAACAGGTTTTAGATGGATTTGAACAGGTTTTAGTTGGATTTGAACAGGTTTTAGATGGATTTGAACAGGTTTTAGATGGATTTGAACAGGTTTTAGATGGATTTGTGAACAGGTTTTAGTTGGATTTGAACAGGTTTTAGATGGATTTGAACAGGTTTTAGATGGATTTGAACAGGTTTGAGTTGGATTTGAACAGGTTTTAGTTGGATTTGAACAGGTTTTAGTTGGATTTGAACAGGTTTTAGTTGGATTTGAACAGGTTTTAGTTGGATTTGAACAGGTTTTAGTCAGAGACTCAGCCTTTCCATTTGAGTTATTATCACATTATTTAATTAATTATAACAATCATTTACCATTTTACACATTTTACCCAAATGTTTCTTATTCAGTTACCGTATTGTTATAACAGTATTGTTATAACAGTATTGTTATAACAGTATTGTCATAACAGTCTGTATTGTTATAACATCTTCCATTAGATCTTTTAATATTTTATGTCCTTCGAGATGCAGCCACTGTTATGTGCCAGTTGTTTGTCTCTCGGCTCGCAGAGATGCTAGCAGGCTGTTACTCTGGTGACTTTCTTTTACAGGTTTATGTGAGACAACGACAGGTCAGACGGTGGGTTCAATATTTGACTAAATGCCTTAAATATTCACACTGCGTCATCGACTGGCTTCACTTTTACACCCAGGACAAGGCCAAGGCTACTCAACTGTTCTAACAATAACATGTGCAATACATTAGATTCAAAAATAAAAAAAAGTCAGAGAAAATAATATTTCTAAAGTGTTTTTTTTACATAACGTTTTGGTTGACAGTGAATAAAACAATCAAATAATGACTTCATAAGACAATTTCTAAAATGACGCACCTCTATCGAGGTTTTAATTTCTTGTATTTGCTGTTTCTTTTTGCAAAACTAGAGCGGCTGCTGAGCGTTGTTGTAGATTTACTACAGTGTAATTCACTGAAGAAAGCTGTAGGGGGAGCTGCACAAGACTTACTGAGGTCAGAGTCAGTCCTGGTTAAAGTGTGTGAGAACTCGGGCTGCATTAGTGTGAACACAGTTCCATAAAGAGCCAGGCTCAGTCCCGTCACATCAGAGTCCATCACCGAGCCTCAGCAGAACATTCACTTTAGAAATCAAATCAAATTAAGATAAATGATAGACACTGATCAGTGAGGCACAGGTTTAAGGTGACTGCCAGGTTTAATGAAGCGTGAGCAGAAGGGCTGTTCATGGTTAACCAATAATCGATTATTGTTATTAAGAACTTGACTTGAACTTGACTTGAACTTGACTTGAACTTGACTTCTCTACAGCTGTAACGACAGAGTAGACCTGCACAGAATGTGTCTGACCGGTTCCTTTAAGGCACAGTTGATGGAAAATCAGCTGTTATCCTTCATTGGTGTGCGTTCTAAATTGTGTCGAGAGAGGTTCAACACTGGACACAGGTGAGTTCTGTTCTTACCTGTGTCCCCGCTGTGTCTCCAGACTCTCTGTAAGTTTATTAAACTGTGTAGTTGATAAAGAAACATGTGAAGGGAGCAACAAAAGGCAGGTAAGTCATTCTGAAGGGTGTTAGAAGTGCCTTTGTAGCTCCAGGTTTATGTGTAAAAAGAAGGCTTAATAATGTCTGATGACAGTTTGCAGCTACTTCTTTGTAGTTAATGATTTATGTTTGAAACCTAATTAATCGTTCATGTGCATTCATTTTAATAAAATGTTAACATCAGGTAGTTAATGATTAATTGATTATTGATTGTTGATTGTAAAGGCGGTCAACTATTGGTTAAAAAAATGTCTTTATTGAGCTGCAATAGTCCTGGACCTCTCTGTTCTTGAGCAGACTGCGGACTTATTAAATCCACAGTTAGTTTTCAGATTCGGTGACGCTTATTGACTAATTATTTGTTTATAACGACATTTTTAAAAATGGAAAAATATCTATCAATTTGGAAAGCCATTGAGATAAAAATCGCATATCGCCCAGTTCTAAGTCGAACGTTGATTCAATCAAGCCTCAACTCCGCGAGGAAACAGCCTCCTCCAACATCTGTCTTCCACTTCAGACACAGAGCTTTAGAGGGAACTGAGACTATTATCTCTGACTGAAATGAGCTTAACCAAAGTCACACAGAGCTACAAGCTGCTCAGGAATAACACAACACACACATGATTTAATCTGTTAATGACAACAAAGAAACGCTCCACACAAAGTGATTTTAACGCATCGTCAAATACATGTGATATTTAGGATTATAATATAATTTAAACAAAATACCAAAACAAACCAGTCTTGCCTAGATTATAATTTGTTTTGTAATTTCTAGTGCTTTTACTCTGTCTCGCTCTCTTTTCTCTAAATGTTCGGGCTGAACCTGAGCTTAAACCTGCTCTGGACCTGACTCCAGCCGCTGCCGAGTCTGTCTCAGGATCAGCCTGTTTTAACAGAAATTACAACAAAATGAGCCAGATTTATCCAAATAATCCGCACCCACAGGGTTAGCCCTCTGTTCATGTTGGGTAGTCCTGGTTAACCTGCAGCTGAAATCTCTGTTTGAAGTGGCACTACATAACTTTCAGCCCAAAAATAGATTTTCACAAAATAATTTTCATTATTCTTGGTCATAAGAGAAGCTTTATTTGTACAGGTGCACAGTGATACATAGTACAGTGCACACCAGAGCTCGCACTAGACGTTTTCACTCTCCGTCATTTTGACAGACGGAGTCGTAAATTTTCCGTCCTCGTCTATTATTACCTGTCATTTTAAATTTTTATACTTTAATAATACTTATAATAGCTTTTCGTTTTACTCACATTTTAAGAAACTTCAATATGAGCATAGAGGACCGATTATTCTTTTTATTTAAGAACAACAGATAACGTTACACAAAAAGTGAAAAGTGAACTTAATTCAATGGCTGTTATTGTGCCCCAAATTTTTGCAATCGTACATTCGCCACCAACTGGTCAGGAGTAGGAATTACAATAGATCACCCTCAGAATAATCAATCAAAATGACGGTTGGCCGTCCCTGCTAAAAAAAAAACGTCAATGACGGAAGATATTCGGTTAATGCGACCTCTGGTGCACAGTGAAATGTATTTTCTGCTGCAGCCAACAGCAAAAACACATGTTAATGTAAAATATTGATCTATGAAATATAGACTTTACGGTGTAAATTGAAGAGGTGTAACTGCACATTTTAGAGTGGCCTTTTATTGTGACCAGCCTAAGACACACCTGTGCAATAATCATGCTCTCTAATCAGCATCTTGATATGCCACACCTGTGAGGTGGATGGATTAGCTCGACAAAGGAGAAGTGCTAACTAACACAGATTTGGACAGATTTGTGAATACTATTTGAGAGAATTATGCCTTTTGTCTTAAAGTCTTAAAGCTTTGAGTTCAGCTCATGAAAAATTGGAACAAAATAAAAGGGATTTTTTTTTTAATTTTTGTTCAGTGTAATAAATAAAATGGGCCGATACACTGGACCCTACAGAGTCCTGTACTGAATACAATTAAATGACCTACTGTTTCAGAAACAGACCTTCCGCTTGGATAGTCTCCATTTGTAAAAGAATAACGTTTGTGAAAAAGGAGCTGCTGTTGTAACAACTGTAGAGAGTCTGTAGAGGGATCTGCAGTTCAGCAGGTCCCCTTTAAAGAATAAAGCTGATAAGTCTATGCGGTGTTCTTTGCTGGTGAATGATTGCAGCTCTACAGCAATGCTCTGGGAGCTGTGGCCATCTCTTTTCACAAACTAAGTATAACTTTCATACTTTACCATTTTTCTTTTGTCTGTTCTTGTTTTCCAGTGGCCCTAATTGGCTGGCGTGACCCAGGCCCCGCCTCCAGGGTGAAAAAAATGGGCGCCCTCAGCTGAGCCCTCATGTTCCATCACTGTTCCTTTCTGTGAACCGTGACCCATCCTAACGTTTGCTCTAGAGTACTATGGCAATGCATGATATGAGTCGTGCCAAGGGATTCTCCTGTAAAGAGTGTGATATGGTCTGTCCCAGTACTCCAAGTCTACTAGAGCATATGAAAGCACACTATCAGCAGGAAGAGCCCGGACGATTTGAGTGTGAACAGTGTGGACGCGTTTACAAGCACGCCGCCAGCCTAGCCAATCACAAGAAGTCTCACGAGGTTGGCTCATTCCAGTGTCCAGTTTGTACACGTACCCTGCCCAACGCTGTAGCATTGAAAAACCACTTACGTATTCATACTTTGTCTCCGAGTAGTGCCCATCCAGAAGAAGAGACTGAGGAGGCGCCAGAGGAAGGTCCCCAGGAAGACAGAGACTTCAGCCTGAGCCAGAGCCTGTCGGGTGGCTTTGGGCGTAACGTTGACCTCGACTCAGACGACCACCGAAAAAAGGACTCTCCTGAACCTGACGACGCCTGGGACCGGCCATTTAAGTGCGACCAGTGCGACCGGACTTACCGGCACCACGGCAGCCTGGTGAACCACAAGAAGTGCCACCAGGAAGGAGATTTCAAGTGCTCTGTGTGTTTTAAACAATTCAGCAACCTGGCTGCGCTAAACACCCACGAGCGAACTCACTCAAAGTTCAAGCCCCCTGTTGCTTCGATGGTGAGCACCAGTGGTGGCGGCGGGGCCACACAGTCGTCCCAAAGCAATGATTCTGCGGCCTGTTTCTGCCACCTGTGCCAGATTGCACTGCCCACCAAAGCAGACTTCCAGGAGCACATTCTCCTGCACAACACGACATCACCCTCTCTAGGTTTGCCGCGTAGCTTCCCTGGGATAATGCCTCACAATCTGAGCACTGTTCGATCCCCGGCTTACACTCCAGGCCTCGGAGATCCACTCCCTCTTCCGCCTTTACCAACGGAGAAAAGGGGTCCTTACGATCCAATAATGGGTCCCCCAGTCAACAACCCCATCTACACCTGTGCATACTGTGGCGCCGGCCATCCGGATCTAGAGAGTTTAAAGGTGCATTATCTCACACACGACCCACACCCAGCCTCCCACAGCCAGGACAGTAACATTTTAAACTCGGATACCCTCAGTTCTGGATCTCAGGGCTCTGTATCTTCACCCTCGGGAGGCCGCGTAACCCAGGCTAACTCTCCAGACGACGCAGAGCGTAGGTTTAAATGTGGTGAGTGTGGGAAGAGCTACCGTCACGCGGGAAGCTTAGTAAACCACAAGCGCTGCCATCAAACGGGCCACTACCAGTGCACCATCTGCTGTAAACAGTACCCACATCTCGCAGCACTTCACAGCCACCTACGAAGCCACAAAGGTCGCACCTCCAACCAGACCATGAACAATGACAGCAACGATTGGCTGTCCTCAGAACCGCTTACTATGGATTCCCAACAGAGTTATGTCCAAGAGGGAAGTGGTGCAACGACTCCAATTTCAATCCCGGGAAATCTAGGAGACGCTGCTCATTTTGTTCCAGACGGAGGCCACAGTAGCGGATTGGATTCCCTGGAGTTTCATGATCGTTTTGACGGAAGCTCTCTTTCCCAAAGCAGCTCTGCACATCGCCAAGCGGACAGACATGTGTGCGCAGACTGTGGGGAGATGTACAGCGATGTATCAGGCATCAAGTCCCACATGTGTCCCCGACGCGGTCAACCGCAGCAGCAGGCGCAGCAAACGCAAGGCAACATGTCCAATGGCTTTATGGGCAACATGAACTACCACAGCTCCAGTGGCTCGTCGCTGGCTTCTGGAAGCAACGGAAGCAATCTGAAGGAAAGCAGTAACCAACGGCCTTTTCCCCAAAGCAATGTCAAAAGACTGGGACCAAACGACAAGGAAGAGGACGACGATGGGGAGATCTATCAGTGCTCGGTTTGTGGAAATCACTACGCCAGCCTCCGAGCGCTGAGGAGCCACTTACGCAGCCATGCCAACAACCCATCAACACCTGGACCCTCTAATCTAGATCAGGACTGGAGAATGATCTGCTCGACCTGTGGCCAGAGCTTTGCAAGGAAACAAGATCTGCTAAATCACCAGCTAATCCATGGTCCACAGAGGTCTGACGGACCCCAGGGCCTCAATAACTCCACAAACGGAAACGAAAAGATAGATGGTCGGAATATTTGCGTCGACTGTGGGCTGTTCTTTTCTGACCGTCACCATCTGGTTACACATCTGTGTACTGGGAAGAGTCGTGTCGGTCCCGGCCTAAACGGAGCCAAAGACAGAGTAGCAGGAGGGAATCATGACATGGAAGCAGATGTTCGTAGGCTACCAATCGAACAAAGTGATAAGCCCCACAAGTGTGACCAGTGCGGACGTGGGTACAGGCATCCCTGCTCCCTCCTCAACCACAAGAAGTCCCATAAGACCGGTGTGTTCCGCTGCTTGGTCTGTCAGAAACGCTACTACAATCTACTGGCTCTCAAGAATCACCAAAGAACTCACTTCGACCTAAAGAGGTACTTGGTTTTGTATTGATTTTGTATTGATACAATAGAAACCTGTTTCTTTATTAGCTCTAAACATTTTTTTTTATTCCTGGGTAAAAACTTGTTGTACCACTTAAATATATCTACAGTGCAGTTGTTTTAAATGGTTTTTATCTCTTGTGTATTTCTGTCTTAGGCACAAGTGTGAAGAATGTGGCAAGGCCTTTAAGATCCAGAAGCAGCTGATAAACCACCTGCGGCTCCACGAGGAGCACCGGGCCAAAGGTCTGGTTCGAACGGGGTCCAGCGGTTCTCGGTTCCAGCAGCCGGGCCCCTCTCAGCTCCAGGCACTCAGAGCAGACGCTACAAAGCCCCAGTTCATGGAGGTCAAGTACAACCCGCAGGGCTTTAAGAAGCCTTACTCCTCGGCCGGTACCTCTAGGCCGCAGAAGTTTGACGCGGCTGAGAGCAGTCGCCGGCCTTTCTCCTGTGAGGAGTGTGGGAAGACGTATCGCCACGCGGGCAGCCTCGCCAACCACAAGAACCTCCACAAAATTGGAGACTACCACTGCAATGTCTGCAACTCCACCTACCCCAACCGCCTGGCCATGAAGAACCACCTGCGGCTCCACTTTGCACAGAAGAAGCACAACTGTCAGGAGTGCGGCAAAGGGTTCCGCACTCAGCGTCAGCTGGCCACTCACACTACAGCCGGTCTGTGCAAGGGCCCCCAGGGCTCTGTCCAACAGATGGACTTCGAATGCGACGGCTGCTGCGAAGGCTTTGCTACAGCAGACGACCTCTCTGCTCACGACTGTCCGGCGCAGCACCTGCCCTCCTCATCCTCCAACAACACTTCCACTAACGCTAGCATAGACCGCAATGCGGTGGACACTGACTCGGATGAACGACCCTATGTTTGTGACCTTTGTAACTGCGCTTATAAACACGCTAGCTCTTTACTCAACCACAAGCACACACACAAAACTGGTAACTTCCGCTGCAACTTCTGCGACAAGCCCTACACTAACTATATGGCACTACGTAACCACATGCGCATCCACACGCAGCGCAAGAAGCACATCTGCCACACGTGTGGAAAGGCCTTCCGACTGGCCAGGTTCCTCCGAAACCACCAGAAGGTCCACGAGGAAGGGGCCACGCCGTTTGGCTGCCCTAGCTGCGGAAAGAGCTTCCAGGGGAGGTCTGGTCTGGCCAGGCACCGCTGCGGGGACAACCAGGTAGGCATGGAAGTGAGGAGGAAGCCCCCAGCACCAGCGGGAGAGGGCGAAGAGTGTCGGTACACGTGAGTTCTCGTCAGTTATTTGTGATTCTTCGAAGTTTCAAAAACAGAAAAACAGTGAAGATAAATTTAGGTCTCTACATGTCTATTACAGGTATATGGTCTCCAATCCGGCTTCCATGGGACCATACGCGTGCCGGAATTCGGATTTTTCTGAAGTTTGGACAAATTGAATTAGTCGAGAGACCAGATAAGTCATCCCCGTTTGCTTTCAGTTAGCACTCACTTTGTAGGTTACCTTGAAACAATGTTTAGATGTGTTTTCATGCTTTGTCAGAAAACTGTGTGCAGCTCAATCTGATGATGTGTGTTTTGCTCTTGTTGCTTTTTGTTTATCGTTTCTTACTTTTGGTAGTTGTGTGGCCAGTTACTAGTTGTAGTCACAGGGAATGTTATGAAGTATTTGGAGCTAGCTGCACTGCACACCTAGGCTGTATTTATATAAAACACAAGGCAGAATATTCACAGGATTGGCCCGGTGAAGTGTGGCGACGACTTAAGCTTGGTGCAGTGCAGGGAGCAGCAGATACTTCTCAGTTCTCTTGTTCAGTTCCAGTTGTTTGTCTTGTAATCTTCCCCGTCTCCCCCTGTTTCCCTCCCACCCAGACGCCCTCACCCTTTACACCAGTCTGCAGTAGAACTCCTTAGAATCTGAGCCGGATTTCAGATCATATACCTGTATGTGAAGAATCCTAGGCCTTGTTCACACGTGCACAGGGATCACGCTTCGAGTGTTTACAGGAGTAGCATCTTAAGCTTTGTTTCCGGTGGTTCGCCAAAGCTTTTTCAAACATGCATGAATAAAGTAAATTGCAGCCATATGCGATTTAGAAATTGCGCATGCTCAAATTGCAATTCTTTTGGGATTGCGATAAATTGCACAGCCCTACTCCAGGACTTAGTCACTTTAGTTCATGGCAGATAGAGGTGAAAAGTTTGTTTCTAATATGATTTAAATCTCATTTAGAAGCACAACTTGCGTAGCAGTCGCCCATGCACAGTGGAAACAAAAGCCTCTTTAGAGGTTGTCGAGACAAACCTGACCTATACCAAAGCTATCAGTTGAAATGCGCCTGATATAATAGCATTAACATTTAATTTTAAATGTACAAATGAAAATACTTGCTGATAACTTGAGTTTGTGAATAACTCTGTAAAGAGCTGTGCACTTGTGAACTAGGCCTCAGATTGACGATGTGACCATTTAACATTGGATCAAAAGTGGTAACCATCTTTTAGAGTAGAAGACTGAAATCTCGGGACTACATTCAGATGCTAACCGTTCTTTTCTCTCCCGCCCTTGCCCCTCTTTTTTCCTTCTTCTTGCTCGTTCTGTTTGTCTCTGCACAGATGTGACCAGTGCGGCCGCTCGTACCGTCACGCCAGCTCCCTCCTCAACCACAAGAACACTCACACCGTCGGCATCTACCACTGCACCGTGTGCCTCAAAACCTACTCCAACCTGCTCGCGCTGAAGAACCACCGCCGTATCCACTCCGAGACACGGCGCCACCACTGCCTCGACTGCGGCAAGGCCTTCCGCGTGTCGTCGCAGCTCTACAACCACAAACGCGTCCATCAGAAGCAGAGGGAGCTAACGTGTCGGTCGTGTCAGCGCGCTTTTCCCACACAGGCCAGCTTCAGGCTACACATGGAGATCACACACGGGCAGCCGCCTCAGCCGCGACCCAGGCCCCCGCCGCCACGAGACCTGGGCTGGGGCTCGGGGCTGGACCTTACCCTGATGCAAGAGCAAGGCCTGGACCCGAGCAGTGTGGCTAAAGCCGGGAGCCGACTGGGGCACGGCGGCGACGAGGTGGAAAAGCCCTACGTTTGCGACCAGTGTGGACGCTCATACCGACACGCCAGCTCCCTCCTCAACCACAAAAACAGCCACAAAACCGGGACCTACTACTGCAACTCGTGCCAGAAGGAGTTTCCAAACCTAATGTCGCTGAAGAACCACAGACGGATCCACACCGAGCCCAAACGTTACCAGTGCCCCGACTGCGGCAAAGCGTTCCGGGTTTCCACGCAGCTCATCTGCCACCGCCGCATCCACACCAAGGAGAAGCCCTTCTCCTGTCAGCAGTGCGACAAGCGCTTTTCGTCCAAGTCCAACCTCAGGCACCACATGAAGGTGCACTGGAATAGCTTGGCGGCGCCCCCTATGGCGATGGCAGCACCCAACTTCTTGGGAATGCCAGGAGGACCTTTCATTTAGGGAATTTAAAAAGGGACAACTAGGACTAAAGAGGTCAGCAGGTTTAATGCCAAGGTTTGTGGAGATGCCAAAAACATAGCTCTTCCTCTTCATTTGTGAAAGAAAATAAACACTCACAAATCTGAACGAGACGAGAGCAAAAGAAGAGCCTGGGCCTGTCACGATTTAGACAAAGAAACACTGTTTTTAGTGTTGTTTTAGCATTTCTGACGAAGCACTGTCAGCTGTGAGTCACTGGTTTAGCAAAAAGAATGCTGTCAAAGTTTAATTAATACAAGGCCACAATTTATTTGACCACAAATAGGCAGTGGATGAAAACTCCCTTTTTTGGTAGAAACTTAGAGTAACTCAGCTGCGTTGAAACAAAAACAATAAAATACATGGCACTAATTTAACAAATGTAAAATTGTGTCACTTAAATTCAATTAGTAATAATAAAAAAATGTGTACAGGGAAAACCAAAAATGAAAAAGCATTACAGAATAGAGCCTGAAGGCACTAAAACATTTTTTTAAATTGAAAGAGAAAACTAAAATTCATAATTTGAAATAATTGCTTTTTTTGGGAAGCAGTTCTAATGAAACTGAAATAAATAAAATGTGCTTTTAGGATTTTATATTGTAATAATTGTGACAGGCCTTTTGCCAAAGCTCTTTGTTCTTCTTGTCGTTTTGTGAAGTTTGTAAATGCAGGAGAAAGTGAGGCAGACCTGAACCAGAACCACGTGGACCGACCGCTGCCGTACGTCCCGCAGCGAGTGCCCCTTAAAAACTCACTGGGCTCAAAAAAACACTGAGACTTAACGAAGGCACCGCAGGCGTCCAGTGGTGGAGACGAGCTGCTTCGGTCTGGGTTCCGACCTGTTTCAGCCCAAGAGCCAACGCTAAAGGGACTTTTCATGATTCATTTTCTCGTGGCCTTTGTCACAGCGTTTTTAAAACCTTCTCCAAAAAAAGAAAAAAAAACTGTTATTGAAGTGTATGACCCACGTTGGAATATTGTAAAGAACTGGTGTTTCTGACATTGACCTGTTTTTTTTTTCCTTTAAAAAAAAGTTTTTTAAAGGAGGCAGCAGTGCATTCTGGGAGATATAGGACGCGGTTATCGGTAGCAAACGACTGAACGTGTAGCATTAAAAAAAAAAAAAATTAATAAAAATAAAACTGTTCACACAAAAACTAATAGGTCTTCCCTCAACTTGTGCCTGAAACACACCATCCTTTTCATGTTTTAAGAAAAAAGACTAGATCGATAAAGAACCATCATCATTCAGTCACTTCAGTTTCAGACCAGAAATCAGAAAATCCAAGTAGTATTCAAAAGTATTCACTTTGTTTTATTCTGTTTTAATCAAAGACAGAACATTATGTGTTTGTTAGATTGAATTCACAAACAGGTGTCTCACCTGGTAAAACATGATCTACATAAACCGAAAGGACGTGGGTTTGAATCCCGGCTCGTGACGATGTTAAAGCAATGGGGAAAGACACAGACGTGAAATAAAGAAATGTCAGTAAAAATAAATTTGATCTGTATGTCATAAAAGAGTATCACCTTTTACGTAATATTAAGTTATTACGTTATGAGACAAGCAGTGTTTTCCACTTTCAGACATCGTCACGACCACAGACAGTCGAGAGCTGTACCTTTCTGGTCCTTCACAATAAAAGCTCTAAATATGAACTCATGACTGTGTTAGACTCAGGAGCCTCAAACCGATAAAACTAAAGCTGCTGTCGCAAAAACGTTATGTGGTAGTATCTTTATAAAGGGAACTATTAACCACTAAAACAATAATATCTTGTGTAAATTATTATGAAGAGATGTCCCTTTTGAATGAGACACAAATCAAATTTATTTTTACTGACCTGGCACCAATACACTTTCATAGTTTAAGCTTTTGGCCATTTTTTTATTAAAGTTATTTTTTTTTTCATCAAATTGTTTTCATTGAGTCTTTTTTTTACATAAATTAAAAGGAAATGCAAGCAGAATTCTTTAACTGAATCTTTTTTTTCTTTAAAATTTCTGTTTCTGAATTTAAAATCAAGTGACTGACTGATACATGGACTTTAATATAAACTTAAATCACATTTTTATGATGTGATTCAGAATTCATTTAACCAATAAACGAATCTTCAAAATTAAATAGTCTCTAAAACAGTTGGAATTGTTGGGTTTTTGTGTGAACAGCTGAATGCCTCTGTTACTGTACTGTGTCGTTTTGAAAAAAGGAGAAAGAAACCATGTTGGACTCCTGTTGTAAACTGCATCTGCTGCGGTGGAGAAAACGCACAGATCCTTGTAGTAATGCATTATTTATATCCTATTATTCTGATATTAACTCGTGTAAAGGACGGCGCTAGTCTTTAGGCTGTGACTGTGTGTCGTGGTTCACCTCGAGGCTCTTTCTGTACAACCTTTATCTGCCTTTTTCTTTTTGTTTTTTTTACTCAAACAGTGGAGCCTTTGCGTAAAAACGTTTCCATTTTTAACGTTGTTGTTGCTCTTAAAGTGACGGCTGTGGTTGTGGAGCGAGGTCAGTCTCTGTGAAGGGTTGTTAAAGATCTGTAACGGTGTAGTGGACTGTTTTATGGAAGCTGTCTTTACTTTCCATTTTCTCTGGACCTTGCAAGCTCATGATTTTTACGTTACAGAGTGGATCTCAGAAGTCTACAGAGCTGTCAGGATGTAAAAGAATATAAGATAAATATGTTCACCTTTTACACTCATAACATTTTCAGTTAGAAAGTAATCATATATATATATATATATATATATATATAATACATAATATTTATATAATATATATTATATATATAATATATGTATTTTATATGGAGCACTTTTCTAAAACAGTTCTGTACGGGACAATTTCATCCGAACTAGGATTTTTAGTCTTCGATTAAAAAAAACAAATGTGTTTAGCCCTGGTTTCCTTCACAATAAAAGCCCTGTTAAAGAACCGCAGCTGTCACTTTAAGCCCCGCCCCTTTAAATATATTTTTTTTACATAAAAGAAGGGATCCCAGTGCAGTCGGTCCTCGTTTGTTTGTTGTAAACTCTTGTATTTATTGGTGTTCTTTTACCGTTTTAATTTAATCCACACTGAGCGCGAGTCTGTTGTTTGTCGGCGTGAGTTTGTCGTTCGTCGGAGCGAGTCTGTCAATCGTCAGAGTCTGTCATTCGTCAGAGTCTGTCAATCGTCAGAGTCTGTCATTCGTCAGAGTCTGTCATTCGTCAGAGTCTGTCATTCGTCAGAGTCTGTCAATCGTCAGAGTCTGTCAATCGTCAGAGTCTGTCGTTCGTCAGAGTCTGTCAATCGTCAGAGTCTGTCAATCGTCAGAGTCTGTCAATAAATCAGAGTCTGTCAATCGTCAGAGTGAGTCTGTCGGTCGCCAGAGTCTGTCGTTCGTCAGAGTCTGTCAATCGTCAGAGTCTGTCAATCGTCAGAGTCTGTCAATCGTCAGAGTCTGTCATTCGTCAGAGTCTGTCATTCGTCAGAGTCTGTCATTCGTCAGAGTCTGTCAATCGTCAGAGTCTGTCAATCGTCAGAGTCTGTCGTTCGTCAGAGTCTGTCAATCGTCAGAGTCTGTCAATCGTCAGAGTCTGTCAATCGTCAGAGTCTGTCATTCGTCAGAGTCTGTCAATCGTCAGAGTCTGTCGTTCGTCAGAGTCTGTCATTCGTCAGAGTCTGTCGTTCGTCAGAGTCTGTCATTCGTCAGAGTCTGTCGTTCGTCAGAGTGAGTCTGTCGGTCGTCAGAGTCTGTCGTTCATCAGAGTGAGTCTGTCGTTCGTCAGAGTGAGTCTGTCGTTTGTCGGAGTGAGTCTGTCGTTCGTCGGAGTGAGTCTGTCGTTCGTCGGAGTGAGTCTGTCGTTCATCAGAGTGAGTCTGTCGTTCATCAGAGTGAGTCTGTCGTTTGTCGGAGTGAGTCTGTCGTTCATCAGAGTGAGTCTGTCGTTCGTCAGAGTGAGTCTGTCGTTCGTCGGAGTGAGTCTGTCGTTCATCGGAGTGAGTCTGTCGTTCGTCAGAGTGAGTCTGTCGTTCATCAGAGTGAGTCTGTCGTTCATCAGAGTGAGTCTGTCGTTCGTCAGAGTGAGTCTGTCGTTTGTCGGAGTGAGTCTGTCGTTCATCAGAGTGAGTCTGTCATTCATCAGAGTGAGTCTGTCGTTCGTCGGAGTGAGTCTGTCGTTCGTCAGAGTGAGTCTGTCGTTCGTCGGAGTGAGTCTGTCGTTCATCAGAGTGAGTCTGTCGTTCGTCAGAGTCTGTCGTTCGTCGGAGTGAGTCTGTCGTTCATCAGAGTGAGTCTGTCGTTCATCAGAGTGAGTCTGTCGTTCGTCAGAGTCTGTCGTTCGTCAGAGTGAGTCTGTCGTTCATCAGAGTGAGTCTGTCGTTTGTCGGAGTGAGTCTGTCGTTCATCAGAGTGAGTCTGTCGTTCGTCGGAGTGAGTCTGTCGTTCATCAGAGTGAGTCTGTCGTTCATCAGAGTGAGTCTGTCGTTCGTCGGAGTGAGTCTGTCGTTCATCAGAGTGAGTCTGTCGTTCGTCAGAGTGAGTCTGTCGTTTGTCGGAGTGAGTCTGTCGTTTGTCGGAGTGAGTCTGTCGTTCGTCAGAGTGAGTCTGTCGTTCGTCAGAGTGAGTCTGTCGTTCATCAGAGTGAGTCTGTCGTTCGTCAGAGTGAGTCTGTCGTTCATCAGAGTGAGTCTGTCGTTCGTCGGAGTGAGTCTGTCGTTTGTCAGAGTGAGTCTGTCGTTCGTCGGAGTGAGTCTGTCGTTCATCAGGAGTGAGTCTGTCGCTCATCAGAGTGAGTCTGTCGCTCATCAGAGTGAGTCTGTCGCTCGCCGGAGTGAGTCTGTCGCTCATCAGAGTGAGTCTGTCGCTTCATCGGAGTGAGTCTGTCGCTCGTCCGGAGTGAGTCTGTCGCTCATCAGAGTGAGTCTGTCGTTCATCAGAGTGAGTCTGTCGTTCGTCGGAGTGAGTCTGTCGTTCATCAGAGTGAGTCTGTCGTTCGTCGGAGTGAGTCTGTCGTTCGTCGGAGTGAGTCTGTCGTTCATCAGAGTGAGTCTGTCGTTCATCAGAGTGAGTCTGTCGTTCATCAGAGTGAGTCTGTCGTTCGTCGGAGTGAGTCTGTCGTTCATCAGAGTGAGTCTGTCGTTCATCAGAGTGAGTCTGTCGTTCGTCGGAGTGAGTCTGTCGTTTGTCAGAGTGAGTCTGTCGTTCATCAGAGTGAGTCTGTCGTTCATCAGAGTGAGTCTGTCGTTCATCAGAGTGAGTCTGTCGTTTGTCGGAGTGAGTCTGTCGTTCATCAGAGTGAGTCTGTCGTTCGTCGGAGTGAGTCTGTCGTTCATCAGAGTGAGTCTCGTTCATCAGAGTGAGTCTGTCGTTCATCAGAGTGAGTCTGTCGTTTGTCGGAGTGAGTCTGTCGTTTGTCAGAGTGAGTCTGTCGTTCATCAGAGTGAGTCTGTCGTTCATCAGAGTGAGTCTGTCGTTCGTCGGAGTGAGTCTGTCGTTCATCGGAGTGAGTCTGTCGTTCGTCGGAGTGAGTCTGTTTTTCAGTGGCGAACCGTACTTGTCAGAACTAGGATTGTTAACGAGCACACATTAGGTTTAAGTCAGAGTTGTGCAAATCAGTTACAGAAATTCTGTTACATGTAAAGATCCATGTAGAAGCCTACACTGCTGGAATCAGGTGAATATTTTTATTCATTTATAGCTGTCAGTCACTTCAGAGCTCACTTAACACCAGGCTTCAAACCAAGACACGAGTGAACTGTACAACTGTATTCATTTTAAAACAGTTCAGAGCAAAGTGCTGCTCAGTCTGAAACATACACTTGAGTCTGGTCGGTTCATTCGCTCACGTTTCAGCCTGAAACTCATCAGAAACTACAAATGATCTGAAAGGTACTGTTCACAAGAAGAACCGTGCTGCTGTCAGAGTCTAAGGCCGAAACAGACCTTTATACTTGTTTCAACAGAAGCTAATGCCCAGTACCATAACGACTCCGACGGTTCGCCACAAGTGTCTGTTTCTGAATGTTTTCCAAGTGTCTGACGCTGTCGGAGCGTACGAGCGGTGGAACTAACGAGAAATGATTTGATAGAATTACAAACTTATCTTAAACTGATTAAACGGACTGATCAAACAATGTGTGAATTAAAACTCTGATGTGATAAAGTGACAGGTTAGAGGTTAGTGCACCTGGTTTGGAAGGTTGGGGGTTCAAATCCCCCGGGAAGCAACTCCAACCACTGTCTCTGTGCCGGCCCAAAGCCCAGGTAAATGGAGAAGGGCATCTGGTGTAAAAACATTGCCAAGCTTTATTCCAGACTTAACTTCAGACTCTTATTCATTCATCCTTCTTTGTTAATCACTTTAATCAGATGTTTCCACCACTCGACAGCGTCTCCGAAGCGTGTTGGTGTTTTCTGAGCCTGGTGCTAGTTAGCGTCGTGGATAAAGCCGTGCAGTGATGTTCAGTGCTGTAGGATGTTTAGGAGACACACATTTAACCGTTTTGAGTGACACTTCCCTCGTCTCACACTTAGACGGAGCAGAGAACTGTTATTAACCGTTTATTTTGGTTTGTTTATTGCATATATAAATGTAACGCCTATTATACACTTTTATAAACTATGTTTTGATAATTCTTTTCTTAACAGAAAACTTGTCCATATTATATAACCCTTACTGCTGAAAATAAAACGTAAAATAACTCTGACTCACTCTTTATTTAGACCTGGTTTAGACCTGGTTCAGATCTGGTATAGTCCTGGTTCAGACCAGGTTGAGTTCTGGTTAAGTCCTGGTTTAGACCTGGTTTAGTAATTGTTTAACGAAAGATGTCAAACCTAAAATAGAGCCACGCATGCGCAGTGTCGATAACCGTTAACTAGCTTTGACAGCGCTTCCAAAGTGGGCTTAATATCATCTCCGTCTATTACAGTTTATTTTTTTAATTCAGTGAGTTTCTAATCTGATCTAACAGCAACACGAACCTCAGGTGAATCACAAAGGGCCGCTGTATACAGTTAAATCAGTGGAAAGGCGGTTAAATGAGCTGCTAGCGTGATTAGCCCATTAGCTTCACGGTTCATGAAGGAGCCTCAACCGGTGACACGGGTTAAAGCGCGGCCTCTAGTGGCTAAAGAACACACTGCACGTGACCAGCAGGACATAAACCCAACTGGGAATTTAATTTAATCTTATCAGATTTCCACCGCAAGTGGTCAAATGTATTCAGCTTTAGGGATGTTTCACACAGGATCCAACTAAAACCTGTTCAAATCTAACTAAAACCTGTTCAAATCCAACTAAAACCTGCTCAAATCCAACTAAAACCTGTTCAAATCCAAATAAAACCTGCTCAAATCCAACTAAACCCTGTTCAAACCCAACTAAAACCTGTTCAAATCCATCTAAAACCTGTTCAAATCCAACTAAAACCTGTTCAAATCCATCTAAAACCTGTCTTAAATCCAACTAAAACCTGTTCAGACCCAACTAAAACCTTTTAATTTCAACTAAAAACTGGTCAAACCCAACTAAAACCTGTTCAAATCCAACTAAAACCTGTTTAATTCCAACTAAAACCTGCTCAAATCCAACTAAAACCTGTTTAAATACAACTAAAACCTGCTCAAATCCAACTAAAACCAACTAAAACCTGCTCAAATCCAACTAAAACCTGCTCAAATCCAACTAAAACCTGTTCAAATCCAACTAAAACCTGTTCAAATCCAACTAAAACCTGCTCAAATCCAACTAAAACCTGTTCAAATCCAACTAAAACCTGCTCAAATCCAACTAAACCCTGTTCAAACCCAACTAAAACCTGTTCAAATCCATCTAAAACCTGTTCAAATCCAACTAAAACCAACTAAAACCTGCTCAAATCCAACTAAAAACTGTTCAAATCCAACTAAAACCTGCTCAGATCCAACTAAAACCTCCACAAATCCAACTAAAACCAACTAAAACCTGTCCAAATCCAACTAAAACCTGCTCAGATCCAACTAAAACCTGTTCAAACCCAACTAAAACCTGTTCAAATCCAACTAAAACCTGCTCAAATCCAACTAAAACCAACTAAAACCTGCTCAAATCCAACTAAAACCTGTTCAAATCCAACTAA
Organism: Neodontobutis hainanensis; assembly: GCA_024349245.1. Classification (NCBI taxonomy): domain Eukaryota; kingdom Metazoa; phylum Chordata; class Actinopteri; order Gobiiformes; family Odontobutidae; genus Neodontobutis; species Neodontobutis hainanensis. The sequence goes on along the minus strand of JALDNG010000145.1, from coordinate 364,651 downwards.
AACCTGTTCAAATCCAACTAAAACCTGCTCAAATCCAACTAAAACCTGTTCAAATCCAACTAAAACCTGCTCAAATCCAACTAAACCCTGTTCAAACCCAACTAAAACCTGTTCAAATCCATCTAAAACCTGTTCAAATCCAACTAAAACCAACTAAAACCTGCTCAAATCCAACTAAAAACTGTTCAAATCCAACTAAAACCTGCTCAGATCCAACTAAAACCTCCACAAATCCAACTAAAACCAACTAAAACCTGTCCAAATCCAACTAAAACCTGCTCAGATCCAACTAAAACCTGTTCAAACCCAACTAAAACCTGTTCAATTCCAACTAAAACCAACTAAAACCTGCTCAAATCCATCTAAAACCTGTTCAAATCCAACTAAAACCAACTAAAACCTGCTCAAATCCAACTAAAAACTGTTCAAATCCAACTAAAACCTGTTCAAATCCATCTAAAACCTGCTCAAATCCAACTAAAACCAAATAAAACCTGTTCAAATCCAACTAAAACCTGCTCAGATCCAACTAAAACCTGTCCAGATCCAACTAAAACTTGTTCAAACCCAACTAAAACCTGTTCAGATCCAACTAAAACCTGTCCAGATCCAACTAAAACCTGTTCAAATCCAACTAAAACCTGTTCAGATCTAACTAAAACCTGTTCAGATCCAACTAAAACCTGTCCAGATCCAACTAAAACCTGTTATATTCAAATAAAACTTGTTCAGATCTAACTAAAACCTGTTCAAATCCAACTAAAACCTGTTCAAATCCAACTAAAACCAACTAAAACCTGTTCAAATCCAACTAAAACCTGTCCAAATCCAACTAAAACCTATTCAAACCCAACTAAAACCTGTTCAAATCCAACTAAAACCAACTAAAACCTGCTCAAATCCATCTAAAACCTGTTCAAATCCAACTAAAACCAACTAAAACCTGCTCAAATCCAACTAAAACCTGTTCAAATCCAACTAAAACCTGTTCAAATCCAACTAAAACCTGTTCAAATCCAACTAAAACCTGCTCAAATCCAACTAAAACCAACTAAAACCTGTCCAAATCCAACTAAAACCTGCTCAGATCCAACTAAAACCTGTTCAAACCCAACTAAAACCTGTTCAATTCCAACTAAAACCAACTAAAACCTGCTCAAATCCATCTAAAACCTGTTCAAATCCAACTAAAACCAACTAAAACCTGCTCAAATCCAACTAAAAACTGTTCAAATCCAACTAAAACCTGCTCAAATCCAACTAAAACCAAATAAAACCTGTTCAAATCCAACTAAAACCTGCTCAGATCCAACTAAAACCTGTCCAGATCCAACTAAAACTTGTTCAAACCCAACTAAAACCTGTTCAGATCCAACTAAAACCTGTCCAGATCCAACTAAAACCTGTTCAAATCCAACTAAAACCTGTTCAGATCTAACTAAAACCTGTTCAGATCCAACTAAAACCTGTCCAGATCCAACTAAAACCTGTTCAAATCCAACTAAAACTTGTTCAGATCTAACTAAAACCTGTTCAAATCCAACTAAAACCTGTTCAAATCCAACTAAAACCAACTAAAACCTGTTCAAATCCAACTAAAACCTGTCCAAATCCAACTAAAACCTATTCAAACCCAACTAAAACCTGTTCAAATCCAACTAAAACCAACTAAAACCTGCTCAAATCCATCTAAAACCTGTTCAAATCCAACTAAAACCAACTAAAACCTGCTCAAATCCAACTAAAACCTGTTCAAATCCAACTAAAACCTGTTCAAATCCAACTAAAACCTGTTCAAATCCAACTAAAACCTGCTCAAATCCAACTAAAACCAACTAAAACCTGTCCAAATCCAACTAAAACCTGCTCAGATCCAACTAAAACTTGTTCAAACCCAACTAAAACCTGTTCAGATCCAACTAAAACCTGTCCAGATCCAACTAAAACCTGTTCAAATCCAACTAAAACCAACTAAAACCTGCTCAAATCCAACTAAAACCTGTTCAAATCCAACTAAAACCAACTAAAACCTGCTCAAATCCAACTAAAACCTGTTCAAATCCAACTAAAACCTGCTCAAATACAAATAAAATCTGTTCAAATCCAACTAAAACCAACTAAAACCTGCTCAAATCCAACTAAAACCTGTTCAAATCCAACTAAAACCTGCTCAAATCCAACTAAACCCTGTTCAAACCCAACTAAAACCTGTTCAAATCCATCTAAAACCTGTTCAAATCCAACTAAAACCAACTAAAACCTGCTCAAATCCAACTAAAAACTGTTCAAATCCAACTAAAACCTGCTCAAACCCAACTAAAACCTGTTCAATTCCAACTAAAACCAACTAAAACCTGCTCAAATCCAACTAAAAACTGTTCAAATCCAACTAAAACCTGTTCAAATCCAACTAAAACCTGCTCAAATCCAACTAAAACCAAATAAAACCTGTTCAAATCCAACTAAAACCTGTCCAAATCCAACTAAAACCTGCTCAGATCCAACTAAAACTTGTTCAAACCCAACTAAAACCTGTTCAAATCCAACTAAAACTTGTTCAGATCTAACTAAAACCTGTTCAAATCCAACTAAAACCTGTTCAAATCCAACTAAAACCAACTAAAACCTGTTCAAATCCAACTAAAACCTATTCAAACCCAACTAAAACCTGTTCAAATCCAACTAAAACCAACTAAAACCTGCTCAAATCCATCTAAAACCTTTTCAAATCCAACTAAAACCAACTAAAACCTGCTCAAATCCAACTAAAAACTGTTCAAATCCAACTAAAAACTGTTCAAATCCAACTAAAACCTGTTCAAATCCAACTAAAACCTGCTCAAATCCAACTAAAACCAACTAAAACCTGTCCAAATCCAACTAAAACCTGCTCAGATCCAACTAAAACTTGTTCAAACCCAACTAAAACCTGTTCAGATCCAACTAAAACCTGTCCAGATCCAACTAAAACCTGTTCAAATCCAACTAAAACCTGTTCAGATCTAACTAAAACCTGTTCAAATCCAACTAAAACCTGTTCAAATCCAACTAAAACCAACTAAAACCTGCTCAAATCCAACTAAAACCTGCTCAAATACAAATAAAATCTGTTCAAATCCAACTAAAACCTGTTCAAACCCAACTAAAACCTGTTCAAATCCAACTAAAACCTGTTCAGATCTAACTAAAACCTGTTCAAATCCAACTAAAACCTGTTCAAATCCAACTAAAACCAACTAAAACCTGCTCAAATCCAACTAAAACCTGCTCAAATACAAATAAAATCTGTTCAAATCCAACTAAAACCTGTTCAAATCCAACTAAAACCTATTCAAATCCAACTAAAACCTGTTCAAACCCAACTAAAACCTGTTCAAATCCAACTAAAACCAACTAAAACCTGCTCAAATCCAACTAAAACCTGTTCAAATTAAACTAAAACCTGTTCAAATCCACATAAAACCTGAAAAGAAAAGAGGTTCAAAAACGACACAGACAGAGGTTTTACACTGAACAATCCTTTTCTTTATTCATTTTTTATTTTCAGCTCAATATGTCTGTCAGGGTTTGGTTCATTTGTTAATTTTTTTTGTTGTTTTTTTTGGAAGTTTTTATTTAAATTAAAATGTTTGACACACTTATAAAAGACAGCATCTGCATAGAGTTGTCATCTTAAAGATCCATGAAGAGAGGAGGAAGAGGAGGAAGAGGAGGGGAGACGGGGGAGGTCTGGGAGGAGGAGGAGGGACAAAAAGAGGGGGAGGAGGGGAATACTGGCACGTCACATGAACTAAACAGCCAACAGCAGTACGAGAGAGGGCCGGGAGGCAGGGAGGCAGGGGAGGCAGGGGAGGCAGGGGAGGCAGGGGAGGCAGGGAGGCAGGGGAGGCGGGGAGGCGTGGGGAGGCAGGGGAGGCGGGGGAGGCAGGGGAGGCGGGGGGAGGGGTGCTTTTACATTACACTACGCACACATACACACACACAAAAGAAACGGGACACAAGTTGCATTTTCCCGCTCAAAGTTAACAGCGAGCTTCAGACGCTCTGTCCTCTTCGGCTCGAGATTCAACGAGTATTTTTCACCTGACGTTTCCCACCAACACTTCTACACTTTGGATTTGTCGATACAACTTTGTTCGAACGAGAGCTTCAAGCTTTAGATTAAAAAGCCCGGTTTGCCTTGATGGACGCCATATTGGGCAGGTCAACAGCGCCATTTTTAGAAGTCGTATCTCTTTCAATATGCGCCATAAAATCAAAAAAATGACATTTGCAACACTGAATGTAAACTTGAGAAGGTGGACATGATACTAACTGTGCAAATACTCAGAGTTAGTGAAGTAAGATGTGTTTATCTTAATTTTTCCAGATTAAAACAGAACATATCGAGTCATATATCTTACAAAAAATGTCTTGTTAAACCAGAAAAATGTGTATGTAAACGTAGAAATCTGTTCATGTTACTGACACTGATTCATGTTAATGAGGTAAATGTTTCTCTGCTGTAATAATTTGGGTATGTATAGGTCAGTCCTAAAGCAGAACAAAATGTGTATAATCTAGCCAAGTTTAAAGCAACAAAACAAGATATGTCATTTTTTTGCTATTTGTCCGACTAGACTCTGTTTAAAACCTGAACAATATGGCGTCAGGAAAACAGAGCCAACATTGGGCTTTGGGCTTTTTACAGAGTATATACAGAGTATAAACCGACTGTTTTAGTTGTAGCTTTGGGCCCCGGCCAGAGTGTGTAGCATTATTTCACCTCTGCGTTCGATAAAAGAGCCCTTGTTTCTCCGAATATTGCACGCTGCGTCAGGATTGGCCTGTGAGGCGAGAGACCGGGCCTCCGTCATCGTTCGGGTGGCAACTGCACAAATACCGACGGTTTCTCAAATACGTCGCTCGTTCGGCCCTTCAGACGATTAAATATTTCACTTTTAACTAAAGCTTCTGCTGGAATTCCCGATACGCAGAAGCACTGATATGTTCCGGCGCAAACAGCCACGGAATGAGAAACTGTCCCTGAACTCTGACCGGGCCGAAAGACAACTTCACATCAGCTTTAGTTGTTTTACTTATGTTTAGGTTAAATCCAATCGGAAGCTCATAAACATTTAGATTTTCTGAAACCGGCAGGTGAAAGTCGTGCTTGAGTCTGAGTTTTTAGTTGCGACAGAAACGTAAAAAACGAGAAACGCAGAGAGTCGTTGAACCGCGGACAGGGCTTCATTATATTGTCTTTAACGTGAAGCGACTACGGTGGCCCGTGAAGCCCTGAAAGCGGCGCTCGGTTATTTATTTATTTTTTACAAAATGGAGGGAAGCACTTTCTGCAGAGGAGCCGTGAGCGGAGCCTCTGGGACTGGGGCCGAAGACGGCGGACGAGTGAGAACCGCCGCGTTTACGCCACGGGACATAACCATCAATGCTTTGGATTTTTGTCTAAACTACCGTAAAACCTGCAAATCTTATTTCAGCTGCTAGGGATTTACAAGAGTACGAATATTTTGTTGTTAAAACTAAAACTCTAAAACTCCAGTGTAGGTCCAGTGAAAAAAATTTAACCAAATTTAATTAACCTGTAAATTATGGTAAGAAAAAAGAAAAAATAGATCATTTTTAATGAGTAGTTTTGGCAACAATAAAAGAAAATTTATCGAAAAAATGGCAGTGATATATAAAATAAAATCAGGCTGAAGGTTTATGGTAAACTTAAGGAGGTTAGGAAAAACACAGGCGTTAGATTTCAACAAATACTTTTAGATAAAGTAAAAAGCATCTGGACATTTCGAAAAGACCAGGTGCTTTTTTCCAAAAGCATTTTAATTTAAAATGACAGACTCGCTCTAAAATAACAGAAAAATATCTAGAAAATATCTAAAAACAAGTGCGTCTTTGGTTAAAGTCCAATTGGACAAACTCTTGATTTAGGCAAAAATCCCAAAACCTGGTTGGTGTAAAAAAAAAAGACATAACATTAATCAATTGTGGTTTAATGAAACCACGTTCTTTTTTCCGTGAATCCTGTTTGGCGTAAACGCAGCGACTGAACTGATCGTACACAGACTAAAACCTCGCATCTCTCGTTCGTCTCTACATTTTTGCCGCGAAAAAAATAAAAATAATAAAAATAATAAATAAATAAAAGTTTTTGAAAAGAGGACAGAGCCCGGACTGGAACTTTGAGGGGAATAGATATCTCAGTAGATTTATACATAGACATGCAAGTCGTTTTTTCTCTCTTTGAAGTTATTTACAATAATTACATAACACAAAGAATCCAGGTTCATTTTGACAAAATTGCGAGCATTCAATATTCAATATTACTACTATTATTTATGATAACATAACTCCATTTCTTTAAGTAAATCTTTGCTATTAATCCTCCCTTTTTTCATGTTTGATCCCTTCTCGTGAAGCCGTTCTTTGTCGCTCTGGGTTTGTACTGCATTTTAATTGTCAGCTATGGTAATAATAAGAATAACAATAGCAATGGTAGTAACAGTGTCGTTTCTACTCGTTATGGCAGACACCAAGTGGGCGCTTCTTCTTCGTTTGCCCGTTTTCCGTGACGCCGCCCAACAACCCTCCCACTTGGATAAAAACACTGATTTAAAAACGCAATACTGTTCACGATAATAATTCAAACGCGGGCAGAACTCAAACTAAAGCACAACCAGCCTTAGCCGTCCGCCGCAGGGCACGTTACAGGGTTTGGTTTGAGTGAAGTCGATTCAGGAAGACAAAAACCCGCCCAGAGACGAGAATAAACCGCAGACAGTGGAGGACGTCAGGTTTTACTTTCTGCAGATCATTAACTTGTGTTTTTGTGTAAAATCTAAAGCTAAGTTTTCTTCAGCTGCATAAGAAAAATGCAAAGAGAGAACTGGAAAAAGATGCTTCTCAATCTGTTATTTTTAAGTTTAGATTTCATATTTCATCATAAACCACTCTGTGTTTGCTGCTAAAAGCTAACGGCGCCTCCATTTTGCGTCTAAACTCCGTCCGGATGATTTTCTCCTGCTTTCAGTGCCCTGCTCGGACTCGGACACAAGCTGCAGATGGCACAAACAAAAACAGAATGTGACTTTAGTCATATATCTTGTATATATATATATATATTCTGGCCTTTGTGTCTATATATTTATATAAATGTGTGTTTGTGACGCGAGCTAACAAGGCCGCAGTACGTTACGCTCCAGACGAACGTGAGGCAGGTTTTCACACAAAGATGATGGCTTCAGATTCTTTCCCCAAAATTTTGTCAAATCTGACGCACAGTTAAATTTCAGGTTAGAATTTTTATGTATTTTAGGAAAATTGTAAAATAAAGATCCACTATTATAATTTTAAATTTTTTTATTGACCAGGTCGTGAACAAACACAACGTGTGCCGTTTGGTGCACTTTTGTTCGGATTTGGCCTCTGAACCTCGTTTAGCCACATATCTCTTCCCCGTTCGAATATTGACGATAAGAAAAAAAAGTGTAACTTTTGTATACCTTGAAAACATTAATTGTGATAAATTTAATTATTTTGCGGATTCTGGTAAAGTTTGGCCAGGTCACAAGATCCTACAGATGTTTCTTAAGTCAGTAATGAACATCTTTTAACTTTTTTGGAGCAGAAATGGTGTGTAACATTTTTCTCTAAATGGCACCTCTTTCTCTTTAGATTGTGCCGTACGCAGCTTTAGGTCATTGAGGTCTGAAAGTCTAACGTGCAGCGTGTTTTCTGATTAGCTCCACAAACCAAACTGCCTTAACCTCTGCTTTTCTTGTCTTCTTAAGTAGATTTTACACTGTAAAAACCTGGAAAGGTAAAGTTGGAAATTTCTGCTAGCCTAGCATCTTCTGTTTTCTAATGGCACCATTACAACCTACATCGACTCGTTCTTAAGTTCATATTAAACAGAGCTCATTTAAAGGCTGGTTTTGTGACTTTAAAGTCTTTACAGTGCAACAGATAGGACCATTTTGGGGAAAGTATTTTGTTGTTGAAGATGTCAACGAGAATTATAACAAAACTATATTAGCTTTAGCATAAGCGCCACTCTCTTGTATATGTTTTAAGGTCAGTAGTAGCAGTAAAAATAATGAAAAAAACCTGCCCGCAATCGTTCGTCGAAAAGTGTAAAGACTTTGTAAAATGACCTCTACAAAAAATAATACCAGCACCAAAACAATAGGCGCGTAAATAGAAGCAATTAAGAAAGCCCCAGTGTTGTCTCCGATCAGACCTAACGTCTAACGGGTGGAAAGGAAAGGCTCTTTAGTATTTTTGAGGTTTTAACGGACCTTACACATGCAGAGAGTCAGTGCTGTTCGGCGAGATTCGTCTGTGGCTGCGTTTTAGCGAAAGATCTACAGTAGTTTATTAATTTTAGAGAGGTTTCAGTGTAAACTCGACTTGTGCTCTTTAATATCAACTGTTAATTATTATTATTTTGAGAACATGAAGGGGAAGGGCAATAAAACGCTTTGGTTTGGCTTTTAATAAATACAACAAAGAAGAAGAACAGTGATAATGGTTTAAATGATTGAATAACATGGGATTTGTCAAAAATGGTTTTACGCTTTTTTCCGGAAAAGGAAGGGAGGCATGCGACAGCAACACACACCCACAACCGCACACACACAGTGCACACACAAGGCCGGGTGGAGAATATTCACACGTCCACGAAAAACACGACACAGTGCAGCCGAAGAGAAGCTAAAGCCTTCACAATGTTCACGCCTCATTTTTCAATTTGACAGACTGTTGAAATTAACCGCTTTAATGGTTATTTCTGCGTTTAAATCTTTAATTACTTTTTAATTTGCAGCTGAAAAATACCATCCAGTTTATTCTTTCTGCCCTAAAAATCTACATTATTTATAAGACTAGCGTTCTGTGACGTTACTTTTGCTGCTGAAAAATGTTGACCTAAAAATTCAACACATACCTTTCCCTCCTTATAAGATTTTAAATCTTGTTTTTAGGCTAAAACTCAAAAAGAAGTGACTAAAAAGGTGCAATGGTAATATTTAAAACATTTACTCGTGCAGGTGTTAGCCTCGCCTTAAGTGTTTTAGTTTGCTGCTTATGTTACTGAACTAAGAATGGTGGGTCTGGTAGATTTAAGTCGGCTTTAGCTAATGCATAGACACAAAAAGTATATATTTTTCACTTTATACAACATTTTCTATATTTAAGACCTGTATAGGCTTGTTTTCTGTCCATTTAAATATTGCCCAAATTCTATTTTCTTGTAAAGTTTTTTGTTTGTTGACAGTATTTGAGGTGATCTATGACATGGCCCCAGAGAAATTAGATCTTTCAGACGTAATGTTGATAGAAAATAGTTTTGAAAATATGTGTGAGATGAGGTTGTGAAGCGATAAACGCACAGATACCAGTCAAAACAGGAAAACAACTAGGAATCAAAGAGGGTCGAGGTCCAGGAAGTCGACGGTAGATTTATTAAATAACGACAACGCTCTAACAACTTAAGCAGGAGTTAGCATACCAGCGCTAAGTAGCTAACGCTGTGTGATGAGTGGGTAAAGTGCACAAAATGGAGGAGCAAGTCGAGGAATGGGGTACAAAACACCATCATGCAAACTCCACAACGCTTTTGCATGCCTATTTTATTATTATTGTTATTATCATTATTACACACAACGGGATGGGATTGGCAAAAAAGGCGAAGAAAAGAGAAATAAATTCCCGTTCCTCCATTCTTCTGTAACAGCCGAACAACGACAAACAAGAGGGAAGACGAGGCGGCACGAAGGCGAATACTCGGACTCGGGAATTGTAGCTCTTCTCAGCGACGTTTGTCCGTCGTTTCTCAAGAATGGGAACTTTACAGACAACAAACAAACGGCAAAATGTTTTCGAGCTAGCTGGTGCTACAACCACAACCTGGCGTCGCGAAATGAAGACCACCGCGACCAAAACAGCCGTCGACCGACAACAGAACAGTGGAATGTTTGTAGCGTATGAAGCAAAGATCCAAGATCGCCAAGATGGACTCTGTGTTCGGATAGAAAAATGTGGTGATGAAAAATACGGGGAGGTTCACGACGACGTTCTACAAAAACACAACAGAAGCACTAAGAGACCACTCGAACGACACGACAACGCAGAACTAACGACAATCAAACCGACAACTACACATTCCGCCGCTCGGAGGAGTCGAACGCTGGTGAGGGCGTGCCTTTTGAAGATGTCCAATATTGAATACACCTTTCTACTTTTACCTTAGTTTTATTTAAACTAACATACTTCATTTTTAAGATATTAATTTGACATTAATCTTTACTAATGTTGTTGTAATATTTCACTTTAACCAAATATGTTTCCACCAAGACATTTGATGCTTCTGAATTTTTACTTATTTCTTAAAACTCTGAACTGAATTTAATCTACAACCCTTGCATTTGGTTACAGTTCTCATTTCTAACGTTTCCTGATACAGAACTGTTGTTGACATATCAGTCAGTTCAAGTAAACGCTAACAGACTGCTAATAAAGCTAATAAAGAAATCTGCTTGTGGAAAATGGAAAAGCTTATTCAGCCACAGATTTAGGGTTAGGGTTAGTCTTGTATCAAAACACAATATAATATATATAATATAATAAAGCAAGAACTAGCACTCACCTTAAATAACCAAAATTAGGATTCAGGATTCAAAATAGCTAAATAGTGACCTTCATCACTGGCCTCAACAGAAGCTCTAACTCCTGAATCACTGAGCCGCTGACGAACGATAACCTATTTAAAAGTCTCAAATAAAGCATAAACCAGTCATTAAATTTGGTGATACATTTGTCGGGGCTGAGTCAGACAATTAGAAAAGGCCTCTGTTCAGACTCCACCAAGCAGCGTTTATCCGTCTACAGCTAACACAAGCTAACGTAGCATGCTAACCGCACTAAGAGCTAACACTACAGCCAGCGCAGCGGCATGTAACATATTTGTTTGGTGAAAATAGAACACGCCAAATAAATGTAAAACAGTGCCTCAAAAACTACGACGTAAACGACAAACATTCCCCGTAAAATAATTTTTTTTCTAAAATCGGTTTTCTTCATTTTTGCGAATCCTCCGATAGTGACGGCTTTTCAGACACCCGGCCTTGAATACTGTGTCTTCATTGGCTTTCTAAAACAAAAGGAGGCGGGGTTAGTCTGTTTCTAAGCTGCATAGATTGACTTCCCGTGTCCTCCTTGGTGTTTTTTGAACTTCCTGCCTCCCTTCCTTCCCACCGTTCACCTGTGAGTCTTGTTTTGAATTTGTGTCGCAGGCCGGTTGTGCTGCAAGAAGCTAGGTTTTGTTTTTGTTTTTTTTAAAACAGGTGATTGACAGGAGTGAGCAACCTATGAGGTGGACTCAAGAGGCCTACAATCAAGGAGACAAGCGGCTTCTGCCAGAACCGAAGGAACTCTGAGGGACACCATCGCAAACGAGAACAAACCGGAAAAAAAACCTCATTTTCCACCAACAATAATCAGCGCTGATTCTGAACTTTAAACCAGTTTGTAAATCAGAGATCTAAAAATAAAATGTTGGCATTATGGAAGGGCAATATTGTCTAGTCTAACTTCTTTTAGATTATCTGTTAAAAGTTTAACCCGCTTTACAAAATGGCACCAACAATTTTACACAGAATCTGATTAGATTTGGCAAATAATAAATTTTAACTGAAAACATTCTGCTTAAAAGTTAAATTTCTGAGGAGATGAGCAAATATGCTTCAGAATCTGCATAAATTCAGTGGAAAATGTTTTCCAGCTTGTTCAATAAATGCCTTTTTTTTTTTACATGTTCATGCTTTTACGGATTTGCGTAGACGACAAGATACGTCCCTCAGAACGTCCAGCCGGCTGCAGTTGCCATTACTGTCCTCAGAGACTCCCGAAAAACGAAAAAAACTGAACGGAACCCAAAGGGAAAGGCCAAACAAACACAGATCTAACCCTTGTGTTCAGTACATTTACATGAGCATCCTACCCTCTGTGAATGGTTAAGCTATAATGTCATTGCGCTTGTGTTTTTGTCTTTGCTTTTTAAACCCCGCCCACCCCCAGTAATCTTATCTGTGATTGGTTAACTCGTCCTAGCTGATTGGTTATCCGTCTTGCATTTAGTGATTCAAGTTTTTGTATAAGTTGTAGAAGTTGTTGTGTTGTTGCTGTCGTCGTCTCGGTGTAAGTTTTTTTTAGCGTCGTTTTTTTCTCTGCTGGCTGTTTGCCGGTTGACGGTCGGTCAGTCGTTGGCGGTCGTCACGGCGATGGAGGCGTGTCTTAGAAGCCCAGCGTTCCGCCGATGGTCGACGCCAGCACCACGCCCAGGATGACGCAGCAGATTATGATCATAATCTTCTTCTGCAGAGACGGAAACACAGAGAGCGTTAGAGGAGACAAACTAGTCTCAGTGTGAACGGAGCCGGTAGAAGAGCAGAGTTTATGCTTTAAATGCATTTTTAAAGCCAGCATACACTCACCTAAAGGATTTTTAGGAACACCAGACTAATACTGTATTTGACCCTTTCTCCTTCAGAACTGCCTTAATTCTTCTGGCAGTGATTCAACAAGGAGCTGAAAGCATTCTTTAGAAATGTTGGCCCATATTGAGAGGAGAGCTTCTTGCAGTTGATGGAGATTTGTGGGATGCACATCCAGAGCACGAAGCTCCCGTTCCAACACATCCCAAAGATGCTCTATTGGGTTGAGATCTGTGACTGTGGGGGCCATTTTAGTTCAGTTACTCATTGTACTGTTCAAGAAACCAGTTTGAAATGATTGGAGCTTTGTGACATGGTGCATGATCCTGCTGGAAGTATCATCAGAGGATGGGTACATGGTGGTCATAAAGGGATGGACATGGTCAGAAACAATGCTCAGGTCGGCCGTGGCATTTAAACGATGCCCAATTGGCCTAAAGTGTGCCAAGAAACCCCCCACACACACACACACACACACACACACCATTACACCAGCACCAGCACCAGCTGCACAGTGGTAATGGTGGATCCATGTTCTCATTCTGTTTACGCCACATTCTGACTCTACCATCTGAACGTCTCACAGAAATCAGACTCATCAGACCAGGCAACATTTTTCCAATCTTCAAATTTCCAATTTTTTGAGCTCGTGCAAACTGAAGCCTCTTTTTCCTGTTTGTAGTGGAGATGAGTGGTACTGGTGGGGTCTTCTGCTGTTGAAGCCCATCGGCCTCAAGGTTGTGTGTGTTGAGGCATCACAAAGGCTTTGCTGCAGACCTCGGTTGTAACGAGTGGTTATTTCAGTCAAAGTGTCTCTATTCAGCTTGAATCAGTCGCCCATTCTCCTCTGACCTCTAGCATCAACAAGGCATGTTCTCCCACAGGACTGACACTGGAGGTTTTACCTTTTTACACCATTCTTTGTAAACCCTAGAAATGGTTGTGGGTGAAAATCCCAGTAACTGAGCAGATTGTGAAATACTCAGACCGGCCCGTCTACGCTCTAAATAACTTAAATCACCTTTCTTTCCTGTTCTGACATTCGGTTTGGAGTTCAGGAGAGTCTTGACCAGGACCACGCCCCTAAATGCACTGAAGCAGCTGCCCTGTGATTGGTTGATTAGATTCTTGCATTAACGAGAAATTGAACAGGTGTTCCTAATAATCCTTTAGGTGAGTGTACGTCTTTAATTGAGTGGCTTTGTAAAAGGTTTATGATAACAGTTTGACATAATGAAATGTATTTTGTACCAGCATCAACAAAAAGTTATCACACAGAGGATATCAAATATAAAATATAGGTCCATAAAGTATCTATGAAAGAAATAAGCTGTATTATTATTAGAATACAAAGTGAAGAAGCAACCTGGATAAAAGGAGAATGTAATTATTCTAGGAAGTATAGCATGGCAAGTTTTTGTATTTTATTTCCATCCATCCATCCATCTTCTACCTCTTATCCGGGGCCGGGTCGCGGGGGCAGCAGTCTAAGCAGAGAAGCCCAGACTTCCCTCTCCCCAGACACTTCCTCCAGCTCTTCCGGGGGATACCGAGGCGTTCCCAGGCCAGCCGAGAGACATAGTCCCTCCAGCGTGTCTTAGGTCTTCCCCAGGGTCTCCTCCAGGTGGGACATGCCCGGAACACCTCCCTAGGGAGGCGTCTGGGAGGCATCCGAAACAGATGCCCGAGCCACCTCAGCTGCTCCTCTCAATGTGGAGGAGCAGCGGCTCTACTTTGAGCTCCTCCCGAGTGACAGAGCTCCTCACCTTATCTCTAAGGGAGCGCCCCGCCACCCTGCGGAGAAAGCTCATTTCGGCCGCCTGTATCCGGGATCTTGTTCTTTCGGTCATGACCCAAAGCTCATGACCATAGGTGAGAGTAGGAACGTAGATTGACCGGTAAATCGAGAGCTTTGCCTTACAGCTCAGCTCCTTCTTCACCACGACAGACCGGTACATCGACCGCATCACTGCAGAAGCTGCACCGATCCGTCTGTCGATCTCACGCTCCCTCCTTCCCTCACTCGTGAACAAGACCCCAAGATACTTAAACTCCTCCACTTGAGGCAGGAGCTCTCCACCAACCTGAAGGGGACAAACCACCCTTTTCACTGAGAACCATGGTCTCAGACTTGGAGGTGCTGATCCTCATCCCAGCCGCTTCACACTCGGCTGCAAACCGTCCCAGTGCAGCTGAAGGTCCTGGCCTGATGGAGCCAACAGGACAACATCATCTGCAAAAAGCAGAGATGAAATCCTGTGGTCCCCAAACCAGACTCCCTCCGGCCCCCGGCTGCGCCTAGAAATCCTGTCCAAAAAGATAATGAACAGGACCGGTGACAAAGGGCAGCCCTGAGTCCAACATGCACCGGGAACAGGTCTGACTTACTGCCGGCAATGAACCAAGCTCCTGCTCCGGTCGTACAGGGACCGGACAGCCCTTAGCAAAGGGCCCCGGACCCTTCTCCAGATCCACAAAGCACATGTGGACTGGTTGGGCAAACTCCCATAAACCCTCCAGCACCCTGGAGAGGGTATAGAGCTGGTCCAGTGTTCCACGACCGGGACGAAAACCGCATTGTTCCTCCTGGATCTGAGGTTCGACTATCGGCCGCATTCTCCTCTCCAGCACCTGGCATAGACTTTCCCGGGGAGACTGAGGAGTGTGATCCCTCTGTAGTTGGAACACACCCTCCGGTCCCCCTTCTTAAAAACAGGGACCACCCCCCCGGTCTGCCAGTCCAGAGGTACTGTCCCCAAACGCCACGCGATGTTGCAGAGGCGTGTCAGCCAAGACAGCCCCACAACATCCAGAGACTTGAGGTACTCAGGGCGTATCTCATCCACCCCCGGTGCCCTGCCACCGAGGAGCTTCCCAACTACCTCAGTGACTTCGGCTTTGGGGATGGACGAGTCCACCTCTGAACCCTCGGCCTCTGCTTCCTCAGTGGAAGACGTGACGGTGGGGTTGAGGAGATCCTCGAAGTATTCCTTTCACCGTCCAACAATATCCCCAGTTGAGGTCAGCAGATTCCCACCTCCACTGTAAACAGTGTTGGCAGGGCACTGCTTCCCCCTCCTGAGGCGCCGGACGGTTTGCCAGAATTTCTTCGAGGCCGACCGATAGTCTTTTTCCATGGCCTCACCGAACTCCTCCCAGACCCGAGTTTTTGCCTCCACAACCACCCGTGCTGCAGCCCGCTTGGCCTGCCGGTACCTATCCGCTGCCTCAGGAGTCCCACAAGCCAACCAGGCTCGATAGGTCTCCTTCTTCAGCTTGACGGCCTCCCTAACTTCCGGTGTCCACCACCGGGTTCGGGGATTGCTGCCACGACAGGCACCGGAGACTTTGCGGCCACAGCTTCGAGTTGCTGCGTCGACAATGGAGGTGGAGAACATGGTCCACTCAGACTCAATGTCTCCAGTCTCCCTCGGAATCTGGTCGAAGCTCTGTCGGAGGTGGGAGTTGAAGATCTCTCTGACAGGGGACTCGGCCAAACGTTCCCAACAGACCCTCACAGTACGTTTGGGTCTGCCAAGTCTGTCCCGCCTTCTCCCCCGCCATCGGATCCAACTCACCACCAGGTGGTGATCAGTTGACAGATCCGCCCCTCTGTTCACCCGAGTGTCCAAGACATACGGTCGGAGGTCAGATGAAACAACTACAGTCGATCATCGACCTCCGGCCTAGGGTGTCCTGGTGCCACGTGCACTGATGGACACCCTTATGCTTGAACATGGTGTTTGTTATGGACAAACTGTTGCTAGCACAGAAGTCCAATAACAGAACACCACTCGGGTTCAGATCAGGGGGGCCGTTCCTCCCAATCACGCCCCTCCAGGTGTCACTGTCGCCCCCCGCGTGAGCGTTGAAGTCCCCCAGTAGAACGATGGAGCACTTTCCAGCACCCCTCCCAGAGACTCCAAGAAGGCCGGATACTCTGCACTGCCATTTGGCCCGTAAGCACAAACAACAGTGAGAGACCTGTCCCCGACCCGAAGGCTCAGGGAAGCGACCCTCTCGTTCACCGGGGTGAACTCCAACACATGGCGGCTGAGCCGGGGGGCAATAAGCAAACCCACACCAGCCGCCTCTCACCGCAGGAGACTCCAGAGTAGTGGAGAGTCCAGCCTCTCTGGAGGATTTGGGTTCCAGAGCCCAAGCTGTGTGTGGAGGTGAGCCCTACTATCTCTAGTCGGTATCTCTCAACCTCCCGCACAAGCTCAGGCTCCTTCCCCGCCAGCGAGGTGACATTCATGTCCCTAGAGCCAGATTCCATGTCCGGGGATTGGTTCGTCGAGGCCTCCGCCTTCGACTGCCCCCCAATACACATTGCACCGGCCCCTTACGGTTCCTCCTGCAGGTGGTGGGCCCACGGGAGGTCGGTCCCACGTCGCTCTTTAGGGCTGAGCCCGGCCGGGCCCCGTGGGGAAAGACCCGGCCACCAGGCGCTCGCATATGAGCCCCAACCCCGGGCCTGGCTCCAGGGTGGGGCCCCGGTTGCACCATACCGGGCGACGTAACGGTCCTCGATTTTAAACTTTCCATAAAGGGTTCTTTTAAAGGGTTATTTTATTTTATATATATTTTTTGTTTTCTGAACACAAAAATCTTTCTTAAACTATTCTTCGTAGAAAGACTTGTGGACTTCTGATCTTTGCGTTTTCTGTGAGAGCAAAGGCTGACTCATCAAGAGAAGAATATTATGCTGAGCCTGAAAAGTAGCTGCTAGACCTTTAAAGGGAACATGGACCTTAAACCCAGACCAGATTTAAACTCACCATCAGCCGAACAGAAAATAAGCCAGTAGGTCTCTGTACTTTTGTTGTCGACTACTGAAAGTTACGTGAGCCAAATAAAACAGATGTATTTCTGTCAGATTTTTTGTGAACTGAGATGCTCTAGTAAATACGATATAGTTATCAGTCGTAATCAGCTGAAGTCTAGAAAAGATTTTAGTTCTATGTGGAGGACATAACAAGCAATAAATAAATTAATGATAATAAAGAGCTTTTAAAATTTCTTCAAAGTCGACTCCAGAGGCCCCCACACAGTAACGGAAACCAGGTGAGTCTTACCTTGCGGGCCTGGCTCTGGTATTTGACGGCCTTCTTGGTGTCAGAGACGGCTCGCTCCACGTAGTCGACGGAGTGTTCGACGTTGTACTCAATTCTGTCAATCATCTCCCCCTGAAACCACACAGAGACATGACTTTAGTCCAGAACACCAGCCTCCCGTTTGAGCTCCGGAGGTGTGGCCCCTCACCTGGCTCTCCACGAGCATGGCCATGTCCACAAACATGTCGTGCAGCTCGCGGATGCTGTTTTCCAGTTTGATGATCTCAGTGTGCCGGGTCTCGATCTCGTTCAGCGCCTGCTTGGTCATCTGAGAGTCCATTTTGATCTGAGGAACACACGGCTGCGGTCGGCTTTTGGGTTGAAACTCACAAGAACAAAAGACATTAAAGAGCCCAGAAGCTTTAGTCTTCCAGACATCCTTTAGACTGACAAAGAATTAGTCTGGTCTTCAGTTTCAGGATTTTGACTTGGTGCAAATGCCAGAGCCTTTTCATTTCTTTGTTCTGTCCAAATTTGAAAGAGATTTGTACTTGTTTAGAATAGAGGTTATTTTATGTTTAGAGTTTAAACCCTTTGAGCTGCTGTAGTTTGTGAGTAACTCGTACAGTTCCCAGATTAGACCACCTCATTTGTGACTTGGTTTTGTAAACTTAAAATGTCCCTTAAATCCTATTTCTACATAAAACTGATGCACGAGACTACAGTAATCTGTTTAATCCTTATCGTTTCAGTTGTATTTTATGAAAACTCTCTTCTGCTGTTGGAGCTCAGCCCATGTGGCATATTTAACCTGTCGTTATTTATATTTAACCTGTTATTTATATTTAACCTGTCGTTATTTATATTTAACCTGTTATTTATATTTAACCTGTCGTTATTTATATTTAACCTGTTATTGTTGGTATTTAGTTTTTTTATTTTTGTTTTTTTTTGACAGGGACCATGTGCAAACACATTAATCTTAACAAAAGAAAAGATGCTTTACACCAGATTTAGCTAAAGCTAATTTCCATCTGCAGTCCCTGAATATTAAACCTGTTATTAATGCAGAAGGAAGTTTAGGATTAGATGTGGTGTTTGGGCCAGAACTGAGCATTTCCTCTGTTACCTCAAATAAAACCTTTACTTTTAGTTTTATAAACTTGTGAAACGGAGAAAGGCGATTTGGAAGAACCCTGATATAAACCTGGCGCAACTGAAACAATAAAGACCTATTTGAGAAAATGCAAAAAACACATCTACATCTTTGACAGTCTGTGAAGGTTCTCAGTCATCCAGGACATCTTAAAAAAAAGGTTAACGTGAAAGCATCTGGACTCAGTTTTCAAGGTGAAGATGTTTCGTCTTGTATTCAAAGAGACTTTATCAGTTCTGAGATCATCTGTTTAACCTGAAACCAAACCTGATTGGACCAGACTGTTCTGGTCTCATAGTCATTAGCTCTGAAAGGACACTGTGACTCCTGATGTGAGAGTTGTTAAGGCTCAAGAGAGTTGTTAGTGACACTGTTGCATTCAGGTGTTGTTCTTGGGTGCAAGTCTTTTGTTTTAGGTTTAAGAACTCTGTTGTAAATACTAGGCAACATAAATTTGAGGCCACCTCCTCTGTTCAACAAGGGCTTTTCTATTTTCACAAAAATGTCTTCCTTCAGCCCTCTCTCAAACCAGCTGGCCTCTCTGGACACGATGGTGACATAGCTGTCCTCAAAGGACTGTCCTTTCTCTTTGAGGTGGATCAGACTCAGGTCCAGGATGGCCTTCTGTGCTGATACATCCTCTTGTGAAGCTGTTGAGTCCTGATGACTCTTGTGCTGCAGAGGGTGGTGGGAATCAAACAACAAATATGATGTGATGATGATGTGTGTTGGCTTCCTATAAGCTTTTCAAATCCCAGGTAGGCCAACTATGGATAATTCTAAACTTTATTAAAAGCAAACATCACACGCCTCACAGATGACAGTTTACGATCCTGTTTAAAGATGAAGGTGACAGCGACAGCCCTGATGTGCAGACGCTGAGGTTCAGGAGCAGAAATCACATTAACTATGTATGATAAATATTTTAATTGCCTATTATTTTGCATATACATATTTTTTCATTGTTCAGTGAAATAGTCCTTTTATTATTGAGACTGACAGCTGACTGCACGCGTCAGTAAAAGGATGACGGCACAGAGAGAGGACGGCGTTTTTGGTTTGCTGCTGGTGGATAATTTAAGTTCAGCGTTTTTTTCATAAATACATTTAGAACTCAAATAGACATTGAGCACTTTACTTAAAAGTATCCTTAAACCGACCATATTTTTTTTGGAGTTCGACACTTTTTTTTTGCTTTTTTGCTGCACCAACGACTCTTCTTAGCCTTAACGACTTTCGTATGGAGTCACACCACCCGTTCATGACCAACAACACAACAACCTGGTCCATCAGGTTTGGTTTCAGGGGAAACCCCTCGCTTTAGAGACATAAGCTCAGCTCTCGTACAGTTGAACTCAGAATTGACAAAGTCTCTTGGAATAGAGACGAAACGTCTTCACCTTGAAAACGAAGTCCAGATGCTTCTACTCAAACCTTTTTTTCTTCAAGATGCCCTGGATGACTGAGAACCTCCACAGACATGCTGTAGAAATGTAGTTTAGTTTTCTCTGCAGTCATTTTGATTTCATAAATGCAACACATTATAGTTGGTTTATAGCATAAAGGCAAAAGAATGTACAGTGTCATATGCAGTGTTATTTCATTTTAAATGTCAAAAGGGTTTTGTGTAGGAAATGGGTCCAAATGGCTGGTAACAGTTGCCGATCCCTGCGCTAGAACAACAAACACAACACCTGAATGGAACAGTGTCACTAACGACTCTCCTGAGCCTTAACAACTCTCACATCAGAGTCACTCTGTCCTTTCAGAGTTAACGACTGTGAGACCAACACAGTCTGGTCCAATCAGGTTTAGTTTCAGGTTAAGCCCCTCCCTCTAGAGATAAAGCTCTCACACAGTTGAGCTCAGAACTCAAAGTCTCTTGGAATTAGAGCTGAACCTTCTTCACCTTGAAAACTGGGTCCAGATGCTTTCACTTAAACATTTTTTACATCTTTTAGCAAAAAAATATTGTTTAATTGGTTTTAATATAAATTTATTGACTTTTTTGATTATTATTATTTTAAGAAAAGGTTTCAAAAAAGGCAAGCGTAGGTTTGAATGAATATGTCCAGAATGAATGAGAACCACCACAGAATTGAATTTATTATAATTTAAATTTAATATTTAGACAGCTCTATGGCTCCTGCCTGTCTGTATTCGGGGGCTTCATCTGCCCCACCACATTTACTGGAACTGTTGTTTCCTCTGTTTTCTTTTGTCAAACATGGCACTTACCTTTCTTCGATGGGACTCGACGTGATCCGGAACCATTAGATTCTCAAGTGTCCAAGTGCAGCCAGGTTTTTACTCTGAAGGAGCCAGTATTCCCTTCAGAGTAAAAGCTTCAGTGCTCACCGTTAACCATTTCCTGTTTGGATCTGGCTCATTTCCTGTTTTAATTATGTGACACACGGCCGTTTTCACTTGATGTGGTCATCGCACCTCGACTCCAGTTTCTCACTCAGCGTTTCACGCACTCACAATAAAAACCAGGATTACATATTTTTGTTTAGTGTTTTTGCTTTCTGGTGCCACAGGAAGTGGCTATATTTGGAGAAAAGGTACAGATAATGCTGCATTCAAGGTCAGTCTCGTTGTAGTAGAGCACAATCTTTGCTGTTAAAACTGTTTTAATGCTGACACTGAAGCAGGTTGGTTTTGGTGGAAGGTCTTTGTTGGTCGTTAAGACGTGTAAACAGCTGAGTGAGGTCACAGGGGTCACAGGTCAAAGGTTGAGGTGCAGTGCTTACATCATCGGTGAAGATGGCCAGCTTGCCACTTTCCAACATGTCTTCCAGCTCCTCGTTGGTGGTGGTTCTTCCAGCTGCAGAGGAAAGAAAACAAGATTAAACTCAAACAAGACCAGCTAGAACCAAGCCTGGACTAGAGTTTACACAAAATCTCCGACTGAGACTAAAACCGAACCAAACCTGGTCTACATCTGAACTGAACCAAAATTAACCAGAACTAAGTCAAGGAACAATCTGGAACAACCCAGATCTGAAATAACTAGGATTAAAGAATGATTAAACCAGATTAAACCATATTAAGGTTTAAAGAAAGTAAGAAGCCAGTGAATGTGAGACTCAGGAGGATCTTACTGTTCCTCATGTTTCTCCTGAGTCTCACTCAGTAACGCGTCTACATCACTCTGTAAGAGGAGCACAACTCTGGACTCTCTCTGGACTCTCTCTGGACTCTCTCTGGACTCTCTCTGGACTCTCTCTGGACTCTCTAGACCCAATGTGTGAGATGTGACCGGCCAATCAGAGCGCAGGAAAGATGCATTTCTACTCCTGTTGCTAGGCAGATTAGAGCTGGTCATTAATAATGGAGAGAGTCTGCAGTGATTCAGACGATTACCTACGTGTCTGTGATAACGCTGTAGTATTTGTACGTGTCTGTGATAACGCTGTAGTATTTGTACGTGTCTGTGATAACGCTGTAGTGTGTATTTGTACGTGTCTGTGATAACGCTGTAGTATTTGTACGTGTCTGTGATAACGCTGTAGTGTGTATTTGTACGTGTCTGTGATAACGCTGTAGTATTTGTACATGTCTGTGATAACGCTGTAGTATTTGTACGTGTCTGTGATAACGCTGTAGTATTTGTACGTGTCTGTGATAACGCTGTAGTATTTGTACGTGTCTGTGATAACGCTGTAGTATTTGTACGTGTCTGTGATAACGCTGTAGTATTTGTACGTGTCTGTGATAACGCTGTAGTATTTGTACGTGTCTGTGATAACGCTGTAGTATTTGTACGTGTCTGTGATAACGCTGTAGTGTGTATTTGTACGTGTCTGTGATAACGCTGTAGTATTTGTACGTGTCTGTGATAACGCTGTAGTATTTGTACGTGTCTGTGATAACGCTGTAGTGTGTATTTGTACGTGTCTGTGATAACGCTGTAGTGTGTATTTGTACGTGTCTGTGATAACGCTGTAGTATTTGTACGTGTCTGTGATAACGCTGTAGTGTGTATTTGTACGTGTCTGTGATAACGCTGTAGTGTGTATTTGTACGTGTCTGTGATAACGCTGTAGTATGTATTTGTACGTGTCTGTGATAAAGCTGTAGTATTTGTACGTGTCTATGATAACGCTGTAGTATTTGTACGTGTCTGTGATAACGCTGTAGTATTTGTACGTGTCTGTGATAAAGCTGTAGTATTTGTACGTGTCTGTGATAACGCTGTAGTATTTGTACGTGTCTGTGATAAAGCTGTAGTATTTGTACGTGTCTGTGATAACACTGTAGTGTGTATTTGTATGTGTCTGTGATAACGCTGTAGTATTTGTACGTGTCTGTGATAACGCTGAAGTATTTGTACGTGTCTGTTATAACGCTGTAGTGTGTATTTGTACGTGTCTGTGATAACGCTGTAGTATTTGTACGTGTCTGTGATAACGCTGTAGTATTTGTACGTGTCTGTGATAAAGCTGTAGTTTGTATTTGTACGTGTCTGTGATAACGCTGTAGTATTTGTACGTGTCTGTGATAACGCTGTAGTATTTGTACGTGTCTGTGATAACGCTGTAGTATTTGTACGTGTCTGTGATAACGCTGTAGTATTTGTACGCGTCTGTGATAACGCTGTAGTGCGTATTTGTACGTGTCTGTGATAACGCTGTAGTATTTGTACGTGTCTGTGATAACGCTGTAGTGTGTATTTGTACGTGTCTGTGATAACGCTGTAGTGTGTATTTGTACGTGTCTGTGATAACGCTGTAGTGTGTATTTGTACGTGTCTGTGATAACGCTGTAGTATTTGTACGTGTCTGTGATAACGCTGTAGTGTGTATTTGTACGTGTCTGTGATAACGCTGTAGTATTTGTACGTGTCTGTGATAACGCTGTAGTGTGTATTTGTACGTGTCTGTGATAACGCTGTAGTATTTGTACGTGTCTGTGATAACGCTGTAGTGTGTATTTGTACGTGTCTGTGATAACGCTGTAGTGTGTATTTGTACGAGTCTGTGATAACGCTGTAGTGTGTATTTGTACGAGTCTGTGATAACGCTGTAGTGTGTATTTGTACGTGTATGTGATAACGCTGTAGTGTGTATTTGTACGTGTCTGTGATGACGCTGTAGTATTTGTACGTGTCTGTGATAACGCTGTAGTGTGTATTTGTACGTGTCTGTGATAACGCTGTAGTATTTGTACGTGTCTGTGATAACGCTGTAGTGTGTATTTGTACGTGTCTGTGATGACGCTGTAGTATTTGTACGTGTCTGTGATAACGCTGTAGTGTGTATTTGTACGTGTCTGTGATGACGCTGTAGTATTTGTACGTGTCTGTGATAACGCTGTAGTGTGTATTTGTACGTGTCTGTGATAACGCTGTAGTATTTGTACGTGTCTGTGATAACGCTGTAGTATTTGTACGTGTCTGTGATAACGCTGTAGTGTGTATTTGTACGTGTCTGTGATAACGCTGTAGTATTTGTATGTGTCTGTGATAACGCTGTAGTGTGTATTTGTACGTGTCTGTGATAACGCTGTAGTATTTGTACGTGTCTGTGATAACGCTGTAGTATTTGTACGTGTCTGTGATAACGCTGTAGTATTTGTACGTGTCTGTGATAACGCTGTAGTATTTGTACGTGTCTGTGGTGCACTCACTGATCTCGAGCTGTCTCTGGATGCGGTCCTTGCAGCGGTCGCGGTACTTGGACTGCGTGGTGTTGTATTCAGTCATCACCTCCACAAACTTACGCGACAGCGTCGAGTGCTGCGATCACAGAAGAAGAAACAGAACGTTAGTTCATAAATCCAACAACAATAGATGGGTTTGGATTTATACAGAGCTGTGTCATGGGCCTCAGTCTGTGGAGTATGGGATTTTTTTATGCTTGTGTTAAAAATAACAGTTTAATCTCTAATCATTCTTCATTATCAGAGATTTTCATACAATGTTCAGCACTTTGTCTAATCACAGCTCTCTTCGGGAAAAGGAGCACTCCCATTGGTCGACACTGATGTCAATAAGGAAGTAATGTCTGTCAGTAAAACAGAAGTGTATATTAAGCTCTGGAGACTTTTTTTTAAAACAGAGAATCAGTACAAAACAGAAAACCAAACAGGAAAAAAACAGGGATGAATTTTGGGTTATGCTCAGCTCTAAACTTCAGTGGAATGTATTTCTAAAAGAGAGGCTGCTGCTGGAAACAGTGGCGCTTTAATCAGCATTTTAATGGAACCTTACACTTTATTACAGACGTCCAGAAATGTCGAGCTGCCACTTCATTGGTCGAACCACAGACGGACACGACACAAACACTTTGCTTGGGGCAACCAAGATGGATTTTTGTGAGTTTGTAGAATGCAGCTGCTGCACAAGAAACTAGTCTTACTGGATCTGTCGGCCAAACGTTCACTAGACTGTGTTCAACTCGGGGACAATATTGAAAAAAAGATTACATTCATGAGAATATTTATCAGCATATAACTTTATTGGCTTTTGCTTTGTTTGGAACCACTGTAACGAAACCCCTGGGGTTCATTAAACTGAAGGAGCAGGCCAGAGATGTACGAGTGGCACTCAGACCTGTGTCTTACGGATCCGCAGGTCCGCTGATGATCTGTTGAGACCCTCCTCCTGCTCGATGCTCTGCTCGATTGCTGCGAGAAAAACACAAACAGCATGTTCTGAAACCAGGACTAAACCGGGTCTAAACCAGTTCTAAACCAGGACTGAGGCAGGTCTAGGCAGTACCTTTTAATTTTGAGCGGACTTTATTAGCTGTCTTCTTGATGTCGGCTGTGAGGTCCTCCAGCTCCTGCTTAGTTTCTGAAAAAACAACAATGACACAGTTAGTTCGACATTAATTAAATATAACGCCATATATTTCATAAATATTTACTCCGATGATCAAGTCAGCTTTAACGCTGTCTTCTGGACTGGACCCTGAGGTGAGACTGGACCCTGAAGAGGCTCTAAGGACAGGACTGTGTTCTATTCAGTCTCAACTTCTGTTCATCTTTAAAGATTAAAAGAAACAAACTAAAATACTTTTTGTGGCTCCAGTTTGAACTTTTGGATCAGAAAATGGCTACCTTTATCTTCTCATATCCACTTATATCTATCAAGTACATATTTACTCAAGCATTCTGGGAAATGTAGTGCCTCTGCCTCAGAGCGGCTCCAGTGTTTCTCTGGTTCAGTGATGCGTTCACGTGTTCCTGCAGAGGCTCAGATTTATGAACGCTGCAGTCTCTTGCTCCATCTCCAACTCCATTTATCACCGGCCAATCACAGGCCTGTATTTGTCAGTGAGCCACTACATGTGCCATCGTCTCGGAGTCCTACTGGAGAGAGTAAGGTACAAATGCTTCAGGCTGTTTTACTAAATACTGTCACTTTAAAATGAGTAACTCTGGCTTTATCTCCAGAAATGGAAGAGTCAGAAACATGGCTGATCTTCACAAAAGTCTGACTTTGTAACAGCTC
This sequence comes from Neodontobutis hainanensis, assembly GCA_024349245.1. NCBI lineage: Eukaryota > Metazoa > Chordata > Actinopteri > Gobiiformes > Odontobutidae > Neodontobutis > Neodontobutis hainanensis. Next base: position 338,485 of record JALDNG010000145.1, on the reverse strand, counting down.
CTTAATGAGGTTAGTTGAGACGTAGCCCCCAAACATTAATTGTTATAAATTTTTAGAAAAACGTGTAAAGAACCAGGACAAGGTTAACCCTCAGCTCCACAGTTAATGTCAGAGTTTAACTCTTTCAACCCAGGGCTGATCCTTCAGGACCTGTGGGTCTCCGAGATGTGACCTCTGAACTGTGGATCTCACTCTGACCTGTGGGTCTCCGAGATGTGACCTCTGAACTGTGGATCTCACTCTGACCTGTGGGTCTCACTCTGACCTGTGGGTCTCACTCTGACCTGTGACCTCTGACCTGTGGGTCTCACTCTGACCTGTGGGTCTCACTCTGAACTGTGGGTCTCACTCTGACCTGTGACCTCTGACCTGTGGGTCACACTCTGACCTGTGGGTCTCCGAGATGTGACCTCTGACCTGTGGCTCTCACTCTGACCTGTGGGTCTCCGAGATGTGACCTCTGAACTGTGAATCTCACTCTGACCTGTGGGTCTCACTCTGACCTGTGGGTCTCACTCTGACCTGTGACCTCTGACCTGTGGGTCTCACTCTGACCTGTGGGTCTCACTCTGACCTGTGACCTCTGACCTGTGGATCTCACTCTGACCTGTGGGTCTCACTCTGACCTGTGACCTCTGACCTGTGGGTCTCACTCTGACCTGTGGATCTCACTCTGACCTGTGGGTCTCACTCTGACCTGTGACCTCTGACCTGTGGGTCTCACTCTGACCTGTGGGTCTCACTCTGACCTGTGACCTCTGACCTGTGGGTATCACTCTGACCTGTGACCTCTGACCTGTGGGTCTCACTCTGACCTCTGACCTGTGGGTCTCAGAGATGTGACCTCTGACCTGTGGGTCTCACTCCGACCTGTGAGTCTCCAAGATGTGACCTCTGACCTGTGGGTCTCCGAGATGTGACCTTTGACCTGTGTTTTTGGTTTTGTGTCACATGTTCTAATAACGGGAGTTTCAATAGCAGCAGTAATCCAGTCACCACTGGAGTCGCTCATGTGAGAATTAAATGTATTGGAAAAGAGTACCTAATACGTAATAACGTAATATAATATTGTTGATGTTTTGTAGAAAGTGGTCCCTGTCTCATTCTGCTGCTTCTCGTGCGGCGTGTGGAGGAAGAGGAGGAGGAGGTGTTTAGGGCTGTTTCTGGGTCAGAGCCGAGCGTCTGACGGTGAATAATGCATGATGGGAGTTGTAGTGAATGAATCTCATTTCCTCTGAGGACAGCCTCATTTAGACTTTTACTCACAGACTCATTCAGCTTCTGCTCGGCTTACAGCACGTGTTCTCCTGAAATACTCATGAATACACCTCGTCCTTTTACCAGACTCTGTTTTAACCCACTGCTTCACCTGGGATTTCTTTTTCCTGGCTGTAAACCCTTCAGTGATGATCACAGATAATGCTCTGACGTCTTGGCTTCACTTTGACTTAGTTCTTTTAGTTCTTGAGAAAAGCTCAAATCTCTGAAAAGAGAGTTTTTTAAATCACTTGTGTGTATGTTTCACTGAATCTAAATGTAAATACAGCATCTGTTTTTAACACAGGGGAAGAAAGAATATGAGTTTGTTTGTGGCTGTTTAGCTCTGAGTTTTGTCGTCAGGAGTTTAATCAGGAACACAAAGCCTCGGTTAAACCCTGAGTGCTGCAGTTGCTTTAGGTAAATCTGCTGGTGTCTGTGGATAATGTAGTTTTTTGAGGGAATGTTGGTGGTGAACAGACTCTTACCTGACGCTCATGCAGGGGGCGGGGCTTCATGTTCAGCATGCAACAGCACCACCACACGAGAACAGAAATCAAACGGTCAGCATGCAACAACCACGTGCAAAAAGAAAAACACATCCACAAAAGAAAATACAGCCACATGCAAACAATTAAACACAACACACAGTGATCACAAATGAACCAAAACAGAAAATAACCAATGGGTGGGTGTTCCTGGTTTCAGAGTGGGTCCAGTCTCTGTCGATAATAAACAGGAGCAGGAAACAGACGTTAAAGAGCCAGGCCCTAAATGTAGCATTTAAAGTTTAGGAACAGTCTGGTTTGTGGAGGTTTTCAGTAGAAACTCTCTGTCGTAAAGAAATGAAGCAGAAATGAAAGGTTGAGTTCAAGGACTTCTGCTGAGTCACTGTTTCAAACAAGAGACAGTTCGCTGAAGGTCATAACTGTATATCATGTTTACACTCACCAAAGTAAAAAAGGGAAGCGGCAAGTGCATCATGGGAGCTGTAGTTAAACTGACTCTGGACAGGGTTGGGCTCATTCTGGGATGTGTTTAAATTTACAGCAGATTTGGGTTTGTTACAAGTGTAGAATAAAGTCAGAGCCGTGCATTGTGGGAGCTGTAGTACTCACTCTCGTCAGGGTTGGGCGCCGCGAGGATGGCGCTGTGCTGCTTTTTGACCTGCTCCACATCCTCCGACAGCTTCTCTATGCAGCCTCTGATCTCCTCCACCTGAGGACAGCGAACGCACCACGAGAGGGTTAGTCCAACAGGCGGCAAACGCACCACGAGAGGGTTAGTCCAACAGGCTGCGAACGCACCACGAGAGGGTTAGTCCAACAGGCTGCGAATGCACCACGAGAGGGTTAGTCCAACAGGCGGCGAACGCACCACGAGAGGGTTAGTCCAACAGGCTGCGAATGCACCACGTGAGGGTTAGTACAACAGGCGGCGAACGCAGCACGAGAGGGTTAGTCCAACAGGCTGCGAATGCACCACGTGAGGGTTAGTACAACAGGCGGCGAACGCAGCACGAGAGGGTTAGTCCAACAGGCTGCGAATGCACCACGTAAGGGTTAGTCCAACAGGCGGCGAACGCACCACGAGAGGGTTAGTCCAACAGGCTGCGAACGCACCACGAGAGGGTTAATCCAACAGGCTGCGAACGCACCACGAGAGGGTTGGTCCAACAGGCTGCGAACGCACCACGAGAGGGTTGGTCCAACAGACGGCGAACGCACCACGAGAGGGTTAGTCCAACAGGCTGCGAACGCACCACGAGAGGGTTAGTCCAACAGGCTGCGAACGCACCACGAGAGGGTTGGTCCAACAGGCTGCGAACGCACCACGAGAGGGTTAGTCCAACAGGCTGCGAACGCACCACGAGAGGGTTGGTCCAACAGGCTGCGAACGCACCACGAGAGGGTTAGTCCAACAGGCGGCGAACGCACCACGAGAGGGTTGGTCCAACAGGCGGCGAACGCACCACGAGAGGGTTAGTCCAACAGGCGGCGAACGCACCACGAGAGGGTTGGTCCAACAGGCTGCGAACGCACCACGAGAGGGTTAGTACAACAGGCGGCGAACGCACCACGAGAGGGTTGGTCCATTAGGCTGCGAACGCACCACGAGAGGGTTAGTCCAACAGGCGGCGAACGCACCACGAGAGGGTTAGTCCAACAGGCGGCGAACGCACCACGAGAGGGTTGGTCCAACAGGCGGCGAACGCACCACGAGAGGGTTAGTCCAACAGGCGGCGAACGCACCACGAGAGGGTTAGTCCAACAGGCGGCGAACGCACCACGAGAGGGTTGGTCCAACAGGCGGCGAACGCACCACGAGAGGGAGACACTAAAGCAAGCTCTGCAGGTGAACGTATCCATCGTGTAAACGTATCGTGTAAATAAAACATTAATATTGTCACATGACCAGAGCAGACAGTGGTAGTCTCACCTGTTCAAAGAACTCGTCCATGAAGTGGTCCCTGTCGACCTGCACCACCTCCTCATCATCGTCGCTGTCCTTAGCCTTAACAGTAGAGAAACACAGGTCAATGAACGCAGCATGAGGCTGAGGAAAGTGTCCTCAGATCAATTGAGGTGAAAACAAAAGGCATTTAAATGGATAAAGAGACAGTTGGATGTGAGCTTTGAGAACCTTTGTTAAATCCCTAAAAGAACAGCTTTAATAAATCATATAAAGTAAAAAATACGGCTACAGTAGCAAATGAATAACATAATAAAATGTATAATGTCTTATCCAGTCCAATGGTAAAGCTTTGTGCAGTTTAAACGTTTAGTTTAAATGCGTTTGGATGAAGCAGTCCATTTAAAAGGATCAGAGCAGGTTTCTGTGAAAACGAGGCTCTGGTTCAATTTCAGTGAGATTCTGAGCCAGTGACAGGTGGCTCTCTGTGGGACACTTCTGGACAGTTTTGGATGGTTTTTAAGCGACACCTGCGCAGGACAGAGGTCGACAAAGACACACTGACCCTAACCTGACACTGAGCTGCAATTGGCTGCTGAGAAACAGAAGAAACAGAAGAAACAGAAGAAACTTAATCACAAACTTTCTTTTACATTAGCCATTCTCCCGAAGGTGACTTTCAGCTTAAAGTCTATGAATGAAACGAATAACCACAGAAACCACTTTGTGGTAATCATACTTTAAGTTTAGAGAAAGGTGGAACTGTATCACTTACATTAAGTTCAATAACTTTATTATTTATATTTATATATATATATATATATATATATATATATATATATATATATATATATATATATATATATATATATATATATATATATATATATATATTATATACACATACACATATATATATATATATATATATATATATATATATATATATATATATATATATATATATATATATATATTATATACAGTATAACACACTATATTATATTTTTATAATCACTCTACTGTAAATTTAAATGCTGATGAACTGGGATTATTACTGAAATAATTATACAATTTTTGAGTAATTTCCTGTCTATTTGATCAAAATGATTTCTACATTTATCCAAAAATCTTTTTTTAGTTTTATTATTATTAATTAATTTAATTGGGACAGTGCATGTTAATGAACTTAACCAGCTAATTTCCATCTGTTGTCCCAACAATCACACACATTCATACACCAAAGCTGTCACTGGAGGCAAGGAGGGTTAAGTGTCTTGCCCAAGGACACAACGGCAGTATGAACTGTGGAGAGAGTGGGAATCGAACTGCCTACCTTCCGGTTGAAGGACAACTGCTCTACCACTGAGCCACTGAGCCCAATTATTCTTTAGATGTGCCACTTCTAACCACACACCAGGACAAGAGGGTCCGGACCGGGACCAGTGGGACTGGACTGTGACCAGAGTCAGGGGACTGGACCGGGACCAGAGGGACCGGACCAGGACCAGAGGGACCGAACCAGGTCCAGGAACAGCTTCAAGGGACCGGACTGGGACTAAAGTTACTGTGATGAAGACTGACCAAAGCCACTAGACCAGGACTAAACCAGGACCAGTGAAGGTTAAAAGCAGGGCTGTTTGAAGGACAGTTATTGTATAAGAGTGAACGTTATGCAGTAAAGCCTTGTGGGTAATGTAGTGTCTTTACTCCTCTGCCTCGACAGAGCTCAGTCTAAGGACAGACCCCGAAACAAAGATAATTTAAATCTAAAGAGTTTCAGTCGATACAGACTTCTGTAGATAGACTAACACGTCTAAACGTCTAAACAATGGAAACCACAGAGACTTAACTCAAAAGCACTCACACTCATACTGGACACACACTGGACTCACACTCACACTGGACTCACACTCACACTGGACTCACACTCACACGTTCACACTAGACTCACACTGAACTCACACTGGAGTCACACTCACACTGGACTCACACTGAACTCACACTCACACTGCACTCACACTCACACTGGACTTACACTCACACTCACACTGGACTCACACTCACACGCTCACACTGGACTCACACTCACACTGGACTCACACTGGACTCACACGTTCACACTGGACTCACACTGAACTCACACTGGAGTCACACTCACACTGGACTCACACTCACACGCTCACACTGGACACACACTGGACTCACACTCACACTGGACTCACACTGGACTCACACTCACACTGGACTCACACTCACACGCTCACACTGGACTCACACTGGACTCACACTCACACTGGACTCACACTGGACTCACACTCACAATGGACTCACACTCACACGCTCACACTGGACTCACACTGGACTCACACTCACACGTTCACACTGGACTCACACTGGACACACACTGGACAAACACTCACACTGGACTCACACTGGACTCACACTCACACTGGACTCACACTGGACACACACTGGACTCACACTGGACACACACTGGACTCACACTCACACTGGACTCACACTGGACACACACTGGACACACACTCACACTGGACTCACACTGGACTCACACTCACACTGGACAAACACTCACACTGGACTCACACTGGACTCACACTGGACTCACACTGGACTCACACTCACACTGGACTCACACTGGACACACACTGGACTCACACTGGACACACACTGGACTCACACTGGACACACACTGGACTCACACTCACACTGGACTCACACTGGACACACACTGGACTCACACTGGACACACACTGGACACACACTGGACTCACACTGGACTCACACTGGACTCACACTGGACACACACTGGACTCACACTCACACTGGACTCACACTGGACACACACTGGACTAACACTCACACTGGACACACACTGGACTCACACTCACACTGGACACACACTCACACTAGACTCACAATGGACTCACACTCACACTGGACAAACACACGCTCACACTGGACACACACTGGACTCACACTCACACTGAACAGACACTGGACTCACACTCACACTGGACACACACTCACACTAGACTCACACTGGACACACACTCACACTGGACACACACTGGACTCACACTGGACTCACACTGGACACACACTCACACTGGACTCACACTGGACACACACTGGACTCACACTGGACACACACTCACACTAGACTCACACTGGACTCACACTCACACTGGACTCACACTGGACACACACTCACACTGGACTCACACTGGACTCACACTGGACTCACACTGGACACACACTCACACTAGACTCACACTGGACACACACTGGACTCACACTGGACACACACTCACACTAGACTCACACTGGACTCACACTCACACTGGACTCACACTGGACTCACACTGGACTCACACTGGACTCACACTGGACACATACTGGACACACACTGGACACTGGACTCACACTGGACTCACACTGGACAAACCCACACTGGACACACACTCACACTGGACTTACACTGGACACACACTAAACACACACTGGATTCACACTGGACTCACACTGGACACACACTGGACTCACACTCACACTGGACTCACACTCACACTGGACTCACACTGGACACACACTCACACTAGACTCACTGGACACACACTCACACTGGACTCACACTGGACTCACACTGGACACATACTGGATTCACACTGGACTCACACTCACACTGGACACACACTGGACACACACTGGACACACACTCACACTGGACTCACACTGGACTCACACTCACACTGGACAAACACTCACACTGGACTCACACTGGACTCACACTGGACTCACACTCACACTGGACTCACACTGGACACACACTGGACTCACAATGGACACACACTGGACTCACACTCACACTGGACTCACACTGGACTCACACTGGACACACACTGGACTCACACTCACACTGGACTCACACTGGACACACACTGGACTCACACTCACACTGGACACACACTGGACTCACACTCACACTGGACACACACTCACACTAGACTCACAATGGACTCACACTCACACTGGACAAACACTCACACGCTCACACTGGACACACACTGGACTCACACTCACACTGAACAGACACTGGACTCACACTCACACTGGACACACACTCACACTAGACTCACACTGGACACACACTCACACTGGACACACACTGGACTCACACTGGACTCACACTGGACACACACTCACACTGGACTCACACTGGACACACACTGGACTCACACTGGACACACACTCACACTAGACTCACACTGGACTCACACTCACACTGGACTCACACTGGACACACACTCACACTGGACTCACACTGGACTCACACTGGACTCACACTGGACACACACTCACACTAGACTCACACTGGACACACACTGGACTCACACTGGACACACACTCACACTAGACTCACACTGGACTCACACTCACACTGGACTCACACTGGACTCACACTGGACTCACACTGGACACATACTGGACACATACTGGACACACACTGGACACTGGACTCACACTGGACTCACACTGGACAAACCCACACTGGACACACACTCACACTGGACTTACACTGGACACACACTAAACACACACTGGATTCACACTGGACTCACACTGGACACACACTGGACTCACACTCACACTCGACTCACACTCACACTGGACTCACACTGGACACACACTCACACTAGACTCACTGGACACACACTCACACTGGACTCACACTGGACTCACACTGGACACATACTGGACACACACTGGACACTGGACTCACACTGGACTCACACTGGACAAACTCACAATGGACACACACTCACACTGGACTTACACTGGACACACACTAAACACACACTGGATTCACACTGGACTCAGACTGGACACACACTGGACACACACTGGACTCACACTCACACTGGACTCACACTCACACTCACACTGGACTCACACTCACACTGGACACACACTAAACACACACTGGATTCACACTGGACTCACACTGGACTCACACTGGACTCACACTGGACTCACACTGGACACACACTGGACACACACTGGACACACACTGGACACTGGACTCACACTGGACTCACACTGGACACACACTGGACACACACTGGACACTGGACTCACACTGGACACACACTGGACACTGGACTCACACTGGACTCACACTGGACACACACTGGACACACACTGGACACACACTGGACACACACTGGACACTGGACTCACACTGGACACACACTGGACACTGGACTCACACTGGACTCACACTGGACTCACACTGGACACACACTGGACACTGGACTCACACTGGACACACACTGGACACACACTGGACACACACTGGACACTGGACTCACACTGGACTCACACTGGACACACACTGGACACACACTGGACACTGGACTCACACTGGACTCACACTGGACTCACACTGGACACACGCTGCGGTGACGGACAAAGCTGAATAAAAACAGACAAATGCAGAGAAAGCTGAAACTGAGGCCAGAGCCTCTACTCCAGCGGAAATAACTCAGACCAGGCCTAAACCCAAGTCTAAACCGGGTCTAAGCGGGACTGAGCCCGGTCTCTTCTGGATGAGGTCTGTTGGAGGGTTTTTAGTTAGTGTTATTTAAAGTTGCTGACACTTCGACCAATAACTTGACGGTTTATTGATACATTTTACTGCTGTCTTTTCACAAACACACCAGATTTAACGGAGCAGCCTGTGTTTTATTTATGACCTGAGGCCGCTTTTACACACAATACATGGAATATATATTTCTGTCTGAAAGGGTTGTGGGTCTAGGAACGGTCTGGGTTTGGTTTTGAGCAGGACTCAGAGCTCTGAAGAGGTCCGGAGTCTGGACTAACTCTGGTTTAACTCCGAGTCAAAGAAACGTGTAGAAAAGGACAAAGAACCATGACTCAGCAATTTCTGTCGACTCAGAGAAAGATGATGCAGCGCTTTTACAGCCTCCACCTGAGTCCAGCCTCAGGGCAGACCCAGTCCAAGACAGAGGACGAAACACCGAGGACTAAAGACAGGACGAAAGACAAAGGACTAAAGACAGGACGAAAGACAGAAGGACTAAAGACAGAGGACTAAAGACCCAGGGACTAAAGACAGATGACTAAAGACCCAGGGACTAAAGACCCAGGGACGAAAGACAGAAGGACTAAAGACAGAGGACTAAAAACCCAGGGACTAAAGACCCAGGGACTAAAGACAGATGACTAAAGACCCAGGGACTAAAGACCCAGGGACTAAAGACCCAGGGACTAAAGACAGATGACTAAAGACCCAGGGACTAAAGACCCAGGGACTAAAGACAGAGGGACTAAAGACCCAGGGACTAAAGACAGAGGACTAAAGACCCAGGGACTAAAGACAGAGGACTAAAGACAAAGGACTAAAGACAGAGGGACTAAAGACCCAGGACTAAAGACAGAGGGACTAAAGACAGAGGGACTAAAGACAAGGGACTAAAGACAGAGGGACTAAAGACAAAGGACTAAAGACAGAGGGACTAAAGACCCAGGGACTAAAGACCCAGGGACTAAAGACCCAGGGACTAAAGACAGAGGACTAAAGACAGAGGACTAAAGACAGAGGGACTAAAGACAGAGGACTAAAGAAAGAGGGACTAAAGACAGAGGACTAAAGAAAGAGGGACTAAAGACAGAGGACTAAAGAAAGAGGGACTAAAGACAGAGGACTAAAGACAGAGGGACTAAAGACCCAGGAACTAAAGACAGAGGACTAAAGACAGAGGACTAAACACAGAGGGACTAAAGACAGAGGACTAAAGACAGAGGGACTAAAGACAGAGGACTAAAGACAGAGGACTAAACACAGAGGGACTAAAGACCCAGGGACTAAAGACAGAGGGACTAAAGACAAGGGACTAAAGACCCAGGGACTAAAGACCCAGGGACTAAAGACAGAGGGACTAAAGACAGAGGACTAAAGACAAAGGACTAAAGACAGAGGGACTAAAGACAAAGGACTAAAGACAAAGGACTAAAGACAAGGGACTAAAGACCCAGGGACTAAAGACCCAGGGACTAAAGACAGAGGGACTAAAGACAGAGGACTAAAGACAAAGGACTAAAGACAGAGGACTAAAGACACAGGATTAAAGACGTAGGACTAAAGACAGAGGACTAAAGACAGAGGACTAAAGACGTAGGACTAAAGACAGAGGACTAAAGACGTAGGACTAAAGACAGAGGACTAAAGACAGAGGACTAAAGACGTAGGACTAAAGACAGAGGACTAAAGACGTAGGACTAAAGACAGAGGACTAAAGACGTAGGACTAAAGACAGAGGACTAAAGACAGAGGACTAAAGACAGAGGACTAAAGACAGAGGACTAAAGACGTAGGAATAAAGACAGAGGATTAAAGACGTAGGACTAAAGACAGAGGACTAAAGACACAGGACTAAAGACACAGGATTAAAGACGTAGGACTAAAGACAGAGGACTAAAGACAGAGGACTATAGACGTAGGACTAAAGACAGAGGACTAAAGACGTAGGACTAAAGACAGAGGACTAAAGACAGAGGACTAAAGACGTAGGAATAAAGACAGAGGACTAAAGACACAGGATTAAAGACGTAGGACTAAAGACAGAGGATTAAAGACGTAGGACTAAAGACAGAGGACTAAAGACACAGGACTAAAGACACAGGATTAAAGACGTAGGACTAAAGACAGAGGACTAAAGACAGAGGACTATAGACGTAGGACTAAAGACAGAGGACTAAAGACACAGGACTAAAGACACAGGATTAAAGACGTAGGACTAAAGACAGAGGACTAAAGACAGAGGACTAAAGACAGAGGACTAAAGACACAGGACTAAAGACAGAGGACTAAAGACGTAGGACTAAAGACAGAGGACTAAAGACGTAGGACTAAAGACGTAGGACTAAATACAGAGGACTAAAGACGTAGGACTAAAGACGTAGGACTAAAGACAGAGGACTAAAGATGTAGGACTAAAGACAGAGGACTAAAGACACAGGATTAAAGACGTAGGACTAAAGACAGAGGACTAAAGACACAGGACTAAAGACACAGGATTAAAGACGTAGGACTAAAGACAGAGGACTAAAAACACAGGATTAAAGACGTAGGACTAAAGACGTAGGACTAAAGACAGAGGACTAAAGACGTAGGACTAAAGACAGGACTAAAGACACAGGATTAAAGACGTAGGACTAAAGACAGAGGACTAAAGACACAGGACTAAAGACGTAGGACTAAAGACAGAGGACTAAAGACACAGGACTAAAGACACAGGATTAAAGACGTAGGACTAAAGACAGAGGACTAAAGACACAGGATTAAAGACGTAGGACTAAAGACAGAGGACTAAAGACGTAGGAATAAAGACAGAGGACTAAAGACACAGGATTAAAGACGTAGGACTAAAGACAGAGGATTAAAGACGTAGGACTAAAGACAGAGGACTAAAGACACAGGACTAAAGACACAGGATTAAAGACGTAGGACTAAAGACAGAGGACTAAAGACAGAGGACTATAGACGTAGGACTAAAGACAGAGGACTAAAGACGTAGGACTAAAGACAGAGGACTAAAGACAGAGGACTAAAGACGTAGGACTAAAGACAGAGGACTAAAGACGTAGGACTAAAGACAGAGGACTAAAGACGTAGGACTAAAGACAGAGGACTAAAGACAGAGGACTAAAGACAGAGGACTAAAGACAGAGGACTATAGACGTAGGACTAAAGACAGAGGACTAAAGACACAGGACTAAAGACAGAGGACTAAAGACAGAGGACTATAGACGTAGGACTAAAGACAGAGGACTAAAGACACAGGACTAAAGACAGAGGACTAAAGACAGAGGACTAAAGACACAGGACTAAAGACAGAGGACTAAAGACGTAGGACTAAAGACAGAGGACTAAAGACGTAGGACTAAAGACAGAGGACTAAAGACAGAGGACTAAAGACAGAGGACTAAAGACAGAGGACTAAAGACAGAGGACTAAAGACCAGTCCTGCTGCTTTCTGCTCGATGTTTTTGTGAAAAAGTGCGTTTTTCGAGTGCTATAACCCGTCCAACTCAACAAAATCTGAATTTATTTATGTCTGCACCTTTTGTTGCCCTCGTTTATTTACATCCAAATGTTTTTATATTTCACAGTCATTTGATAATCTTCTTTGGTCTTTATCAAAACTTTTTGTGGAAAACTGCTTCCTGTCAGAGATAATAGTATCAGTGTTATCTCCAGCCAAAGCCTCTGGAAGCATCTGAACACAGACACTCACACTATATATTCTGTAAATGAACAAAGTTGTAGCTAAAGTGTCTAATCTTCTCAAATGCACTGTCAATAAATGCAATTGTTGTTTTCTTTTTAGAGCAGCAAGTTTATTATTTTATTGGACGTTACATTATTTACCAAATTCTTAAAGTTCACCCTTTACACTGATACCCGGTCTTTGCTGAGGTCCGCTGTGAAAGAACGGTGGACTGTGAGAGCTGTCGGGACACTCAGAGCTAAGGCCTGTAATAGTGCTCTGTCTCAGTCAGAAAAACTGCTCCACATCACAATGATGCTGAGGATTATGGGATGTTGAATTTGAGCCACTAGGTGTTACAGTCCAAATGCTACATGTTAGGGGTCATGTGACTGAATTATTGAGTCAGCCGGGCTTTGAACTCACAACCTTTTTCCTCTGAAGCTTACTACAATCCCGGTTAAACAAATACCTCCCTCCAGCCGCTGTCAGCCTGAACACTTTAAAGAACAGAGCCCAGAGAGCAGCCGGGACAGAGACAGTCCTGGGACAGACTTGTTCTTTTACATAACCAGGCGGTGGTTGTTCTGTGACGGTTCATGAGTAAACTCTGATGAATAAGCCTCTTTCAGAAACACAAAGGAGCCTCTGTCCGAACACTCAGTGGGAGGAGTTTCAGCTGCATCTTTTACAAACACAGCCCTAAACAGAGCCCTTTAGAGGAAGTCACTTTAATGTCATTTCAGTGAAAAGTGCAGCCGAGGCTCAGGGTCAGAGCAGAGACTCCAGGGAGTTATTAATGAGTCTAAACACTTCTGTTGGACTTTATTAATATAATGAACCACAGCAGAGAGTGGGCTAAGCACATGAGTCAAAGAGCTATGGATTTATGACAGATTTAGATCCACTTCTGCTGCTGGAGCCTACAGCCTGGAGCCTACACCAGATCCACTGGAGCCTACACCAGATCTACTGGAGCCTACACCAGATCTACTGGAGCCTACACCAGATCCACTGGAGCCTACACCAGATCCACTGGAGCCTACACCAGATCCACTGGAGCCTACAGCTCCCCTCTTAGACCAGACTCAGACCCTCTTAGACCAGACTCAGACCCTCTTAGACCAGACTCAGACCCTCTTAGACCAGACTCAGACCCTCTTAGACCAGACTCAGACCCTCACAGACCAGACTCAGACCCTCTTAGACCAGACTCAGACCCTCACAGACCAGACTCAGACCCTCACAGACCAGACTCAGACCCTCTTAGACCAGACTCAGACCCTCACAGACCAGACTCAGACCCTCACAGACCCTCTTAGACCAGACTCAGACCCTCTTAGACCAGACTCAGACCCTCTTAGACCAGACTCAGACCCTCACAGACCAGACTCAGACCCTCACAGACCCTCTTAGACCAGACTCAGACCCTCTTAGACCAGACTCAGACCCTCACAGACCAGACTCAGACCCTCACAGACCAGACTCAGACCCTCACAGACCAGACTCAGACCCTCACAGACCCTCTTAGACCAGACTCAGACCCTCACAGACCAGACTCAGACCCTCACAGACCAGACTCAGACCCTCACAGACCCTCTTAGACCAGACTCAGACCCTCTTAGACCAGACTCAGACCCTCACAGACCAGACTCAGACCCTCACAGACCAGACTCAGACCCTCTTAGACCAGACTCAGACCCTCTTAGACCAGACTCAGACCCTCTTAGACCAGACTCAGACCCTCTTAGACCAGACTCAGACCCTCTTAGACCAGACTCAGACCCTCACAGACCCTCACAGACCAGACTCAGACCCTCTTAGACCAGACTCAGACCCTCTTAGACCAGACTCAGACCCTCTTAGACCAGACTCAGACCCTCACAGACCAGACTCAGACCCTCTTAGACCAGACTCAGACCCTCACAGACCAGACTCAGACCCTCTTAGACCAGACTCAGACCCTCTTAGACCAGACTCAGACCCTCACAGACCAGACTCAGACCCTCTTAGACCAGACTCAGACCCTCACAGACCAGACTCAGACCCTCTTAGACCAGACTCAGACCCTCACAGACCAGACTCAGACCCTCACAGACCCTCTTAGACCAGACTCAGACCCTCACAGACCAGACTCAGACCATCTTAGACCAGACTCAGACCCTCACAGATCAGACTCAGACCCTCACAGACCAGACTCAGACCCTCACAGACCCTCTTAGACCAGACTCAGACCCTCTTAGACCCTCACAGACCAGACTCAGACCCTCTTAGACCAGACTCAGACCCTCTTAGACCAGACTCAGACCCTCACAGACCAGACTCAGACCCTCTTAGACCAGACTCAGACCCTCTTAGACCAGACTCAGACCCTCACAGACCAGACTCAGACCCTCTTAGACCAGACTCAGACCCTCACAGACCAGACTCAGACCCTCTTAGACCAGACTCAGACCCTCACAGACCAGACTCAGACCCTCACAGACCAGACTCAGACCCTCACAGACCCTCTTAGACCAGACTCAGACCCTCTTAGACCAGACTCAGACCCTCTTAGACCAGACTCAGACCCTCACAGACCAGACTCAGACCCTCACAGACCAGACTCAGACCCTCACAGACCCTCTTAGACCAGACTCAGACCCTCACAGACCAGACTCAGACCCTCACAGACCAGACTCAGACCCTCACAGACCCTCTTAGACCAGACTCAGACCCTCTTAGACCAGACTCAGACCCTCTTAGACCAGACTCAGACCCTCACAGACCAGACTCAGACCCTCACAGACCAGACTCAGACCCTCACAGACCCTCTTAGACCAGACTCAGACCCTCACAGACCAGACTCAGACCCTCACAGACCCTCTTAGACCAGACTCAGACCCTCTTAGACCAGACTCAGACCCTCTTAGACCAGACTCAGACCCTCACAGACCAGACTCAGACCCTCACAGACCAGACTCAGACCCTCACAGACCAGACTCAGACCCTCACAGACCCTCTTAGACCAGACTCAGACCCTCACAGACCAGACTCAGACCCTCACAGACCAGACTCAGACCCTCACAGACCCTCTTAGACCAGACTCAGACCCTCTTAGACCAGACTCAGACCCTCTTAGACCAGACTCAGACCCTCACAGACCAGACTCAGACCCTCACAGACCAGACTCAGACCCTCACAGACCAGACTCAGACCCTCACAGACCAGACTCAGACCCTCACAGACCCTCTTAGACCAGACTCAGACCCTCACAGACCAGACTCAGACCCTCACAGACCAGACTCAGACCCTCACAGACCAGACTCAGACCCTCACAGACCAGACTCAGACCCTCACAGACCCTCTTAGACCAGACTCAGACCCTCACAGACCAGACTCAGACCCTCACAGACCAGACTCAGACCCTCACAGACCCTCTTAGACCAGACTCAGACCCTCACAGACCAAGAGGACAGTAGATGAAAACATTAAAAGCACATATTTATGATCTTCTCTCTAGTAGGATCATAAGCCCCTGCTCTGGGTCTGGTCTAATCCTGGTCTACCTCAGCCTCTGTACTCTCACTCTCTCACGCGCAGACCACGGTCACGTGACGCGGGCCCGGTCCTGCCGCCGATTCGGTCTGAACCCGATTGAACCCACGAGGAGGAGGCAGCGCGTGGTGCAGAGCCGCGTCAGCGGTGACCGCAGCGCGGTGCGGCGCGGTGCGGACAGGAGTGGGTGAGGCTCATCCCCCTCCCCCCAGCTCCGAGCAAGTAGTGCCGCGTCCGCCGCGTCTCCACCTGCGGTAGGAGGCGCGCGGAAGGGCGCACTAAAAAACCTCCGCATTCTCCGCGAGGCCTCTGCGGCGCGAGCTTCAGAGCGGAAATCACACTAACCTCCACCTCCTCCACATCACCCCCACCCGGCCTAAACCCGGACCGCGACCCGCCACTGCGGCTCCGTCTCCGTTCACTCTGTATTCAGCAAGTGTCACCGCAAGACCTGCAGCGCGAGGGGACGACAGGAGGAAGAGAGGAGGGAGGGATGTGAGGAGAAGAGGGAGGAGGCAGCGGCTCTGTCCTGCCGCTGCTCGGATCAGGACCGGGGACAGCGCCAGCCTCCATCAGACACAGAGGCCCTCAGCCCCGGGCTCTGACCCTCACAGCCGCATACAGCCCCCCCTGCCCCCCCTGCCTCCTCTACATCTCCCTCACGGCCCCGCTCTGCCGCACGGCCCGTCCCGCTGCTGCCTCCTGCCGCGGCTGCAGCTCAGAGCGGAGGCTGATGGAGCTGGCCCCACCTGCCCCGCTCCAGCCCGGGCCCCGCTCAGCCCACGGTTAAACCAGACTAATCCAGGTAAAGAGACAAACAGAGAGGCTCTTACGCTGCGCAGCTCCGCCGTACGGTCCTTCATGGTCGCGCTTCAATCAAAGGCCTCTCGCTCCGCTCCGGAAGCACGCGCTGCCTTTGCGTCCTGCGGCTTGTGCTGTCCCCGCTCAGATCAAGGGCTTCGGCCGGTCCGCGTGCGCTGCTCCCGTGTGGTTCTGGTCGCGTGTGACTCGGTCCCGCGGCGGGCCTCGGTGGCGGACGGTTGCAGTGTGGCCCAGCGCAAAGCAGCAGCGCGCGCACAGCAGAGAGAGGCGGGTGCGCGCGGAGGGAGGAGGAGGAGGGGGAGGGGGTGATGCTGCAGAAAAAAGAGCAGGGGAGGTTGTGCGCATGCGCTCCCATCCCCCTTCAATGGATCAGGAGGCGGGGCTCGGTGCCGACGTCACACTGGGGCCACTCTCTTTTCACTGAGTCTGAGATAAACCTGAAAAAAATTAAACAGCACAAACGTGAATAAAAAAGGAATAATCAACAATAATCAATCAAAACAATTAACACGGTCAGGGTTTAGAGCGCTCCTATTAACTTTTTATCATTCAATTATTCTGAGGTCAAAAACAGGAGAATATTACACATTTTATTGGAATTTCATTCGATATAGTCATATTTTTGGAAACAAAGATTAAAATGTTGTATTTCAAAATGAATGGAAACACTTTTTGTTGAAGTTAAACTTGTTAAATAGACCTTCACGTGCAGCATGTGATCAGAACTAAATTATTCCAGGTTTAAGAAAGAAAATCTAAATAAAAACTCAATATGAAACTAAAAGAAAACTTGAGCAGAACTGAAAGCTCTTTGTTTTTGTAATTCAGAACAGTGAAGACACAGTTAATAACACTCAGGATTAACTGAGGTTTTTACTTTTAAGTCGAGTTCAGAACAACGCTGAAGAATGAAATGTCTGCAGATTGTAAATTGGAACAGCTAGACATTCTCTCGATCAGTCGTGTGAATAATCTGTCAGAGAAGAGTTGTGTGGTGGCTGCTTCAGTGCAGGGCAGTCTGATGAGTCTCAGGTGTGCAGACAGGTGTGACTAATGACAGTGACAGGGAAGACCTCCTCCTGCGCTAGCCGGACCTCCTCCTACACCAGCCGGACCTCCTCCTACACCAGCCGGACCTCCTCCTGCACCAGCCGGACCTCCTCCTGCAGCAGTCAGACCTCCTCCTACACCAGTCAGACCTCCTCCTGCAGCAGTCAGACCTCCTCCTACACCAGCCGGACCTCCTCCTACACCAGCCGGACCTCCTCCTACACCAGCCGGACCTCCTCCTGCAGCAGTCAGACCTCCTCCTGCACCAGCCGGACCTCCTCCTACACCAGCCGGACCTGCTCCTGCAGCAGTCAGACCTCCTCCTGCACCAGCCAGACCTCCTCCTGCAGCAGTCAGACCTCCTCCTACACCAGCCGGACCTCCTCCTGCAGCAGTCAGACCTCCTCCTGCACCAGCCAGACCTCCTCCTGCACCAGCCGGACCTCCTCCTACACCAGCCAGACCTCCTCCTGCACCAGCCAGACCTCCTCCTGCACCAGCCGGACCTCCTCCTATAGCAGTCAGACCTCCTCCTACATCAGCCGGACCTCCTCCTGCAGCAGTCAGACCTCCTCCTACATCAGCCGGACCTCCTCCTGCAGCAGTCAGACCTCCTCCTGCACCAGCCGGACCTCCTCCTATAGCAGTCAAGCAGTCAGACCTCCTCCTGCACCAGCCGGACCTCCTCCTATAGCAGTCAAGCAGTCAGACCTCCTCCTGCACCAGCTGGACCTCCTCCTGCACCAGCCGGACCTCCTCCTGCAGCAGTCAGACCTCCTCCTGCACCAGCCAGACCTCCTCCTGCACCAGCCAGACCTCCTCCTGCACCAGCCGGACCTCCTCCTATAGCAGTCAAGCAGCCGGACCTCCTCCTGCAGCAGTCAGACCTCCTCCTGCACCAGCCGGACCTCCTCCTGCACCAGCCGGACCTCCTCCTGCAGCAGTCAGACCTCCTCCTATAGCAGTCAAGCAGCCGGACCTCCTCCTGCAGCAGTCAGACCTCCTCCTGCCCCAGCCGGACCTCCTCCTGCACCAGCCGGACCTCCTACTACACCAGCCGGACCTCCTCCTGCACCAGCCGGACCTTCTTCCTGCAGCTGGACCTATTGGTGGACTTCAGTTCAAATATTTAACCCTCCCAGGTCTCTTCCAGGACTACCTCCATCTGCCGGTGGCTCACAGACCTCCTGATAGGAGCCGGTGCAGCTGGGGAAGAACACTTCTGACCATCAGCCCCAGAACCCCCCCAAGGCTGCGTGCTTTCCCCTCTTCTCCCTGCACTTCAGGACACCAGTCCGTTAAACTACTGAAGTTTGTGGAGGACACCCTGATGCGACTCACCTCTGACGGTGATGAGTCTGCTACAGGAGGTGTCCTGGTGCAGCTGCACGCCCTGAAGACACTGGAGATGACATCAGGACAGACCTCAGCTCCTCTGTTGGGGTGAGGTCCCCTGCAGTACCCTGTCCCACTTCCAGAGGGCACTGTGACACAAGAACAAACCTGCCGAGAACTGAGAATAAGTCCTAAATGTGTTGGACAGGTCTTTAATGGGCCTTTACTGAAGCTGGGGCTCAATGACTCTGTTAAAACGACTCCTTCAGAGGATTTATGGAGACAAGAGTCACAGTAAAACTGTGTCTGGGCCCAAAGCCAGACCCCTCTCCTCCATTAAAACCTCATCTGAGACCAAGGCCACACTCACAGATTATATCATTGTCACAGTATTTATTCACTCTGTTCTCTTTCTCCACTGCATCAAACAGGGACATCAAGGGTTTCAACAAGTTTTAGATGGATTTGAACAAGTCTTAGTTGGATTTGAACAGGTTTTAGATGGATTTGGGTTTAAATATCAGCAGATTAACTTCTGATTCAAGAGGCTCTAAAACCAATGTATTTACTCTGACTTTAAGTGTTTCTAAAACCCAAACACAGCCTGTTATTGTAAAAATGAGCCACAAGGATTTAAACTGAGAGCTAATGTTACTATATTCTTTTTATAACCCACAGTTTAGGACGAAGCTTGTAGTTTATGATAAATAAAACGTGTCAGACAGAATAATTGACCTTCGATTGCCACATTATTTATTTATTAGTAGTTACCTTTTAATTTATTTATTATGCAATATTTTATTTGTATTGTCTGGATGGATTAATTCAAACTCAATAAATGAATCAATAAGTTAAATGAATCTCAACAGTGTTTTCATAGTAGCACCTGATGCTTTCCTGTCTATACTATCGTATAGATTTATCTGCCTGGCTGTACCAAAGCACTCACTCCTGGGGAAGACTGTCCGACCACCAAACCGTGTTTTCTCCACTTTTGAAGACTGGTATTGCACAGTGGCTCAGAAGTAGAGCCGTTGTCCCATAACTGGAAGGTTGGCAGTTTGATTCCCGCTTTACCCAGTTTATACTGTTGTTGTGTGCTTGGACCAGACTCTTGACGCTCCAGCCCTGGAGCTTGAACGTGAGACTGTGGAGGTACCAACTGTGACCCATTTTCTCTCAGTCTCAGGAGGACCTCAGTCTCAGTCTCAGGAGGACCTCAGTCTCAGTCTCAGGAGTACCTTAGTCTCAGTCTCGGGAGGACCTCAGTCTCAGTCTCGGGAGGACCTCAGTCTCAGTCTCAGGAGGACCTCAGTCTCAGTCTCAGGAGGACCTCAGTCTCAGGAGGACCTCAGTCTCAGGAGGACCTCAGTCTCAGTCTCAGGAGGACCTCAGTCTCAGTCTCGGGAGGACCTCAGTCTCAGTCTCGGGAGGACCTCAGTCTCAGTCTCAGGAGGACCTCAGTCTCAGGAGGACCTCAGTCTCAGGAGGACCTCAGTCTCGGGAGGACCTCAGTCTCAGTCTCAGGAGGACCTCAGTCTCAGGAGGACCTCAGTCTCAGTCTCAGGAGGACCTCAGTCTCAGGAGGACCTCAGTCTCAGGAGGACCTCAGTCTCAGGAGGACCTCAGTCTCAGTCTCGGGAGGACCTCAGTCTCAGTCTCAGGAGGACCTCAGTCTCAGGAGGACCTCAGTCTCAGGAGGACCTCAGTCTCGGGAGGACCTCAGTCTCAGTCTCAGGAGGACCTCAGTCTCAGGAGGACCTCAGTCTCAGTCTCGGGAGGACCTCAGTCTCAGTCTCGGGAGGACCTCAGTCTCAGTCTCAGGAGGACCTCAGTCTCAGGAGGACCTCAGTCTCAGGAGGACCTCAGTCTCGGGAGGACCTCAGTCTCAGTCTCAGGAGGACCTCAGTCTCAGGAGGACCTCAGTCTCAGGAGGACCTCAGTCTCAGTCTCGGGAGGACCTCAGTCTCAGTCTCAGGAGGACCTCAGTCTCAGTCTCGGGAGGACCTCAGTCTCAGTCTCAGGAGGACCTCAGTCTTGGGAGGATCTCAGTCTCAGGAGGACCTCAGTCTCAGGAGGACCTCAGTCTCAGGAGGACCTCAGTCTCAGTCTCAGGAGGACCTCAGTCTCAGGAGGACCTCAGTCTCAGTCTCGGGAGGACCTCAGTCTCAGTCTCGGGAGGACCTCAGTCTCAGTCTCAGGAGGACCTCAGTCTCAGTCTCGGGAGGACCTCAGTCTCAGTCTCAGGAGGACCTCAGTCTCAGGAGGACCTCAGTCTCAAGAGGACCTCAGTCTCAGTCTCAGGAGGACCTCAGTCTCAGGAGGACCTCAGTCTCAGTCTCAGGAGGACCTCAGTCTCAGGAGGACCTCGGTCTCAGTCTCAGGAGGACCTCAGTCTCAGGAGGACCTCAGTCTCGGGAGGACCTCAGTCTCAGTCTCGGGAGGACCTCAGTCTCAGTCTCAGGAGGACCTCAGTCTCAGGAGGACCTCAGTCTCGGGAGGACCTCAGTCTCAGTCTCAGGAGGACCTCAGTCTCAGTCTCGGGAGGACCTCAGTCTCAGTCTCAGGAGGACCTTAGTCTCAGTCTCGGGAGGACCTCAGTCTCAGTCTCGGGAGGACCTCAGTCTCAGTCTCAGGAGGACCTCAGTCTCAGTCTCAGGAGGACCTCAGTCTCAGGAGGACCTCAGTCTCGGGAGGACCTCAGTCTCAAGAGGACCTCAGTCTCAGGAGGACCTCAGTCTCGGGAGGATCTCAGTCTCAGGAGGACCTCAGTCTCAGTCTCAGGAGGACCTCAGTCTCAGGAGGATCTCAGTCTCAGGAGGACCTCAGTCTCAGGAGGACCTCAGTCTCGGGAGGACCTCAGTCTCAGGAGGACCTCAGTCTCAGGAGGACCTCAGTCTCAGTCTCAGGAGGACCTCAGTCTCAGGAGGACCTCAGTCTCAGTCTCAGGAGGACCTCAGTCTCAGGAGGACCTCAGTCTCAGTCTCGGGAGGACCTCAGTCTCAGTCTCGGGAGGACCTCAGTCTCAGTCTCAGGAGGACCTCAGTCTCAGGAGGACCTCAGTCTCAGGAGGACCTCAGTCTCGGGAGGACCTCAGTCTCAGTCTCAGGAGGACCTCAGTCTCAGTCTCAGGAGGACCTCAGTCTCAGTCTCAGGAGGACCTCAGTCTCAGTCTCAGGAGGACCTCAGTCTCCGTAGGACCTCAGTCTCAGTCTCAGGAGGACCTCAGTCTCAGGAGGACCTCAGTCTCAGGAGGACCTCAGTCTCAGGAGGACCTCAGTCTCAGTCTCAGGAGGACCTCAGTCTCAGGAGGACCTCAGTCTCAGGAGGACCTCAGTCTCGGGAGGACCTCAGTCTCAGTCTCAGGAGGACCTCAGTCTCAGTCTCGGGAGGACCTCAGTCTCAGTCTCAGGAGGACCTTAGTCTCAGTCTCGGGAGGACCTCAGTCTCAGTCTCGGGAGGACCTCAGTCTCAGTCTCAGGAGGACCTCAGTCTCAAGAGGACCTCAGTCTCAGGAGGACCTCAGTCTCGGGAGGACCTCAGTCTCAGTCTCAGGAGGACCTCAGTCTCAGGAGGATCTCAGTCTCAGGAGGACCTCAGTCTCAGGAGGACCTCAGTCTCGGGAGGACCTCAGTCTCGGGAGGACCTCAGTCTCAGGAGGACCTCAGTCTCAGGAGGACCTCAGTCTCAGTCTCAGGAGGACCTCAGTCTCAGGAGGACCTCAGTCTCAGTCTCGGGAGGACCTCAGTCTCAGTCTCGGGAGGATCTCAGTCTCAGGAGGACCTCAGTCTCAGGAGGACCTCAGTCTCAGGAGGACCTCAGTCTCAGGAGGACCTCAGTCTCAGGAGGACCTCAGTCTCAGTCTCGGGAGGACCTCAGTCTCAGTCTCAGGAGGACCTCAGTCTCAGGAGGACCTCAGTCTCAGGAGGACCTCAGTCTCGGGAGGACCTCAGTCTCAGTCTCAGGAGGACCTCAGTCTCAGTCTCAGGAGGACCTCAGTCTCAGTCTCAGGAGGACCTCAGTCTCAGGAGGACCTCAGTCTCAGTCTCGGGAGGACCTCAGTCTCAGTCTCAGGAGGACCTCAGTCTCGGGAGGACCTCAGTCTCGGGAGGACCTCAGTCTCAGTCTCAGGAGGACCTCAGTCTCAGTCTCGGGAGGACCTCAGTCTCAGTCTCAGGAGGACCTCAGTCTCAGTCTCAGGAGGACCTTAGTCTCGGGAGGACCTCAGTCTCAGTCTCGGGAGGACCTCAGTCTCAGGAGGACCTCAGTCTCAGTCTCAGGAGGACCTCAGTCTCAGTCTCAGGAGGACCTCAGTCTCGGGAGGACCTCAGTCTCAGTCTCAGGAGGACCTCAGTCTCAGTCTCAGGAGGACCTTAGTCTCGGGAGGACCTCAGTCTCAGTCTCAGGAGGATCTCAGTCTCAGGATGACCTCAGTCTCAGGAGGACCTCAGTCTCAGGAGGACCTCAGTCTCAGGAGGACCTCAGTCTCAGTCTCAGGAGGACCTCAGTCTCGGGAGGACCTCAGTCTCAGGAGGACCTCAGTCTCGGGAGGACCTCAGTCTCAGTCTCAGGAGGACCTCAGTCTCAGTCTCAGGAGGATCTCAGTCTCAGGAGGACCTCAGTCTCAGGAGGACCTCAGTCTCAGGAGGATCTCAGTCTCAGGAGGACCTCAGTCTCAGTCTCAGGAGGACCTCAGTCTCAGGAGGACCTCAGTCTCAGGAGGACCTCAGTCTCAGTCTCAGGAGGACCTCAGTCTCAGGAGGACCTCAGTCTCGGGAGGACCTCAGTCTCAGGAGGATCTCAGTCTCAGGAGGACCTCAGTCTCAGTCTCAGGAGGACCTCAGTCTCAGGAGGACCTCAGTCTCGGGAGGACCTCAGTCTCGGGAGGACCTCAGTCTCAGTCTCAAGAGGATCTCAGTCTCAGGAGGACCTCAGTCTCAGGAGGACCTCAGTCTCGGGAGGATCTCAGTCTCAGGAGGACCTCAGTCTCAGGAGGACCTCAGTCTCAGAAGGACCTCAGTCTCGGGAGGACCTCAGTCTCAGGAGGACCTCAGTCTCGGGAGGACCTCTGTCTCAGGAGGACCTCAGTCTCGGGAGGATCTCAGTCTCAGGAGGACCTCAGTCTCGGGAGGATCTCAGTCTCAGTCTCAGGAGGACCTCAGTCTCGGGAGGACCTCTGTCTCAGGAGGACCTCAGTCTCGGGAGGATCTCAGTCTCAGTCTCAGGAGGACCTCAGTCTCAGGAGGACCTCAGTCTCAGCAGATTCTGTAGCCATCTTTAAAAAACACCTGAAAACACATCTCTTCCATCAACACCTGACTGACAAACACTGAATTCTACTTCCTTTTTATTCATTCCCTTTCTTTAAATAAATAATAATAATAATTAAAAAAATGCTTATCCTTAGCTTTGATTACTGTGCTGGGTTTTTAACTCACTTGTAAGTCACTTTGGATAAAAGCGACTGCTAAATGACTAAATGTTCATTCATTCATTTTCTACCGCTTTGTCCCGTTAGGGGTCATGTGACTGGAGCCTATCCCAGCAGCTTTGGGCCTGAGGCGGGGTTCACCCTGGACAGTGGCCAGTTAGTCGCAGGGCTAACATATAGAGACAAACATTGACAGACAACCATTCTCTCTCACATTCATTCACTAGAGACACCTTAGAGTTGCTGATTAACCTACACACCTCTCCCACCTACTTTGGACGGTGGGAGGAAGCCGGAGTACCCGGAGAGAACCCACAGTAACACGTGGAGGACATGTCGACTCCTCACAGAAAGACCGGAGTTGGCCGAGAATGTTTGAGTCGGCCGGGTTTTGAACTCACAACCTTCTTGCTGTGAGGCAGGAGTGCTAACCACTCTGCCACGTGCACCCATGATGCTCTCATGACTAAATGTAAATGTAAAAATTATATTTTTCGTTAGTATCACATGAGGCTTGTGTATATTATGCTACACTACATTTCCCAGAATTCTTACAGAGCGTCATGACGTCATCTGCAGTCGACACAGTTCTCGCTCTGTTTCCGTCTACTGTCTTTATTCGAGTTCCATTTGATTTTATTCACATTTCTGCTCAGTTTTAGTGTTTTTTTTTTAACGGAACAGCCTCGTGTCTTTTTCGGAATGGGTCCCGTTGAGGTAAAGAGCTTTAAAACATGTTTTTAACAAAAATATCTCTTGATCAAACGTGTCTTTTCTGCAAGTGACGAGTCCAATCAATGCCTTTGAATAAACTCTTCTAAATACGTTAATATCTCACACATTTGGTCGGTGCTAACTTTATTCATATACAAATAACAGCATAAATAAACAGTTTACGTACATTTCTTTTTCTGGTCTCGCTGTAAAGTTTCTTTATTCACTAAAACACGAAGGAATTCACACCTCATTTAGAAAGTGCTATGTTATTATATTTATTTCATTATTTTGTAAAAAATCCAAAGTGAAACGTACATTTTATGTGTTTGAACAACTCAGTCCGGCTTTAATTTTAGACTTGTATACCGTATAATATTATTCATATTGACCACATTGTCTAATGTTCCACATGCTTTTTATGTCTTAATATTTCAACTTGAAAAAATTAAAACCGTCCAGTTATTGAATTTAGGGACACAGTTAAATGTGAACTGACAATGTTACTTTGTTGAATCAGAAATAGTAGTTATTCTTTTAAATTCGTTATGTTTAGTAAAAGTAGGTCTGAGCGCAGCCACCAGAGGGCGCTTTTCCGGCCTTTTTCTTTTACGCTTTATCAGTTTTGATCATTTTACTGATTCTTTTCTGTCTTTAAAAGCAGCGTTTATAGGTATAAATACTGAGAAAAAACACTGAGGATGTAGAGCTGTGTGCTTTTTGGAAAATGAACTGAAGTACTTTATTTGAACACATTTATTACACAATGAATTTAAACTGTTCGCTTTTGACTCAGTATTTAGATTTATAAAAATCTAAATAAAATAGATTTATTCCTGTGTTTTTCATTTATTTATTTATTTTTTATTTTTTTTTTTACAGAAATAGAAAGTTACAGTGTGGTTTAACTTTTCAGAGGATTGAATTAAACAGATTTTTCTGAACTTTCTTTGAAGAATCCAAAAGTGAAATGTTGTGGGTTCTGTTTGTGTTCAGCTGCTGCACATGTCGGTTTTCTCCCAGAGCTTCTCTCCGTGTGGACGCTTCCTCGCTGCAGGGAACAGTTACGGAGAGATCGCCCTCTTCAGGTCAGAGACAGCAGCACACCTTCACCTGCAGCTGTTTCTGGAGGTGAATAAAACTCTGTTTGTGTTCTCAGTTTGTCTGCAGCCCTCAGTCCAGACTCCACTGCTCTGAACCAGAAACCTGTCCTCACTTTCACAGGTGAGTCTCATTAAACAGGTTTCAGTTGGATTGGATCAGGTTTTAGCAGTATTTGAACAGGTTTTAGTTGGATTTCCTCTCCTGTGTCTCAGCGCATCAGGGCCCAGTGTTCTGCCT
This sequence comes from Neodontobutis hainanensis, assembly GCA_024349245.1. NCBI lineage: Eukaryota > Metazoa > Chordata > Actinopteri > Gobiiformes > Odontobutidae > Neodontobutis > Neodontobutis hainanensis. The sequence goes on along the minus strand of JALDNG010000145.1, from coordinate 311,269 downwards.
GGTTTCCTCGGACGTGCATCTGTTCAGTTCTGGAAATGGAGAGATCAGTTCCTGGAGCTGGAGCGAACTCATAAAGAAGGTAATAACTTTTCTCAGATCAGCCTCAGGGCCGTGTGACACCTGTCAGTCCAAACTCAGGGACCACAAAACCCAACGAAGTCTCTCTGTTCCTCCTCAGAACGTGAAGCCGCTCTGGACCAGACGACCCAACTACACGTGAGTCTCTCCAGGACCAGGACCAGGGCCAGGGCCGGGACTGGGACCAGGACTGGGACTAGGACCAGGGCCGGGACCAGGACTGTGACTGGGACTAGGACCAGGGTCAATAAACCTGGAGAAGCTCTAATAGTAACGACATAAACAAGGCTCATCTTTAATGAGGCATAGACCAGATTTACATTTAGTCTTTTAGCAGAGGCTTTTATTCAGCGACTCACATTCAGGGTGGGTTAAGTGTCTTGCCCAAGGACACAATGACTGCAGCCACAGCTGCCCTGGACCAGACAAAGACTAGAGTGTGACCAAGAAAAGACCAGGACTAAGACCGAGACCAGACATAAACAGACCTGTTTTGTTTAGACACAACAGTTCTTCTCAAAGGCTTTGTTTCTGTCGAGAGGAACAGCTCAGATCTGGACCAGACCAGGGCCAGACCGAGTCCAGGGCCAGACTCTGATGTGTTGCAGGAGCTGAAGGTGTAAAGGGTGTTTGGGCGCAGCAGGACCCACAGTGACCAGGGTTTGTTCTGTTCCAGGTTGAGTTTGGAGATCCCAGAGATCAACGCCATGGTCCTCCATCCCAGAGTCAGTGAACGCATCATACAGTTCAGACCTGGTTTAGACCTGGTCTACAGTTCAGACCTGGTTTAGTCCTGCTCTAGACCTGGTTCAGGCCTGGTTTTGACAGGTTTGTCTGTTTCAGGAGAACAGTCTGATCGTTGGAGGAGGAGACAACAATGTCCATGTCTTGGACCTGGAGACTGGGGTTTTTAAGGTAAGTCCTGGTCCAGTCCTGGTCCAGACCTGGTCCAGTCCTGGTCCAGTCTTGGTCCAGACCTGGTTTTTGACGGTCCTGTCTCTGTCCTGTCCAGAGCGTGCTGAAGGGCCACTCGGACTACATCCACTGTCTGTGTGTGCGGGACCGAGAGGGACAGGTTCTGTCTGGAGCCGAGGACGGAGCCGTCAGAGTCTGGGGTCTGTCAGAGTTTAAACAAACACAGCAGGTGCAGTACTCTGAGCTTTAACTCTGGCAGTGTTAACGGGACTGTTGTGTTGCAGACAGCAGGACGTCCGAGTCCGTCCACTGCATCGAGGTTTATAAATACGAGGTGAGTGTGTGTCGCTGCAGCTGTCTGTGAGAGTGAGGGTTTTAAAAGGTGTGTGTTTCAGAGCTGTGCACGGCCTCAGTTTGGGAAATGGATCAGCTGTTTGACCACAGACAACGACTGGATGGTAACGGATCCTGCTAAAACCCCTTTAAATCCACGACCTGTCCTTCCGCAGATGTCTGATATATTGTTTTTGCTCTCAGCTGTGCGGCGGCGGCCCGTCTCTGTCTCTGTGGCACCTCCGCTCCATGTCCCCGACCTCGGTCTTTCCTCTCGCCAGCGTCCAGAGACACGCCTGCTTCTACCAGGACATGGTGAGACCGGCTCCTCGTGTGAACTTTAACCTCTGTAGCGCTGTCATTGGTCGGTTTGTTGATGTGCCGTGTGCAGAGGTCATGCCTCCTGAAAGTTTGTGATGAATGGCCTCAGTGAACCTCAGGTGATGTTTTTTTTTTTGATTTGCCAGTGTTTAGTCCTGGCTCAGTCCTAGATCAGTTTTTTTTAGAACTCTGGTTTTAAATGACTCCTGCCCTAGGATTGGTTCATGTATAATCCTTCTTTGTTTCTGCTTTAACCCAAGTTGAGTCTGGCTTCAGGACTGCTTTAGACCTGTGTAGTCCTGACTGATCTTGGTTTTGACCAGTTTTAGTCCTGGATCAGTTCTGGTCATGAATCTTAGTAAAGTCCTGGTTTAGTTCTAGTTGTTACAGGAATGTCTGAGTATTCCTGGATCTGTCCAGTTTGAGTCTTGTCCATGTCTTAATCTGGCTTTAGTCCTTTCAGTCTTGGTTTATAACTGTTATTGTTGATTAAATCCTGCTTAAATCTGGTTTTAGGAAAAAGCAGTACACTTGTTTTGAAATAAAAACCTTATATGGTTCTTTAGTGCATGTTCTGTCCAATTCTAAATTAGTTTCACAGGACTTTATGAATTACAATTGTAACTAGACTTTAATTAAACTTTAATTTCTCAGATATATTATGTTGGTATGTTTTGGCTTGAATATACTCTCATTTTCATAAAGGTTAAGACTAAAAACAGTTCCTTGAACGTTTGAGTCCGATGTTTTTGTCGCCCTGCTGGCCACTGGTTGTAACTGCACCGAGCTTCAGGGGTGCATCAGACTCTGAGCATGTCCCGGGCTGAACATCGGGATTCAGGAAACAGGACCAAAAGACGTGTTTTGTTTTGTTATATTTTCCGACGTGTCCAGATCCTGGCGGTGGGCGAGGGGCCGCTGGTGTCTCATTGCATGCTGGGAGGAGACGTCAAAGCTCAGATTCCTAGTTCATCTCCGAGCCTCAACACTCTGCAGATCAACAGCAACAGCACGGAGCACAGGGTAGGTCCCTGAACGCAGCATGACACTTTTGTACCTTCACCCAGCTCATCTTCATCTTCACCCAGCCATCTGTCTTAGTCCAACCACACTTTTTTTTATACCTTATGTTCCAATCAAAATCTAGAATAGTCCTCAAATTTTGTAAAGAATCAAAAGGCCTGGTTAAACCGTGATTAGTTTGTGCTTTATTGAAGTCTTGATGGTTTGCTGCAGGTGCTGACGGTCGGAGGCAGCAGTGACCACATCGACGTCTTCACAAACCTCTCGTACAGAGCCTTCTCTCTCAGTTTCTGAACATCTTTACACTTTAATCTTTTTGTTTAATAAAAGCCTTTGTTCAACAGCAGCGTCTGACGGCTCTTACTTTGAACTGAGAACAATACAATTAAACGTTTAAAACAGAGTAAAATAGGTTTATTTAAACAAAACAAAGTGTTGGAGGAAAGAGCACAAATCAGGACAAGAACATAAAAAGCAGGCCCGGGGCCCCTCACGCGGCCGAGAGGCAGGGCCCGGGGCCCCTCACGCGGCCGAGAGGCAGGCCTGGCGGACGCTCTGGGCCCAAGTGTGGAGCAGCTCCGTCACCGAGTGTTTGTCCGGCAGCTGCAGCAGTTTAGACGTCATCGTTCTGTGAACACTCTGCAGGAAACTGTTGGCTTCTGGGAAAAAACAGTCAGACTCAGAACCGACTGGATAAATACAACCACTGGATAAATTTAACAAAGTGGACACAAGTGAGAAATAGAAAAGATAGTTTGTAGTTTTTAGGACCCAGTGGTGTGGAGGGGACCGTACCATACTGCTGGTCGTCCTGGGCCCACAGGGGGCTCTGATCGGGATAATCGGCCGGGACACTGAGCTGCAGCGGAGGGACACTCGGCAGGGATTTGTCGTCTGAAAAAAGACAGGTTCAGAGGTGAGTAAACAATAGTTCAGACAAAAGGAGTTTAGGATTGTGGTCCGTACCCAGTCGACAGAGCAGGTGCACCGTGCCGTTGTTACTGGGCAGAGTCTGGTCCAGGTTCACGGAGAACTTGACGTCGAGTCGAGCGACCTCTCCCTGAAGAAGGTTTGGGACGGTGGTCCTCTCCTCGTCCTCCAGCTTCCTCTTCCTCCCAGAAATAAGAGGCCCCCTGGTGGAGCCGGGAGGAACGACAGGAGAGGTTAGAGGGATCTGAACTGGGTTAGAGGGATCTGAACAGGTTTTAGCTGGTCTTACGTGATGGGGGGTCCGTGGATGGCGGTCATGGCTGGGGAGAAGGTCCTGTGGAGGCTGTGGTTAAAGACTGGAGACCTGAGGTTGGCCATAACTGCGTCCAACAGCGGCTGACACAGGTACTGCTGCTTCACCACCACCTGGGGCGGAGGGGGGGTGGGCTGAGGAGAGAACAGCCACAGGATTATACCCCAGAGACCAGAGGTGGGGGGCAGTGCTCTCTGGGCTGAGTGTCGATGCGTTTAGTGTCGTTAAGCATTTCGTTTCTCGTGAGACACGATCATCCAGACTTTTTGAATCCAAGGTACAGCTGTTTTTTTCCACTAGGGGGCGCCAGAGGGGTTTGAGACGGACCCCATTCACCACCAAATGAACCCATCAATGACTTTAAAGCTGTTTTAAAGTAAGAAATGAAGCCTCTTTGAGAGTAAATTTACATTTGTTTTAGTGCCTTTTGACTAACGTACCTTTTAGTTTTATAATAAATTATAATAATCATACATTTATAACGCGCCTTTCTGGACACTCCAGGTCGCTTTACAACAAAAACACAATAGCACATCCTTTAAAATACTCAAGTTCAACAATTGAAAAACAATTCTTCATGGTACAGTGCAGTTACTGTGGGAGTGAGCAGGGACCACGTCTTATGTTCAAACTCTCGAGTCCACCTTTGAGCGACTGTCAGGATGGCTTTCTGAAAATGTCGTTTCATTTATATAATGCTTTTCCACCTGTAGGCACTCGCTTTACCAGAGTTACAGAACACCACTGGAAGCACGGTGGGTTACACGTGTCTTACCTTCTTTTCCTCCCAAGCGTTTACATTGTTTGATATTTTAAAGCTTGTCTTCCTGCGGCAAATGTTTGTTTCTAACATCACTTTCATCTCAATCTGTTCGTTTATATAGCTATGACAAAATTTATTTGTCGACAAAATGAAGACTGCTACACAGACAAGAGCCAACCTCACAGTCCAATAACTCCTTTCTTTCACTCATAGTCAGTGTTTGGGTGAAGCCATTTATGTCAAACAACTGTGTTTACTCTTTTTAAATCAAAGGCAACAGAAACTACCCAAATGACCCTGATAACATGCACACAGGTAGACCAGGTAACCCTCCTCACCTGTGACCTCTTTGTAATCAGTGTGTGGATAAAAGGTCAGTGAGGTTCTGCGCTCATGACAGAACCTTGCATCTTTCATCCAGTGCTGCTGATGTTTCTGTCCGAGTCATGGGGAAAGCAAAAGAATTGACAAAGGATCAGCAGGAACAGCTAACTGAACTGAATAAAAAAAAGAAATCCAAGGAACTAAGAACGAAGTTCAAACTCTAATAAAGATGTGGAAAACAAAAATTTCAGCCACAAGGGAAAATGTTTGGGATACAAAGAAAAACCCACAAATAACTTCAGCTGAAATACAGGACTCTTTAAAAAAAAGTGGTAAGATTCTGATCTCACTTAGAATACTCCAAACAGTCCAGAGACAAGCCTCAGAACTTCTGGAACAAAGTCATTTGGAGAGATAAGGCCAAAACTGAACTGAGCCCGGACGCTGCACAAGGCCGTCGACCGGTCACCTGGGAAGTTTCTGTTGTCATTATGATTTAAAAAGAGTAAACACAGTTGTTGACAATAAATGGCTTCACCCAACCAATAACTACGAGTGAAAGAAAGGTTTTTGTGTTTTCAGATTCTTATGAACACAACTGTAAATGTCTTTAGGAGCTTGAAGGGAGCACGGGTCTGTCAGTGACACGCATAAAAATGTAATTTGTTCTAAAAATTAAACATGTGCATATGTAATCATTTTGGTTGCAGTCTAGAGCCTGTTTTTATCGAATGACAGTGATATAGAGTTAATGGTCTTCTTTACCACAGCCATGTCGTTCTTCAGTTTCTCCAGAGCAATCTCACATTTCTGCAGCGTCTTCAGAGGACACCTGGAACACATTTAACCCACATCAGCTTCACTCTGGGACAAGGCACAAGCTACGAAAGGAAAACAGTAGGACACACTTTAAAAACTGAGCTCGTACCTGGTGTTGGGGTCTGTGAGGATGTTCAGCAGACTCTTCATTTTACTCAGGTCCTTTTTTCGATCTGTCACAGACAAACATCAGACTGTCAGAGCTTCCACAGGAGACTCAGTCCACCGCAGGTGCTCCTGAGTCACTGACCTTCGTTTTTGTCGATCTTGTTGATCATGCGACTCAGAGGCTCCACGTATTTGGACAGCTGCTTGAGCTTCTCCATGTACTGCTGGTCCTCCAGAGACTGGGCCCCGGCAGGACTCATCACAGAGCTGGGGTTTCCTGAGGAGACAGAGGGAAGACATTATTAAAACTGGGACAAAACAGAAATGTATGAGTTCTAAAGTAAACCCTGTACCTGGGGTGTTGAGGGGTCCTGGGGAGGACACGCTGTAGTTCTGAGGAGTCCTGGCGTTGGCTGGACTCTGTGAGGGCTGAGGGGACGGACTGGGCTGGAACCCTCCTGGAGACGGAGTGGGTCCAGAGCTGCAACAGAACCGAGAGTCTACAGCACCTGTTCAGGTGTGACTGACCAGGTGCTGTAACACCTTGTGCCCTACTGTTTGAGTGACCCTCCAAATATCACACGGCATCCTACTGGTCCTGCAGAGGTTTACACCTGGAGGAGCGGGTTTAAAACCTGGAGGAGCGAAGTTTAAAACCTGGAGGAGCGAGGTTTACACCTGGAGGAGCGAGGTTTAAAACCTGGAGGAGCGAGGTTTAAAACCTGGAGGAGCGAGGTTTAAAACCTGGAGGAGCGAGGTTTAAAACCTGGAGGAGCGAGGTTTACACCTGGAGGAGCAGGTTTACACCTGGAGGAGCGAGGTTTAAAACCTGGAGGAGCAGGTTTACACCTGGAGGAGCGAGGTTTACACCTGGAGGAGCGAGGTTTACACCTGGAGGAGCGAGGTTTACACCTGGAGGAGCGAGGTTTACACCTGGAGGAGCGGGTTTAAAACCTGGAGGAGCGAGGTTTAAAACCTGGAGGAGCGAGGTTTAAAACCTGGAGGAGCGAGGTTTAAAACCTGGAGGAGCGAGGTTTACACCTGGAGGAGCGAGGTTTAAAATCGGAGGAGCGAGGTTTAAAACCTGGAGGAGCGAGGTTTAAAACCTGGAGGAGCGGGTTTAAAACCTGGAGGAGCGAGGTTTACACCTGGAGGAGCGAGGTTTACACCTGGAGGAGCGGGTTTAAAACCTGGAGGAGCGAGGTTTACACCTGGAGGAGCGAGGTTTACACCTGGAGGAGCGAGGTTTAAAACCTGGAGGAGCGAGGTTTAAAACCTGGAGGAGCGAGGTTTAAAACCTGGAGGAGCGAGGTTTAAAACCTGGAGGAGCGGGTTTACACCTGGAGGAGCGGGTTTACACCTGGAGGAGCGGGTTTAAAACCTGGAGGAGCGAGGTTTAAAACCTGGAGGAGCGAGGTTTAAAACCTGGAGGAGCGAGGTTTAAAATCGGAGGAGCGAGGTTTAAAACCTGGAGGAGCGAGGTTTAAAATCGGAGGAGCGAGGTTTAAAACCTGGAGGAGCGAGGTTTAAAACCTGGAGGAGCGAGGTTTACACCTGGAGGAGCGAGGTTTACACCTGGAGGAGCGGGTTTAAAACCTGGAGGAGCGAGGTTTAAAACCTGGAGGAGCGAGGTTTAAAACCTGGAGGAGCGAGGTTTAAAACCTGGAGGAGCGAGGTTTAAAACCTGGAGGAGCGAGGTTTAAAACCTGGAGGAGCGAGGTTTAAAACCTGGAGGAGCAGGTTTAAAACCTGGAGGAGCGAGGTTTACACCTGGAAGAGCGAGGTTTAAAACCTGGAGGAGCGAGGTTTACACCTGGAGGAGCGAGGTTTACACCTGGAAGAGCGAGGTTTAAAACCTGGAAGAGCGAGGTTTAAAACCTGGAGGAGCGAGGTTTAAAACCTGGAGGAGCGAGGTTTAAAACCTGGAGGAGCGGGTTTACACCTGGAGGAGCGAGGTTTACACCTGGAGGAGCGAGGTTTAAAACCTGGAGGAGCGAGGTTTAAAACCTGGAGGAGCGAGGTTTAAAACCTGGAGGAGCGGGTTTAAAACCTGGAGGAGCGAGGTTTACACCTGGAGGAGCGAGGTTTACACCTGGAGGAGCGAGGTTTAAAACCTGGAGGAGCGAGGTTTAAAACCTGGAGGAGCGAGGTTTACACCTGGAGGAGCAGGTTTAAAACCTGGAGGAGCGAGGTTTAAAACCTGGAGGAGCGAGGTTTACACCTGGAGGAGCGAGGTTTACACCTGGAGGAGCGAGGTTTAAAACCTGGAGGAGCGAGGTTTAAAACCTGGAGGAGCGAGGTTTAAAACCTGGAGGAGCGAGGTTTAAAACCTGGAGGAGCGAGGTTTACACCTGGAGGAGCGAGGTTTAAAACCTGGAGGAGCGAGGTTTAAAACCTGGAGGAGCGAGGTTTAAAACCTGGAGGAGCGAGGTTTACACCTGGAAGAGCGAGGTTTAAAACCTGGAGGAGCGAGGTTTAAAACCTGGAGGAGCGAGGTTTAAAACCTGGAGGAGCGAGGTTTACACCTGGAAGAGCGAGGTTTAAAACCTGGAGGAGCGAGGTTTAAAACCTGGAGGAGCGAGGTTTAAAACCTGGAGGAGCGGGTTTACACCTGGAGGAGCGAGGTTTAAAACCTGGAGGAGCGAGGTTTAAAACCTGGAGGAGCGGGTTTACACCTGGAGGAGCGAGGTTTAAAACCTGGAGGAGCGGGTTTAAAACCTGGAGGAGCGAGGTTTACACCTGGAGGAGCGAGGTTTACACCTGGAGGAGCGAGGTTTACACCTGGAGGAGCGAGGTTTAAAACCTGGAGGAGCGAGGTTTAAAACCTGGAGGAGCGAGGTTTAAAACCTGGAGGAGCGAGGTTTAAAACCTGGAGGAGCGAGGTTTAAAATCGGAGGAGCGAGGTTTAAAATCGGAGGAGCGAGGTTTAAAACCTGGAGGAGCGGGTTTACACCTGGAGGAGCGGGTTTACACCTGGAGGAGCGGGTTTACCTGGCGGAGTTGGGCTGGGAGGGCTGTGGAGACGGCTGAGGAGGTGGGGGCATGGGCAGAGAGGTCTGAGCCTGGAGAGGAGAGGGGGAGGACATCGTGGAGTGCTGGACCTGGAGAAGGATGAGGATGAGTCAACATTAAACACACCTGAGTCTCGTGACATCACAGGAGCAGGTATGTTACAGATGTCCAGGACTGACCTTTATTACTTTATTAAACAAACCAGACACTGGGATGAGGCTAATGGTGGTGTGGCTAAATAATGATGTTTAATGTCAATGTTGCAGCTTAAAGTATAAACATCAGAGTCTTAACTATATTTATTTTATATTTTATATATTATTATTGTGTTTCATTCTTTTTTGTAAACTGTGTTGACGTGGAAGTATGGATTTTGTGCACGTGATCTCATTAACCTTCAGCTGGTGTCGTATGTATTTTTAGAGTTGCCCTGACAAAGACCTTTAAGGTCAAAACGTGCAGGTGATATGTCCATGTTTTAAATAAAGGTCTTATTTTTGTACAACAACAGAGTGCCTTGGATCATCTTTCCTTGACTGCACCTCCACACTACGATGTTTAGACTGATCCTGCAGAGATTTATCCAGACTACAGAAGACTTATGAGAACAGCTGAGGCTGACCTGCTGAGGCATGGGGGCAGAGGTCTGTGGAGGCATGTTGGCTCTGGGCATTCGGTTCTGCATCGACATCCCGGGACGCACCATCTTCAGAACAGAAACAGAGGGTTATCAGTCACATCACCGACCAAAGCCAATAACCAGAGTGAGGCCACTGATATCTCAATAGATTTCTGTCAGAGAGCAAACGCTTTTATCTTCAAGGGCTATAAAGCAGAACTTGGTAAGATTTGTGCAGCTCCCCCTACAGTTTTCTTCTGTGAATTACACTGTAGTAAATCTCCTACAACAACGCTCAGCAGACGCTCTAGTTTTGCAAAAAGAAACGGCAAATACAAGAAATTAAAACCTCGATGGAGTTTGTAATTTTAGAAATTGTCTTATTAAGTTATAATGTATGCATTGATTGCTTCATTCACTGTCAACCACAACTTTATGTGTAAAAAAATAAATAAAACTATTTCCTCTGACTTTATTATCTTTGCGTCTAATTTATTGTCAGAACAGTTGAGTAGCCTTGGCTTTGTTAAAGCTTGCATCTGGTCTAAAAGTGAAGCCAGTCGCTGATGTGAACAATCTTCGGGGCATTTGGTCAAATATTGAAACGGCTGTTGTCTCACAGAGCTCTGTCTCGGTCTAACCGACATGTTCCCGTCCTAGAATCTTCAGACAAAGGTTTTCTTTTGTCTTTCCGGTGACTCTGACATGATTTATGATGAAATCAAGTGGATGCCATATTGGTTTGATCCTAGCGAGATCATACACTCATCAACTGCGGGAGGTCGCTGTGTTCTGATTGAATTACAGTAAATATAGTCACTGTTGCATGAACCTGAGCCAAGACTTGCGTCGGAGGCAGCAAAACTTGCAACCAACATTCGTAAGGACTTCAAAAAACAATTTATGAAGGTAGTTAGATTTTTAATTTAGATTCAAATCAATATTAAACAATAAGGTTGTTTCATTATTTTTGTTAGTATTATAAATATCTTTAAGGATTTTATTGCTGTATATTAAAAGGCCTGACCGGGATAAATGAGAACTTTAGATGATTATTGACAGTGTCATACCTTTTTTCACTCTTCTAAGTCACAAGTTCTGCTGCTGTTTACTGCAGTAGAAGGTTTTAATTTACCGCAAGACTCCGACAGAGACCCCAACAGAGACTCAGAGACCCCGACAGAGACGCCGACAGAGACTCAGAGACCCCGACAGAGACCCCGACAGAGACCCCGACAGAGACCCCGACAGAGACTCAGACAGAGACTCAGAGACCCCGACAGAGACCCCGACAGAGACTCAGAGACCCCGACAGAGACCCCGACAGAGACTCAGAGACCCCGACAGAGACGCCGACAGAGACTCAGAGACCCCGACAGAGACCCCGACAGAGACCCCAACAGAGACTCAGAGACCCCGACAGAGACCCCGACAGAGACCCCAACAGAGACTCAGAGACCCCGACAGAGACCCCGACAGAGACTCAGAGACCCCGACAGAGACGCCGACAGAGACTCAGAGACCCCGACAGAGACCCCGACAGAGACCCCGACAGAGACCCCGACAGAGACTCAGAGACCCCGACAGAGACCCCAACAGAGACTCAGACAGAGACGCCGACAGAGACTCAGAGACCCCGACAGAGACTCAGACAGAGACTCAGAGAGAGACGCCGACAGAGACCCCAACAGAGACTCAGAGACCCCGACAGAGACTCAGACAGAGACTCAGAGACCCCGACAGAGACCCCGACAGAGACCCCGACAGAGACTCAGAGACCCCGACAGAGACCCCGACAGAGACTCAGAGACCCCGACAGAGACCCCGACAGAGACTCAGACAGAGACGCCGACAGAGACCCCGACAGAGACTCAGAGACCCCGACAGAGACCCCGACAGAGACTCAGAGACCCCGACAGAGACTCCGACAGAGACGCCGACAGAGACTCAGAGACCCCGACAGAGACCCCGACAGAGACTCAGACAGAGACGCCGACAGAGACGCCGACAGAGACCCCGACAGAGACTCAGAGACCCCGACAGAGACCCCGACAGAGACCCCAACAGAGACTCAGAGACCCCGACAGAGACTCAGACAGAGACTCAGAGAGAGACGCCGACAGAGACCCCGACAGAGACCCCGACAGAGACCCCGACAGAGACTCAGACAGAGACGCCGACAGAGACCCCAACAGAGACCCCGACAGAGACTCAGAGACCCCGACAGAGACCCCGACAGAGACTCAGAGACCCCGACAGAGACTCTGAGACCCCGACAGAGACTCAGACAGAGACGCCGACAGAGACCCCGACAGAGACCCCGACAGAGACCCCAACAGAGACCCCGACAGAGACCCCAACAGAGACTCTGAGACCCCGACAGAGACTCAGACAGAGACGCCGACAGAGACCCCAACAGAGACCCCGACAGAGACTCAGAGACCCCGACAGAGACCCCGACAGAGACTCAGAGACCCCGACAGAGACTCTGAGACCCCGACAGAGACTCAGACAGAGACGCCGACAGAGACCCCGACAGAGACCCCGACAGAGACCCCAACAGAGACCCCGACAGAGACCCCAACAGAGACTCTGAGACCCCGACAGAGACTCAGACAGAGACGCCGACAGAGACCCCGACAGAGACCCCGACAGAGACCCCGACAGAGACCCCAACAGAGACCCCGACAGAGACCCCAACAGAGACTCAGACAGAGACTCAGAGACCCCGACAGAGACCCCAACAGAGACCCCGACAGAGACCCCAACAGAGACTCAGAGACCCCGACAGAGACCCCGACAGAGACTCAGAGACCCCGACAGAGACCCCGACAGAGACTCAGAGACCCCGACAGAGACTCAGAGACCCCGACAGAGACTCAGAGACCCCGACAGAGACTCAGAGACCCCGACAGAGACCCCGACAGAGACTCAGACTCAGACAGAGACTCAGACTCAGACAGAGACTCAGAGACTCAGACAGAGACTCAGACAGAGACTCAGAGACTCAGAGACCCCGACAGAGACGCCGACAGAGACTCAGAGACCCCGACAGAGACCCCGACAGAGACTCAGAGACCCCGACAGAGACCCCGACAGAGACTCCGAGACAGAGACTCCGAGACCCCGACAGAGACTCAGAGACCCGGACAGAGACCCGACAGAGACTCAGACTCAGACAGAGACTCAGAGACTCAGACAGAGACTCGGACAGAGACTCAGACAGAGACTCAGAGACTCGGACAGAGACTCGGACAGAGACTCGGACAGAGACTCGGACAGAGACCCTGACAGAGACCCTGACAGAGACCCTGACAGAGACTCGGACAGAGACTCGGACAGAGACTCGGACAGAGACTCGGACAGAGACTCGGACAGAGACTCGGACAGAGACTCGGACAGAGACCCGACAGAGACTCGGACAGAGACTCAGAGACTCCGACAGAGACTCCGACAGAGACTCCGACAGAGACTCCGACAGAGACTCCGACAGAGACTCCGACAGAGACTCCGACAGAGACTCCGACAGAGACTCCGACAGAGACTCCGACAGAGACTCCGACAGAGACTCGGACAGAGACTCGGACAGAGACTCGGACAGAGACTCCGACAGAGACTCCGACAGAGACTCCGACAGAGACTCAGAGACTCAGACAGAGACTCGGACAGAGACTCAGACAGAGACTCAGAGACTCAGACAGAGACTCAGACAGAGACTCGGACAGAGACTCAGACAGAGACTCAGACAGAGACTCAGAGACCCCGACAGAGACTCAGACTCAGACAGAGACTCAGAGACTCCGACAGAGACTCCGACAGAGACTCCGACAGAGACTCCGACAGAGACTCCGACAGAGACTCCGACAGAGACTCAGAGACTCAGACAGAGACTCGGACAGAGACTCAGACAGAGACTCAGACAGAGACCCAGACAGAGACTCAGACAGAGACTCAGACAGAGACTCGGACAGAGACTCGGACAGAGACTCGGACAGAGACTCAGACAGAGACCCAGACAGAGACTCAGACAGAGACTCAGACTTCCACAGAGCCACGCTGACAGAAAGTCTCACCTGTCCTGCTGCTGTGTTGAGCTGGGCCTGTTGAGTCGCCTGCTGCTGCTGTAATGAAGTCCGAACCTGACAATAAAAAGGACACTAATGTTTACACGCCTCAAAAAACACAAGATACACTTGATCAGACAGCAGCTCGGATAAATCCCTGCGGCAGATGGACCCTCTCCTAAAGTATGATAATGTTTGTCCATTTATAAGTTTATAAATAATCAAACTCTACATGAGTTAACACACAGTTTCATTTGCTCATACGGCTAGGTACTTTGAATGAGTGAATAGTACCAAAGTTTAATTAAAATTCAAAATAAATCTGCCTCTGAAGGATTTAGACCTGGTCAATTATTTTGAGTTCAATAGTTAGTTCTTATTAACTTAAGCTGAGACCTAAACCTCTTTAGATCAAACCCAATAATAAACACTGGTCTCATGTGTTTCACTAAAACAGAACTTTATTAAAACAACTCTCATTTGTTTAATTGTTATTTTTATGCATTTTTACTTGTTATTTATTAATAAAAACAAGAATATACTCTGATAACACTCACCAGGGCCTCAAACAGAACACTTAGTTTAAGACGGGTCTGACTGTTTATGAAAGAATAACTTATGGCTCAGAGATGTTCAGACTCAGGACAGCAGCCTCCGTTCACAGTTTAGCCTCTTTGCTAACACAGGCTACTGCTCACATTCTCCCTGTTCTCCACCGGTGACGGGACATTTATGTGACTTTTTGTCCGTTTTAGAGAGAGTACAGCTCAGCCTCATACAGACATGTTTTTGTTGCGGTCATTAAGCCCCCCCTCGTTAAGCCAGCACAGTCTCAACTCGTCCTGGGACTGGTCTGTGCAGCAGGAGAGACAGACGAGGAGCAAGTGAACGTCTTTTGCTAAAGTGGATTTATTTCTATCAACAAAATTCTTTTTTAGTTGTGTTGATTTTGTGCACATCCTCCTCCTGAACTGATTCTGTGACAGAGACAAGAGGGAGGGGTGTGTTTACTTCTGACGAGCATCGTTAGGCTTTATATAAGCACCTTTATCGTCAGTTATTGAGCTAAAAAATAAAAAAAATATGATCATGTATGTTTTGTATATCAAACGATAAGTTGATATAGTAATTATTGTGATGGGCTCATGTGGCACGTGTCAGCCAAGTCACAGAGCTCTTTAATCTCAGGTCTGGAAGGAGTTCAGACTATTGCTCGGCCTTGAAGAGATTCTGGTAAACTGTTCGGTGCTTAAAAAAAACTACACCTCTAACAACACTGTACAGCCTCTTTTCCTCTGAGAGCTACTTTTACAAAATAAAAATGTCAAAGAGCTACTTGTGTTCCTCATTGGGGTGTAAAGGTAGATGTAGTGTACCGTTACAGTTTCTAAGAACTCTAACACTGAACCTTTACAAAATGTTGGTGTCCACAACTCACATTTTAAACACATTAGATCATCCAAATGTTTATGTATTTGCATTTCTTCCCTGTGTATCTGACTCTATTAAAACTAAAACATAAATGCTGTCAAAACTAAATAATGCAATTCCAAATGCACAGATACTTGTGTGTTCAGAGAGACACCGATGGAGTCTCAAAAGAGGTGTAGACTGTAGGTTTACGGTTTTGGACTCATTTAAACATTCATCTGACCATCTGCTTCTGAACTTGTCACTCACTTTGGTATTGGCCCACTCCTCTTTCCTTTTACTCTCCCTTTGTCCTGTTCAGCACACCTGCTCCTCTCTGCTGGGTGGTATCATTCTCGTCTCACATGATTGGTTACACAGGAGCATGTGACAGTCCACTCGACATTTCAATTCACTTCAGGAACCACCTGTAGCGCGGAGGTCATCATATCATTCGGCTCTTGAAGTCTTTGGCGACCTACTTGCAAAGTGGTAAGGGACATGTTGGAGACCCCTGGTTTACAGGAAGAGCTACTAACCTCAAGTAGGGATATTATCAATCCCATCAAATGCCTTCTGCTGAGGCTCCGGGGTGGACTCGTTTATCACCCAAGCTGAAATCCTTCAGGTCAAAAAGCTCCTCAGTGACACAGCACCAGAGTGAGTCCCTCAAGGGTCAGACCAGAGTGGTCCCTTTCGTTAAGAAGGGGGACCGAAGTGTGTTCCAGCTACAGGGATCAGGATCATACTCCTCAGCAGAGTAGAATCCAGGCGGTAGTCGAACTTCAGATCCAGGAGAAACAATGCTGTTTCCATCCTGGTTGTGGACTGGACCAGCTCTAGACCCTCTTAGGGCTGGAGGGTTCATAGAAGGTTGCCCACAATCCACATGTGGGGGTGTTCTGGGAGTATGGGGTCTGGAACCCTCTGCACAACTGGACCAGACACAGGACTCTTGCCTGGTGGAAAGTATCTCTCCGACTTGTTCACGAGTGAGGTAAGGATGGAGCGGGAGATTGACAGACGGCTCGGTGCAGCTTCTGCAGTGATGCAGTCGATCAGGAGGAGCTGCAGGAGAAGCTCTTAATTTAACGGTCGATCTATGTTTCTATTCTCACCAATGGTCATGAGCTGTGGGTCATGACCGAAAGAACAAGATCCCTGATACAGGTGGCCAAAATTAGATTACTCATGCATGGTGGCTGGGCACTCACTTAGAGATAGGTGGAGGAGCTCGGTCTCTCTGTTGGAGCTCAGAGTAAAGCTGCTGCTCCGCCACATTGATATGAGCAGCTAAGGCTTGGGTATCCGTTTAGGATGCCTTCTGGACGCCTTCCTTGGGAGGTGTTCCGTGCATTTCCCACTGGGAGGAGGCCTTGGGGAAGACCTAGGAAACGCTGGAGGGATGGATGGATGTCTCTCGGCTGGCCTGGGAACGCCTCGGTATCCCCCCGGAAGAGCTGGAGGAAGTGTCTGGGGAGAGGGAAGTCAGGGCATCTCTGCTTAGATTCCGGTCACAGCGACCTGGCCCCGAATAAGCAAAAGAAACTGGATGGAGAAAGAGGCTGGCTTTTTGCAGAAGATGTCCTTGGCTTTATCAGACCTTCAGCTGAACTGGGACAGTTTGTAGCCGAGTGAGAAGCTGCTCCAAGTCAAAGGCCATGGTTTCTCAGACAGAAAAGGGTGGCTTGCCCTCTCCTGGTTAGGTCAGTCCTGCCTCAAGTTGAGGAGTTCCAATGTCTTGTTCAGTGAGGGAAGAATAGAACAGAAGAATGATTCAGAGTGTAAACCCACCTGAAAGGCCTGCATCTTGAGCTGCTGTTGCTGCTGCTGGCTCAGGGAGTTGAGGGGCACATGTTGGTTGGGGGCCATCTGTGGAGCCAGAGCCTGGGGCCCCAAAGTGGGTTGAGGCTGGGAGTGTGGAGGCATGTTCTGCTGCTGCTGTACCATATGCATCGACTGACCCTGACCCTGAGCCTGAGCCTGGGCTTGAGCCTGGGCTTGAGCCTGGGCCTGGGCCTGGGCTTGAGCCTGGGCCTGGGCCTGCTGCTGCTGCTGCTGCATCTGGTAATGCACCATCTGCTGCATCCGGTTCTGGTGCATCTGCTGAACACACAGGACAATAGTTGAACATTAACTTGGGCTGTAATTAGGCCTAGAGGATTGATTCTCGAGTATTACATTTTTGGACAATAAACCAAAGGCCAATATCAACATTGAATCATATATATATATATTCTATGTGTGTCTGAAAAACGACAACATGGAACAACATAAAGTTATCCTCATAAGTTACCCTGCCAGAATTTGTGATTTTGGACCATTTTTTGGAGAAAATTATTGAAAACACAAAAACCTTTCTTTCACTCATAGTTAGTGTTTGGATGAAGCCATTTATTTTTAAACAACTGTGTTTACTCTTATTAAATCATAATGACCACAGAAACTACCAGTTCTCCAGGGTATTTTGATCAGGGTCATTTTAAAAAAAGAGTAAACACAGTTGTTTGAGAATTAATGGCTTCACCCAAACACTAACTATGAGTGAAAAACAGGAGCTGTGGCTGTGTGGCTCTCACCTGGGACTGGTTCTGGGCCGTATTCTGGTTTTGTTGGTGCTGAAGTTGTGAGTGGTGCTGTTGCAGCTGCTGGACTCTGAGCTGTTGCTGCTGTTGTTGCTGCTGCTGCTGAACCTGGACACACAAGAGTTCAGAATTCAGTGACATTTATATAGACATGAATTTAAAAACAATTATGGTGGAATCCAAGGGTGCAAACCAAGGCCTGGAAGGTCCCTCAATCAAAAACCAGCAAACAAAATCAGGTCCACTTAAGTTCTCCCCTTTGCTGTTTTGTGGTGAGCAAGTTTATGCTTCACATAAGCAAATGGTGCATCACGACGACGTAGTCTATCAACCTCCCACCTGAGGACTAACTGGGTCCAGGCTAGTGCAAGTCAGTAGTGGACAGGGACCCCTCCCCAATGTTGGAGGAGCACAGGACAGTTCAAATGGCCCTTGTGTAGGTGCACCCTTAGCATCCAAGATTAAAGTCATTTTTCACGTTACCAGGCTCTGCAAAATGGATGAGGTGGGGGCTGTTATAAGAATTTTAATTTTAATGTTTATTGTTACTGGGGGCTTATAGTTCTCTTCAGGTCATGTCAAATTCATGACATTGTCCTTCGTGCTAATCCAAGCATGAAGTAGACATGACAAGACTGAGACATGGCTTGTCCTGGGACGTCTGCTCCTGGACCATTGTGAACGCCTCTCACCAAGGCCTCACTGAGTTGTATATAATCCCATGTTCTGTTTACATCTTTAACAAACCTCTCGCTGTACCTTTGATACTGTGTCTGCTTTGCTCCTCCTTGAAAGGATTAAAACCTGACCATTGCTTGTTAAATTATAATCGGTCTCCGTGTCTCTCTGGTTAAATATAAGGATATAAAATATTCCTATAACATTAGGTGGCTCGTCCGGGATATCAACATCTGAAAGCCAGGGGCCTCAATGACCCAATCTCAGGACATGGAATCTGTCTCCAGGGACATGGAACGTCACCTCACTTTGAGGTAAGGAGCCTGAGCTTGAGTGCCACTGACTAGAGACAGGCTAAACTGGTTAAACTGGTCTGGTCTGTTTAACTGGTTCATACTGTTGTTTAGTCCTTGGGCAAGATGTGTGAATGTGCGAATTGGAGCTTGATAAAAAGCAATTAGAGTGCCTTGTTGATGGAAAAGCTCTGTATAAAATCCATATCAATCTCAAAGAGATTCTGGGAGACCATTTGGCAATGCTTTCTCTCCCTAAAGAGGAGGAGCAGGAGAAGGTGGGGCGCTGCTGACATCGATTGAGGACATCACATGGTGTTCTGCTGAGGAAGAGGATGACCCTCAGAGGACTCATTCATAACCCAAGCCAAAGTCACTGAGGAGGTTAAAAAGCTCCTCGGGGGGAAAGACAAGATCTGCCAAGTTCCTCAAGTATCTGGATGTTGTGGGTCTTTACTGAGTCTCATGCAACATCACTTTGAGGTCAAGGACAGTACCCCTGGACTCAGACTGGGGTGGTCGTTTTAAGGAGAAGACAAGAGGTGTGTTCCAACTACAGGGGAATCATGGTCCTTGACCTGCGGGAAAGTTTATACCAGGGAATGGACAAAAGAACTTGGCTAAAGTCCAACCTCAGGTTTAGGAAACCAAGTGAGGTTGTCACAAGGGTGAAGTGGCTCCAAGCCCATAGCTTTCAGATGGAAAAGGGTGGTGCCCTCTCCAGGTTTGAGGAGAACTCCTGCCACATATGGAGGAGTAGTGTATGTCAGGTCTTGTTTAAAGTAGGGCAGGATGGAGAGAGACGGACCAATGGATCAGTGCAGCGTCCAGAGCAATGCAGTCGATTGTGATAAAGAAGGACCTGAGTCTAAGATGAAGTTCTGGATTCACCGGTCAACCTACGTTCCTACTGTCACCTTCTGTCACGAGCTGTGACCCAACCCCAGATCAGAGGAAGAAGATGGATGGAACCCTGAAATGTTGGTTCTGAGCCTGGCTCCTCTTTGTGAACTATTGCATTATGTTGTTTCCTGGCTTCATTGAACGGTATTTTAAGCAAGCTGTGATATAAATCGAGTTATGTTCCATTTACTACTCAATGAAACTTGGGCGCAGTGGCTCAGTTCTATATCTGGAAGTTTGGTGGTAACACTGGTGAATAGAATGTAACTCGCTTTGGATAAAAGCGTCTGCTAAATAACTAAATGTAAACTGTTTCTATTGACATGTGGCTGTGTGGAACCTGGAACTGCTGCTGGAGGTTGGCGTTCTGTTGCTGTTGTAGGGGGTTCTGCTGAAACTGTTGGAACTGAGGCTGCTGCTGGACCTGCATCTGAATCTGCTGTGCCATCGGGCCACCGACTGGAACAGAGACAGATAACACACAGTCACTTCTGACTGTGAGTAATGACAGGACACCCAAGTAGGTCGTTAGTGTCTCCAACATTTATTGTGACAGACATTTTCTTTTTGCATTGTAAACAGCGTTAAAAGTTTCTAAGTGTTTTGTGTGAAATTGATTGCTGCTGTTACCCGAGTAATACATAGATGTTTCTTTAATAAAAGATACTTATGCATAATTATTCCACAAAACCAGCTTTAAAAAAATATATACATATAAAAGTTGTAAAGACAGAGTATTTTTGTCTGGCTTCTTTAAAATGTAGGCCACAATTAAATGATCAGAAAAAATCTAATGTGCAGAAAAGAAGTTCTAAGAGAAAAATCCAGGCCTAGTCTAGACAAATGTGTTCTCTAAAACCGAGTGGAAACTAAACTCTTGAAGACCAAAGAGTGGCATTTTTTCTAGGGTCCAATCACAGTAGTTTTTCAGTGTCATGAAGAGAGCGCTGCATTTAAAACTTTCAATAGCCTCATTTCCATCAAGCTTTGGTTCAGTTTGTACGATTCTATGGAGTCTAAAATAATAGAGCAGGTACAGTTCTGGTTTAGTTCTTGGTGGAAACGAGGCTGATGTGAAAACAATGTAAACAGAAAGAGCTGAAACCAGACAGAGACTGATCTGAGCTACGTCCACACCCACACTCTCTCCTTTAACACTGACTTTAGATCTTTAGATCTGCAACCAGGGTGGTTATGGAGGCAAAAACTTGGACTTCGATGAGGCCATTGAGAAGGACTATCGGTCAGTCTCAAAGAAATTCTGGACTTTGGAACACTGGACCAGCTCTATACCCTCTCCAGGTGCTGGAGGGTTTATGGGAGTTCGCCCAACCAGTCCACATGTGCTTTGTGGATCTGGAGAAGGCATTAGACTGTGTCCCTCGTGGCGCCCTGTGGGGGGGTGCTCTGGGAGTATGGGGTCCGGGGCCCTTTGCTAAGGGCTGTCACAGGTCCCTGTACGACTGGAGCAGGGCTGCCCTTTGTCACCGGTCCTGTTCATTATCTTTATGGACAGGATTTCTAGGCGCAGCCAGGGGCCGGAGGGAGTCTGGTTTGGGGACCACAGGATCTCGTCTCTGCTTTTTGCAGATGATGTTGTCCTGTTGGCTCCATCAGGCCAGGACCTTCAGCTGCACTGGGACGGTTTGCAGCCGAGTGTGAAGCGGCTGGGATGAGGATCAGCACCTCCAAGTCTGAGACCATGGTTCTCAGTGAAAAGGGTGGTTTGTCCCCTTCAGGTTGGTGGAGAGCTCCTGCCTCAAGTGGAGGAGTTCAAGTATCTCGGGGTCTTGTTCACGAGTGAGGGAAGGAAGGAGCGTGAGATCGACAGACGGATCGGTGCAGCTTCTGCAGTGATGCGGTCGATGTACCGGTCTGTCGTGGTGAAGAAGGAGCTGAGCTGTAAGGCAAAGCTCTCGATTTACCGGTCGATCTACGTTCCTACCCTCACCTGTGGTGATGAGCTTTGGGTCATGACCGAAAGAACATGCAGCTATATAAATACTTTTGGTTATATACTAATTAATACTTATGGTTATTTTAAACTGAGGCGAGAGCAGAAATAAACGCCCTCCCTGCAGCAGCACCATGTTAAATGTTTAGGACCAGTCGCGTGAATGCCTTATGTATGACGTTGCCAGGAAACCACACCCTGCTGCAGACAAACGGCTTGTGATTGGTCCGTCTACAAAATTACAGAGGAAGGGATTCGCTGTAAGAAAGGGACCAGACCTTCTTGCTTTTGAAAAAAGGAACACGGTCTGGTTTACCAGGCTAGTCTCACTGTTTAACCCTGGACTAACTCTGGTCTAGCCCGGTCTGAGGAGAGTAGGCTGTGGACGCAGCACTGCAGACACTCACTGGACTGAGGGTTGACCCCGGCCATGGCATGCTGACCGAGCTGCATGGGCCCCAACCCCACGGGCCCTGGAGCCCCCCGAGGCCCCAGAGAGGCCCCCGTCAGGTTTGTCAGCGCATTCATGGGATCTGCAGAGAGCACAGGTTACACACATGCAGCAAATACCGACCAACCAAAACCAGCTGGAACCACCTAAAGTCTAACCAAAACCAGCTGGAACCACCTCAAAGCCACATAAAAGCAAAGACATTAAAAAAATATAATAATTATAAAAAAAATAAATAGCTAAAGTCCAGTTAAAACCACCTAAAATCTATTCACGTCCAACTAAAACCATATAAAACATGTTAAAGTCCAAATAAATCTTCTGAAAAAACCTGGTCATGTCTGTTTAAACCCAGTTAAAGTCCCGTTAGTCTGACACTGTGGAGGGACAGAACAGACACCATGCAACAGACATAGTGCCCCCCTGAGGAAAAGGGAGGCTGTGCAGCGTATTGAGACGGAATGGACCAGGACCGGACCCCGGACTCACCTTGACCTCCCGCCATGTTCTTTTTCTCTGTGAACGAGAGAAAGAGATGTTTCAGAGTAGCTCCTGGTTGTGTCTTGGGAAATTTGATGCCTTTATAATACTTTAAATACCCCGCAGCTACCCTGTGTTTTAAAAACAGTGCATCTCACAAAAATGTTGTAAATGAACAGAACTCACGGAAGTCTCTGAAGTGAATAATGAGTCTGGCTACGAGAGACAGGTACTCCTCCTGGAACAGAAAACAGGGTCAAAACTTGAATAAATCCAACTTAAACCATATAAAAACATGCTAAAATCAATCCAAAACCAACAAAAACTTGCTCAAATCATTCTAAAACCTGTTCAGATCTGACAATAATTAATCAAAATTAAAAGTTAACCAGTTGATACTTTCGGGTCATTTTCGCTGTATTGTGTGTAATGGGACCTCTCCAAATTAAAATGATTGCTTTTATTGAACCCCCTGGTATTTAATTACAAGTGTGGGCTCTTTGTAAAGGTAACAATCTCTAGTTTCACTCAGAGCAGTCAGAATCTGTCTAAGTATTACTGATAAAATTTTATACACTTTGGAACACACAAAAAAAAAATACTTTTTGTGTGCTCGCCGAAAAAATTTTAGTGAAAATAAAGGTGTCTATAGCTTCAGCAGGTAGTTGAGGACTAAAACACACTGTGGACCAAAAGAATTACTGGATGACTACTCACATTTCAAATTTGAAAAGAATATCTGTAAAAATGAGTATTTTACAGCAGTTTTAATGTTGGTTAATCTAGGCGCTTTATTCCACTAAAATGATTTATTCATCTTATCAAACTAACACATTTGGAAAAAGTGCAATAAGTTCTGAATGCTTCAACCCAAGACTTCAATGAGGGCTCTTCTGAAAGATTACACCTGGAGGAACCTGGATTTACACACAGTGTAACTATATTAGTTATTAAAATTAATATTCCATAATAATTGGCATGTTTACATATGAAAATAGTCAAAATGAGTGTTTTGGGACAAAATATATATTTTTGAATAATATCCACAAATAAAACACACTGCAAACTATAAACATTGGTCATAGCACTGCAATTTAGTGTTTTCAAGGCTCCAACAGCATTAGAAAGAGAAAAGGAGAGAACAGAGAGGTGTCAAAACCCCCTCCTGCCCCCCTCCAGCTGACTTCAAGTTGGGAATACTTTTCGGCAGTTTTTGTGCCTTGGAGGCTTTAACATATCTTTTGGACCTAATTATTTTACTGGATATTATTCCCTGGACCTTTATGAGCAGAATGAGACCCAGTTTATGGGATTTTGTAGCGGTTCAGTCCAATAGACCCGTCAAAGGAAAGACCAAAACCATCTCTCCATCTTTGTGCGTGTCTGTAAAACGGGCTTTGGTGTCAAATATGTGGTTTTAATGTCTTAAAATGGTTTATATAGTCTGAAAGATGAGACTTTAAGCTTTAATTTAGTGTATAGATTTTGGGGTTTGCATGACTTTGGAGTTTGCACTGATGGAGGCGCACGCTAAAATGCTCTGTGGAAACTGTCAACGTCCCGGGACCGGGACCGTTGCTACGTATCAAAAACCAATGCTAATTAAAGATGTGGTTTATCTGTGGGAATTACCCTGGACTTGGCCTTCATGTAGACGTGGTTCTCCATGTCGGTGCTGGACTTGGAATGAGCCGTCCCTGCTTTCCTCATGGCGTCTTCACTGGATCCAAAGAGAGAGACAAAACCAGGGACGTCACGTTAGCAGTTTCATTAGAGTCCATCTATTATAGTCTATTTATTTATTAACATACACTTGTTTAAGTCCAACTAAGCCAAGTCCTGGTGAATCTCTGACCAGGTTCTTAAACGCTGGTTTTGTTTTCGCCCCGTTTCATAAAGTGTCCAACAGATTTAATTAATCATTATGTCTTCATTACAATATTATTGCTCTATAATTAATATCCAAATCATGTTAATGTTCTAAATCTACGGAACAGAGACTAATATTGTACCATGTTTTACAAACCTCAATCTAAGTACGTCATAACAATTTATCTACTTAATAACGAATAAAACAATTTACACAATATGTGATAATGGTCTTTTAAGGCGTTTAAAATAGTCGAATTAGACTTTACTCCGAATATGAATTATGTTCAATCCGTTCCCTAATGAATCTGAATTTATAAATAACGTTAACCGTAAAGTTTCATTTAGCGTGTGTTTACGCCGTTAACTGCTTTAGCTTAGCGCTCACTGAGCTAACGTTAACAGCGAGGTAACTTTAAAATGACAATAAACCCCTTTATTTCGCTCACATCTGAGCCACGACTTTCTGTCGGAACTGGGGACTCCTCCAGTCGCTGTCCGAACCGGGGACGTCCATCAGAGAAAAATTAGGAAAAGTTTTAAAGCAAGTGTCGCCGTTTGTTTTTTAGTTTGTTCCGGTCTGACGCCAACGATTAGCCCTTCCGGCCTTAAGCTAACGCCTTTAGCACTTCCGGTAAAAAATGCTATAAACGGAAACTCAAATCTTCTAGTTTCTAATGTTAATATCTTAAAATATATAATACTTGTCTAAAAAAAACACTGATCTGCTTTATAAACGTTTATTCGAGTATTGTTTCTAAATGGATCTACTAAATAAAATAAAATAAACGAATCTGTTCACAAGAATCTGTCTCTACAAAATAATGTCACAATGTTAATGTTAATAAATGACTAGAGTAAACTAATAAAAGAGATTGTATGACAATTATAGTAACTTTCACTTTATTTGGTCATTGTTTTATCATTTTGTTCCAGTTGTACGCCCCCTAATGGTGGTAAAACAAATCACAGCTGCATGTGTGGGTTGGTTAAAAACTTTAATTGACAAGTTTATGAGACAATGACAAACAGTGATTTGAACAAAATAAACAAAAATGAAGACCGACAAAGGAGAGAGCAACAGTTAAAGCAGTGGAGAGGAGCTGAGCAGCAGCAGCCATTGAGACAGAGACAGGTCTGTCCTCTTCCACTGGAACAAAAAACAGACAAGTTAGAAAGACTTTCAAAACCAGTTATGGGTCTGATCCTGGTATAGTCCTGGTCTTCACCTGCAAGTCTGATGTGTCGAGGCTCAGGCCGTCTCTTCGGACTGACAGGAGCCGAGCTGATCCGGTTCTGGGGTAGCCCTCCTCCACAAGGAGCTCACAGACCAGAGCCGCGGACTTCAGGAAGACCAGGCACCGCTGAGCTGGTCTCCAGTCGATTGCAAAACTACACCAGGACCAGACGAGAAACAGGTTTGAGTCCAGACTGAACCAGGACCAACAGACCAACAGAGGTGAGAGCTAAATCTGTGAGTGTCAGTGCAGTGTGTGTGTAAGTGCAGTGTGTGTGTGAGTGCAGTGTGTGTGTAAGTGCAGTGTGTGTGTGTGTAGGTGCAGTGTGAGTGTGAGTGCAGTGTGTGTGTGAGTGCAGTGTGTGTGTAAGTGCAGTGTGTGTGTGTAAGTGCAGTGTGTGTGTAAGTGCAGTGTGAGTGTGAGTGCAGTGTGTGTGTAAGTGCAGTGTGTGTGTAGGTGCAGTGTGTGTAGGTGCAGTGTGAGTGTGAGTGCAGTGTGTGTGTAGGTGCAGTGTGTGTAGGTGCAGTGTGAGTGTGAGTGCAGTGTGTGTGTAGGTGCAGTGTGTGTGTAGGTGCAGTGTGTGTGTAGGTGCAGTGTGTGTGTAGGTGCAGTGTGAGTGTGAGTGCAGTGTGAGTGTCAGTGCAGTGTGTGTGTAGGTGCAGTGTGAGTGTGAGTGCAGTGTGAGTGTGAGTGCAGTGTGAGTGTCAGTGCAGTGTGTGTGTGTCAGTGCAGTGTGTGTGTAAGTGCGTGTGTGTGTGTGTGTGTGTGTGTGTTTGTGTGTAAGTGCAGTGAATGTAAGTGCAGTGTGAGTGCAGTGTGAGTGCAAGTGCAGTGTGAGTGCAAGTGCAGTGTGAGTGCAAGTGCAGTGTGAGTGCAGTGCGAGTGCAGTGTGAGTGCAGTGTGACCTAGACCTTGAGCGCAGCGTCTGGATCTCTGTGAGCAGCTCGGCCTGTCCCATGTAACTCTGCAGGACGACCAGCAGAGCAGAGCTGAGGTCAGACTTACGACCGGAGGAGCAGCCTTCCACCAGGCCACAGGCGTCTGCACTCACCTGCAGAGAGATACACAGGTGAGCTCAGGTACAGATACACACAGGTTGTTTTTTTGAGGACTCAGGGTAGGACTTTGATATGTTTATTCTCAGGCACAAAGACTCATAAAAAAACTAGAACTTATGAACTGACTTGCGTATTTCAGGATGCTGTTACATTTTCTCATATTTCTGCAAAAGTTTTCCATTTCTTTAGCACGTTTTTTTTTTTTAGTTCCATTGAGTTCACTGAATCAGACCTGAACACAAGGCCAGGTGAGAGTTACCTGCAGAGAGAAAGAGTCGTCTGGGCCCCACTTTACTGTGAGCCTCAGAGGGTCCAGGTCTGAGGGAGAACTAGAACCAGAGCCAAGACCTGGACCAGGACTGAGCTCTAGACTGAGCTCAGACGGAGACAGAGACAACAGCTTCATGTTCATCACGTTCTGGACCAACGAGAACTCTGTCTGCAGACTGAAGAAAAACCAGGTCAGATCCAACTATCTGTTCAAATCCATCTAAAACCTTACTCACTCGTCTCTGATTCGCTCCCAGTCGATCATGTGCCCTGTGACGGCCTCAGCTTGGAGCTGCTCCAGCTGTCGGTCGCACTGCTGCAGTGCATTGTGGGCCTTCAGGAGAGCCTCCTGCAGCTCCTGTCTGTGTTTTCTCTGGAGGAACAGAGGGAGTATGGTTCAGTCAAACAGAAGAAACAGCAGCAGACGGTGGGGTTGGTCCTGACAATGAAGGATTTCTGACACAAATAATTATATTTTTACAGTGTTGAAATTTCCATTTGCATTAAATAGTGCAACAACAATATGAACTTTATAAACCTGAACTTTTTATCCATGGTTTTAAGGCCTTTCTATGGGCTGTGTTTATGTGGAACAATAGGTATCAATATGAAGCTTCTGATTATTTTACATGTCTCTTAAATTATAGTTTTGAATGAAAGTCTGTCTGACAGTGCTGTGAGTGTCACCTGGAGGACTGTGGCCAAAGCCGGTTGAACAAACTCAGAGTTAATACAGATTAAGTTATGATAAAAACAAACAAATCCAACCTGGGTAACTTTGGATTTATCTGTTGCACGACACTGGTTATCAACTTTCTCTCCCAACTCAGGTTTAAACCCTAAACCAATAATTAGTGGGCGTGTCTGTGCAGTGAACAGCCAATAGTATTCAACCTGGAGGGGAAAGGGGGCGTTCGTTTTCTGCAGAAACAGGAAGCAACCTAGGTGTGACCCAAATCTAAATAGAGAAAAATCTTTCAAAGTGTAACTGATGTCCTCTACGTTGTTTTGTGCAGAGTTTAATAAAGTCTCTATTCTCTGAACCAAAAGAACTAAAGGTTTGAAGTTGATGCTGCATCAAAACCATGTGACTTTGCGCACATCTGATTGGTCCACTTTGGTTTTGTGGACTCTAAACCAAAACTAGACCTGCTCCAGAGCAGGTTGTTACCATGGCGATAAAACCCATTCAAAACCAAACCACCTTCTGGAGACGGAAAACTCAGTTTGCTCAAACTAAACCTGAACTTGATCTAAACCTAAACCGTTTTTTGTGAGTGTCACCTGTTGCTGGAGCTGCTGCAGCAGCTGCTTTACTTTCTCTCGTTTGTTGTTGATCTGTTGAATCTTTTGGAGCTGAGTCCTGAGCAGATTCTCTGTTTCCTCTAAACCGGACCTGTTCTGCTGCTTCAGGGCCTTCCAGCGGCTTCGGGCCCCGCCGTCTGGAGGTCACACAAACACCACATCATCCACATGTCCTCAGTGTCCTCTCTATCCACTGTAAAACCACTCACACTGTTGAAAAGTAGGCGTCTGTGATTGATCGGTTACCTGGGGGGGCGGGGCAAGGCTGGGTCAGCAGTTGTTGGGCAGATTTCAGCTCCTCCACCAGAGACACCATAGAGTCCAGGACGAAAAGCTGCCTCCACAGGATTTTCTGGACCCTCCGACTGTCCTTCAGGGTTAGAGACAGAGCAGGGGTCAGGGGTCAGAGAGGTATGAGGGGAAGGTAAAAGGAGACAAGCGCCAAAGAGAGGACTGACTGTGAGGAAGACCACGATCTGAGAGGCTTCAGCGGAGTCCGTTTGCTCCGAGTCTCCACAAAGATCCAGCAGCTGAGGGTCACAGCTCTGCAGCACCCTGACCACAGACCAGAATATTTATCCTCATTATCTTACTCTGCTTTAGTTATAGTTCAGTTCGAATGTGATCTTGGAATAAATCCAACTAAACCTGACTAAAAGTGATTGTGACTCTTAACCTGAAACTAAACCTGATTGGACCAGACAAACCGGAAACAACAGCTTCACAAGAGGATGTATCAGCACAGATATTGTCATTATGAAAGGGCAATAAAATGGCTGTTACATCCGGGCTTTTCGGCTTTTACTCTATAGTAAAACAATAGTTTTTAGATTGCATAAACAGACAACATTCAACAGTCAAAATTTCAGACAAATAGATCTGAACAGGTTTTAGTTAGATTTGAGCAGGTTAAGTTGGATCTTAAAGTTTACTGATGATCGGACAGAATATTAACACGATTATTAGACATGTTTATTACACTGTGTATTCATAATGTAATGTAATGACAGTATTATGTGTAAATGTGGAATTATTCATTATTATTGAACAAAGTGTTTATGTAGAAGCTAAAGTGTGTCTGGTCTTAAAACATAGCCAGGACTAAACCAAGCAGTTCTCATAGAGCCTCCTAGATCAGGGGTCTCAAACTCGTGGCCCGGGGGCCAACTGCGGCCCGCAAAACGATATTTTGTGGCCCGCAGGACGATATGAAAGTTTAATGTTAGTGTGCTCTGTGAGTTTTATATGAATGGCACATTACCACGTTGTGTGTGGAAGGTTCCTAAATGGTCCTCGCGTTAGGGTGCCGCCATACGGTAAAATACAGTGATATACTGCCGTCACTTTTAAAAGTGGCAGGCTAGCTTTTGTTAAAACGGGTCACCACCAGGTCACCACCAGGGTTTGTCTGAAACTGCCCGCTCTGACTTTGGCCACGTATCCTAATGCATTTGCGACTTTACTTAGCGGGTCAGAGAAAAGTTGGCTATTTATTTTACATGCTATGCTGCATGTTATTATGTTATGCACACACATAATTAAAACAGAAAAAGCATTTTGACAGCTGTAAGACATGTCTTTTTTGTGTGTTTGTATTTATATAGCGCTTTTCAACCTAGCCTATGAGCCAAAGTGCTTTTGTTTGTGAACATATGAGCGAAACCGTAAATCTAGTAAATTGAGCACCGAGTGATTTTTGGAGTTAGAATGCAAATGACCACCAATTGTGGTCTCTTTTCAATGCCACCTCCTTTTGGACGCCGTTTTAATCAGAGGTCTAGTCACTTTCTAAAAGACAATATTTAAATACAATGGCTTCTTATAGTTTATTCTTATAAGTATGCAGTTTTATAATGTAAATCTTTTATTAGTAGTATTTACTAGGGCTGCACAATATATCGAAAAAATATCGCCATCGCGATAATATTATATGCGATATCTGTATCGCGGAGAGGTGCGACAAATAAAACATTTTTTTTAATAAAAAATCTGCCAAGCATTTGTGCAATACATGCATATGTCGTTTATCCAAAATTGACCAATCAGATGTTTGCACCTTGACAGTTAAGTAAAAAAGGAAAAAAAGCCTTTGTTCACAGTGCATTTAATTAGATCAAAATATTATCTATTACCTGTTTATTTTAGT
Organism: Neodontobutis hainanensis; assembly: GCA_024349245.1. Classification (NCBI taxonomy): domain Eukaryota; kingdom Metazoa; phylum Chordata; class Actinopteri; order Gobiiformes; family Odontobutidae; genus Neodontobutis; species Neodontobutis hainanensis. The sequence goes on along the minus strand of JALDNG010000145.1, from coordinate 281,007 downwards.
ATGATTGTTACATTAAATTTTTTAAAATAGCTAATAAATCTAGCATTTCTCAAAGGAAATGTGATATTACAAGAAATATCGTTATCGCAATATTCAACAGCGATATATCGCATATTTTCCCAATATCGTGCAGCCTTAGTATTTACACACTCTGTGCTCTACTTGGTTCAAACCATAGATAGTAAACAAAAAGTTTCAAACACTACTCAATATTCACCAAAAGGGGGCGACGAAGACTTTATTTACTCCATGTATCAGTGCTGTTCTGGGCTGTGGTCCTGCAGACAGATCCTTTGATGAATTGGTCGTTTTGACAAGGCCAGTGCCTTAGGTTTAGATTTAAATATCTTACACTGTTAAAAAAAATTATAAACTCCTCGCTGGTTAAAACTTTGATAAATTAACTAATCTAAAGTAATACACCATAACATATTTCCAAGAATTTGCAGCTAAACAAAAAAAGTGTTTTAAAATCTGGTTGGACATTGACAGCAGTAGTCTGCACTGGATAATTTACTGGTACAGGCTTCAGACTGGACAGATGGCCTGTTTTCATAACGGCTAAAACAATGGCCTGCCAGTTAGAAAAGTGTTTGTCCACCTTTAAAAGTGGCTGGCCAAAAAGCGCACTCCGGTTGTTGTGGCCTGTGCACTTGCATGCCACTTGTAAAAGTGGTCGGCCACTTTTCAGAATTGTCTCTTGGAATTAGAGACAAAACGTCTTCACCTTGAAAACTGAGTCCAGATACTTTTACTTTATCCTCAGAATGAATGGATAACTGAAAACAGCAAAAGCTCTGTGTTAAAAGTGTGTTTTAAGAAGAGACCTAAAAGAGATCACTGACTCAGCCAACCTGATTTCTCCGGGCAGGTGGTTCAGAGCTTTTGTAGTGTCATGTTTTTATGTCCTGTGTATTATTTCTATGAACTTATTCACTTGATTCAAATTAAGTGTGGTACGATATTAATAATACAATTAACAATTAATGGAAAAGATAAAACTTGATGTCAGAGAACATGGATTGAACATAATTAGTTTAACACATAGAAGGGAAGATGGGCGACACCTTAAACTGGTCAAGAAGAAGGTCAAGTAAGTTAGAACTTATTTTAGAACCATGTTTGTGAACCTTAAGTTAGCTAGCTAACTAACTACTACAAGAGCAGATTTTAATGAACAGTTTTAACGCGTTTATTTCAAATATATTATAATATATATAATATACATACGTTTTTGATTTAAAACAGTTTCGATGAAGAATGAGAAGCATAATTAAATGGCTATAAATGACTTCCTAAAGCATTTCCGAGTGAGATTTTTACAAATAAAAGCGTTATTAGTAAAAAAATAACTTACGCTCTGACGTTCGCCATTTTTATTTTCGAACTGCCGCCTTTCACGGAACGCGCTGATTGGTTTAATCCCAGTGACGTCATTATCTCTGTAACCAATCAGTAAAAGACTTGGAAAACCTTTATTTGAAGTGAACATAAAAAAAATAGAAATAGAAAAATAGAACCTTATCAAAAACATGAAATTAAATTAATATAGATGGGATATAAATTGATTGTAATAAATATTTGAGGTTTATACTAATTCTAAACTAATAAACGTTGAAAAGCTTTTACTTCTTTTTTAACTTTTTCTTCTTCTTCTACTTTATTTTATTGTTTATTGTTATTGGGTTAAGACCTTGTTAAGTGTTTGGAATAAACGTAGAAACCCAACAAAACACCTTAAAAAGATAAATTATTAATGTCACGAAGTATTCTCAATCAACTAGGTCACGTGACTGAGCGAGAAATCAGTGCATTCTGCAGCGCTGTGGCTAATGGACAGTGCTAACCGTTAAATATCTCGCACTGTAAAGCACATTAAAGAGACATAACGACACATAACATCCGCCGTTAATATGAGTTAACGCCCGGGGGATTTGTGTAGCTCTCCGGTGAGTTTAAACGACCCTTTTCTTCATTACGGTGGAGCTAAAACGCAGCTAGCACGCTAAGCTAAGTGGCTAACAACAAGCGTCACGGACTAGCACCGTTTTTTCTATTCGCGTCACTCTCACTAGAAAGCGTATTTTTAACCGCATTTATTTAACCAGGCACGTGTCTTATCATCGCTTAAACTCTTAACTTTCTCTAAATGAGGTAAAAGAGACCACTTTAGAGCGAGCATTTGTCTAAAACAGTTATAACACTGGTTGCTAATGTAGCCGCTTTACAATGACAGGACCGTTATGTCTGAGATGAACGTTTTCTCTTTAAATACAGATTTTTTCGGGTCTGGGGTATTATTTATCAACGTAAGGACGATAATTACAATGTTTTTTACGCGAGAACATGGTTCAGCATTTTATGGTGAATCAAACTATAATGATGTTGATATGACACCATTGATACGGATCTGAACAGGTTTTAGTTACATTTGAGCAGGTTAAGTTCCCTTAAAGTTTACTGATGATCGGACAGAATATTAACACGATTATTACACATGTTTATTACACTGTGTATTCATAATGTAATGTAATGACAGTATTATGTGTAATCGTGGAATTATTCTTTATTATTGAACAAAGTGTTTATGTAGAAGCTAACGTGTGTCTGGTCTTAAAACATAGCCAGGACTAGTCTCTCATAGAACCTCCTAAATGGTCCTCGCGTTAGGGCGCCGCCATACGGTGAAATACGGTGAGGGCAGGCTCCAAAAGCGTCATGTTTTCAGCCTGGTACAAAAGATGGCTCTAGTCTCTAGAGCTAAGTTTTTACTACGTGACAACATCCAGATAACATCCATTTTATTTACAATCTATGGACTAAATCAGACTTGAATCAGGGCTAAAGTGGAGAAGACCAGGACCAGAACTGGACTAAACCAGGACTAAATGTTGGACTGAATGTAGCTGAAGCTTCAGGGCAGGTGCAGGTGTGTGCAGGTGTGTGGTAATGATTCTGTGTTGTGTTGCAGGTGTTTGAGGCGACAACAGCACAATGCCTATCCCTCCTCCTCCAGGGGGACCGCCACCTCCCCCCTCCCTCAGTCAGGTAAATACCCCCACCCCCTTTACACCTGTCAGCTGTGTCATCAGTGAGCTGGAGCTTACATAGATATTACTTTAGTTCAGGATCAAGTGCATTGCAATAGGTTTCCTTGCATCAGGTTTGGACAGTCTGGCTTTAAGCCTGATGATAAAGGATGAATGTAGTTTTAGAAGGAACAGGAACAAGAAGAAATGAACTATGAGGCTGGGAAAGTCACTCTGTTGAATCTGAAGTCAGAGGTTTCATAAACATCTGTTTTTTTTCTCTTATTTTATCTGGGATTTAGTCACAGGTTTGTTGAGGTAATAGGGTGCATTTCAGTTGTTGTCTGTTTGTGTTGTTGTTTAACATGTTATAAACGTCTGTCTTTGACAGTTTGGATGTTACCTCAGGCCCGGGTCGAGAGCAGAAGGGCTGAGGGTTCATTTTAAATGAAAGCGGTCCAAACAGTGAACGCTGGAACACATTCTCTTTTGCTCATAAGCATTTTTTTAATGTCAAAGTGTTTTTCATTGTAATTATTGTAAGATGCTTATAAACCAGAGCAGCAGAACAAACGTAACGTGGAAAGACTCATGTGGAGACTTAGGTATATTAGGCTACCAGCAGAAACGTTCAGCTGAGGCCTGGGTTATCGTTTCCTTCTCGTCTGTCCTTCAGGCCAACTGCAGCCCCCCGTCTCTGAGCGGGGGCCGCGGTGCTCTGCTCTCCGACATCTGCAGAGGCACCAAACTGCGCCGAGTGACGGTGGTGAACGACCGCAGCGCTCCCCAACTCCACCTGCTCCTGAGCCACCCCCAGAGCCTCCCCCAGAGCCTGAACCAGCCCCAGAGCCTCCCCCAGAGCATGAGCCAGCCCCAGAGCCCGGCGGACAGTAAGACCCCTCCCTCAGAGCACCCCTACTTTCGTTTATACCAGTATCTGCAGCAGGGGGCGCCGCGACAGCCCCGCACCGCCTCCAGTAACAGCACCGGCCCCGCAGACAGTAAGACCTCACAGAGATGATTCAACACAGCCTCCACTCTGGGTCTGGGCCTGGTTCCACTTTAGACCAGCACTAAGAACCAGATCCAGGGTTTATATGTGAGAATGAGTGGATCTGATCTTAGTTAGACTTAAAGAGGTTTTGGTTGGATTTAAAGAGGTTTTGGTTGGATTTGAACAGATTTTGTCATAGGCAGACTTTGAGATTTGCGGGGGGGGGCAAGCCTCTGTTCACAGTCTAACTAATGCATGCATACCCACAGAAACATATTTTGAGTAAGAGCGATAGAAAAGAACTGCTCCTATTAATTAATAATCAATAATGTAGTTAAACTGTGTGTCCAGCTGAACATTAGCTGAGTTAACAACTCGGTGAGTTAACAACACAGAGCTGCAGTGAGTGTCCTGATTTATGTCATGCTGCACAAAATCTTTAAAATTTATACAAGTTAGACCCAATGGACCGCGCCTCTCCCGGAGACGACATGGACTGGTCACAAAAGTATTTCTCACACCTGGCGCTCACGTTACCGCCGGTTTTTACTAAGTTTCATTCCATCACGCTTTTGTAGCTCAAAGACAAACCAGGTCACACTGAGGATAAAGTTGAACCTGTAGTTTTTACTCTGAAGCAGCTCAAGTGAAGCCCTTTAAACGTGGACTTGCTCCGTGAGGCGAGCCAGACTTCAGCGCTTAAGTCTGTGCAGAGCCACCGCCGAGACACCGGCGCATAAGCATGTTTGTGCCTCATGAACAGCTCCACGTAAAGCACATTAACCCCTAACTAAACAATAAACCAGGAGCACTCACACAGAGCTGCAACTAACTATTATTTTATTTTTAGTCTTTTTATTAATCTAGTGTTTTTTGTATAAACTGTATGAAAAAGAGCACTAGATTAATGTATTTTAAAAAGGGTAGTAAATATGCATATTTTTAAATGAACTCAATGTGATTATTACAGTGTTTAATGTGAATACTTTGATTACAATCTTAATTGTATTTTAGAGTGTAATGCATTTGTCATTTTATTATATAATAAAAAAGAAAGCATTTTAAACTCTTTTTAACTAAGTAGATAATTTGTTATTAATCACAAACTTATGATTATGTTTTTTTTTATTTGTTTGTCCCAAAAGTAAACAAAAATGCATCTAATTTGCAAACATGGCGTTATATATTGGCAGTTATGTTATTTACAGTACATACAGATTAATAAAGATTATTCATTCATTCATTCATTCATTTTCTACCGCTTTGTCCCGTTAGGGGTCGCGGGTGACTGGAGCCTATCCCAGCAGCTTTGGGCCTGAGGCGGGGTACACCCTGGACAGTGGCCAGTTAGTCGCAGGGCTGACATTTAGAGACAGACATTGACAGACAACCATTCACTCTCACATTCATTCACTAGGGACACTTTAGAGTTGCCGATTAACCTATACATGCATGTCTTTGGACGGTGGGAGGAAGCCGGAGTACCCGGAGAGAACCCACGGTAACACGTGGAGGACATGCAGACTCCTCACAGAAAGACCGGAGTCGGCCGAGAATGTTTGGGTCGGCCGGGTTTTGAACTCACGACCTTCTTGCTGTAAGGCAGGAGTGCTAACCACTCTGCCACGTGCACCCCTATTAAAGATTAAATAAAGATTATAATAGTTATATTTTCTTTTTCTGAAATTAAATTATTAATCACAGTAACTTGTAAAGCATAATGAGTAAACTACAACTACAACTTCTAATACACCATAACTATAGTAAAATAGATCTGAGAAATATGCACATGTGCTGTAGGTGTTTGGTCGCAGCTTTATCTGTTTTTATACAAATGACATAGTTAGTAGTTTTTTAGAGTGTGGGACCTCTCATAAGGCACAGCACACATCACTTTTATTACTATCGCTGCTTTGATTAGCTCTGTTTACCCCTGCCTCTCCTCGACTGGTAAAGTGTCAGGATGAACAACACGTATTTGTCCCACACGACTGTCACTGGAGGCCGCATTATTCCCGACCTCCCCGTCACTACCGCGGCCAGAGCGGCTAGTTTCCTCCTGTTTCTTTCACTGATTTTGGGCAAAGTGTGCTTTATGTAGCTACAGAGAGAGGCACGAGCAGCGCCGCCGCTGTCCAGGTCTCACACACACTCTCATTCTCACTTTCACTCGACTGAAAAGACTCTAAAGGCAGTAGTTCTCCCTCAGAATCAGAGTCAGCCATTACTAAAGCCAAAGCTTCATCACAGGTGTGTTCTTTATTTGTCATTTTCGCGTTTACCAGCTCGCGTGTAGAGAATGAGGCTTCTACTGCGCCAGTCCTGACCGCGGTGTTGCAGCACTAACTCACACATTTACTGTTTTGCCCAGTGTCACTGTCTCTGTCACTGCCTGAAAATACTGTAGAAATCCAGCTGTAGTCCATTGGCTGATGCTTATAAAGTCACTGCTTTTTCAGTTGGATTTGAATTTGACTCGACAAAGATAAAGAGGAAAATAGACTTTGTGATTAAGAACAAATAAATGTATCAGTTCCTGTAAGAGCTCTAACAGAGCATTGCTCACTATGTTTTTATGTTTTATGACAGATGTTCTCTTTGCATTATGATATAATTGAGAGTCTTTATAACTATGGGGTTGTGGAACCAGGACAGTCTCAGAGTGGAGCCGCAGTGATTGAGTGGACCTCTGCAGCAGAGACAGAGACCGGGAGATGCACAGATTTATCCCGTTAGTCATTCACTTCACAATCTGACTCCAACTGCTGCTAAAGAAGAAAACTGAGTTATTCAGTTTTTGACCATGTTCTCTAGAAATTCTAAATTATTTTGGATTCTACGGCTGGCTGTGGTGTGCAGAAAAAAAGCCTTTATTAAAGTAATGTTCACACTTCAGTGAACCAGAGTGTGTTTTACTCTAACGACGTGTTCATGCTCCACTCTTTATGTTCTCATTCATTCTGTTTATTATTTCTGTTCCTCACTTTGATCCGACTCAGGTCTAACTGAGCTTCAAAGGTAGATTAATGAGTGTAACTGAGGGCTACTCAATCTGGACTCAATCTGACTCAAATCTGTTTATCTCCTGTCAGTGTGCGTCTTGTCTCCTGCATCGGTTCACTTTTACACTCTCTACACTCGCTACACTCTTTACACTCTTTACACTCTCTAAACTCTCTACACTCTCTAAACTCTTTACACTCTTTACACTCTCTACACTCTTTACACTCTCTACACTCTTTACACTCTCTAAACTCTTTACACTCTCTACACTCTCTACACTCTTTACACTCTCTACACTCTTTACACTCTCTACACTCTCTACACTCTCTACACTCTTTACACTCTCTACACTCTTTACACTCTCTACACTCTCTACACTCTCTACACTCTCTACACTCTTTACACTCTCTACACTCTTTACACTCTCTAAACTCTTTACACTCTCTACACTCTCTACACTCTCTACACTCTTTACACTCTCTACACTCTTTACACTCTCTACACTCTTTACACTCTCTACACTCTCTACACTCTCTACACTCTTTACACTCTCTAAACTCTCTAAACTCTTTACACTCTCTACACTCTTTACACTCTCTACACTCTCTACACTCTCTACACTCTTTACACTCTCTACACTCTTTACACTCTCTACACTCTCTACACTCTCTACACTCTCTACACTCTTTACACTCTCTACACTCTTTACACTCTCTAAACTCTTTACACTCTCTACACTCTCTACACTCTCTACACTCTTTACACTCTTTACACTCTCTAAACTCTCTAAACTCTTTACACTCTCTACACTCTTTACACTCTCTACACTCTCTACACTCTCTACACTCTTTACACTCTCTAAACTCTTTACACTCTCTACACTCTTTACACTCTCTACACTCTTTACACTCTCTACACTCTTTACACTCTCTAAACTCTTTACACTCTCTACACTCTCTACACTCTCTACACTCTTTACACTCTCTACACTCTCTACACTCTTTACACTCTCTACACTCTTTACACTCTCTACACTCTCTACACTCTCTAAACTCTTTACACTCTCTAAACTCTTTACACTCTCTACACTCTTTACACTCTCTACACTCTCTACACTCTCTACACTCTTTACACTCTCTAAACTCTTTACACTCTCTACACTCTTTACACTCTCTACACTCTTTACACTCTCTACACTCTTTACACTCTCTAAACTCTTTACACTCTCTACACTCTCTACACTCTCTACACTCTTTACACTCTCTACACTCTTTACACTCTCTACACTCTTTACACTCTCTACACTCTCTACACTCTCTAAACTCTTTACACTCTCTACACTCTTTACACTCTTTACACTCTCTACACTCTCTAAACTCTTTACACTATCTACACTCTCTACACTCTCTAAACTCTCTACACTCTCTACACTCTCTAAACTCTTTACACTCTCTACAGTCTCTAAACTCTTTACACTCTCTACACTCGCTAAACTCTTTACACTATCTACAGTCTCTAAACTCTCTACACTCTCTAAACTCTCTACACTCTCTAAAACTCTCTACACTCTCTACACTCTCTAAACTCTCTACACTCTCTAAACTCTCTAAACTCTTTACACTCTCTAAACTCTCTAAACTCTCTACACTCTCTAAACTCTTTACCATCTCTACACTCTCTAAACTCTTTACACTCTATAAACTCTCTAAACTCTTTACACTTTCTACACTCTCTAAACTCTCTACACTCTCTAAACTCTCTACACTCTCTACACTCTCTAAACTTTCTACACTCTCTAAACTCTTTACACTCTTTACACTCTCTACACTCTCTACACTCTCTACACTCTCTACACTCTTTACACTCTCTAAACTATCTAAACTCTTTACACTCTCTAAACTCTTTACACTCTCTAAACTCTTTACACTCTCTACACTCTCTAAACTCTTTACACTCTCTAAACTCTCTACACTCTCTACACTCTCTAAACTCTTTACACTCTCTAAACTCTCTACACTCTCTAAACTCTCTAAACTCTCTACACTCTCTACACTCTCTAAACTCTTTACACTCTCAACTCTCTAAACTCTCTACACTCTTTACACTCTCTAAACTCTCTAAACTCTCTACACTCTTTACACTCTCTACACTCTTTACACTCTCTACACTCTCTACACTCTTTACACTCTCTAAACTCTCTACACTCTCTACACTCTTTACACTCTCTACACTCTTTACACTCTCTACACTCTCTACACTCTCTAAACTCTCTACACTCTTTACACTCTCTAAACTCTCTAAACTCTCTACACTCTCTACACTCTTTACACTCTCTAAACTCTCTACACTCTCTACACTCTCTAAACTCTCTAAACTCTCTACACTCTCTACACTCTCTAAACTCTTTACACTCTCAACTCTCTAAACTCTCTACACTCTTTACACTCTCTAAACTCTCTAAACTCTCTACACTCTTTACACTCTCTACACTCTTTACACTCTCTACACTCTCTACACTCTCTACACTCTTTACACTCTCTACACTCTTTACACTCTCTACACTCTCTACACTCTCTACACTCTCTACACTCTCTACACTCTTTACACTCTCTACACTCTTTACACTCTCTAAACTCTTTACACTCTCTACACTCTCTACACTCTCTACACTCTTTACACTCTCTAAACTCTCTAAACTCTTTACACTCTCTACACTCTTTACACTCTCTACACTCTCTACACTCTCTACACTCTTTACACTCTCTAAACTCTTTACACTCTCTACACTCTTTACACTCTCTACACTCTTTACACTCTCTACACTCTTTACACTCTCTAAACTCTTTACACTCTCTACACTCTCTACACTCTCTACACTCTCTACACTCTTTACACTCTCTAAACTCTTTACACTCTCTACACTCTTTACCCTCTCTACACTCTCTACACTCTCTACACTCTCTACACTCTTTACACTCTCTACACTCTTTACACTCTCTACACTCTCTACACTCTCTAAACTCTTTACACTCTCTACACTCTTTACACTCTTTACACTCTCTACACTCTCTAAACTCTTTACACTATCTACACTCTCTACACTCTCTAAACTCTCTACACTCTCTACACTCTCTAAACTCTTTACACTCTCTACAGTCTCTAAACTCTTTACACTCTCTACACTCGCTAAACTCTTTACACTATCTACAGTCTCTAAACTCTCTACACTCTCTAAACTCTCTACACTCTCTAAAACTCTCTACACTCTCTACACTCTCTAAACTCTCTACACTCTCTAAACTCTCTAAACTCTTTACACTCTCTAAACTCTCTAAACTCTCTACACTCTCAAAACTCTTTACCATCTCTACACTCTCTAAACTCTTTACACTCTATAAACTCTCTAAACTCTTTACACTTTCTACACTCTCTAAACTCTCTACACTCTCTACACTCTCTACACTCTCTAAACTTTCTACACTCTCTAAACTCTTTACACTCTTTACACTCTCTACACTCTCTACACTCTCTACACTCTTTACACTCTCTAAACTATCTAAACTCTTTACACTCTCTAAACTCTTTACACTCTCTAAACTCTTTACACTCTCTACACTCTCTAAACTCTTTACACTCTCTACACTCTCTACACTCTCTAAACTCTTTACACTCTCTAAACTCTCTACACTCTCTAAACTCTCTAAACTCTCTACACTCTCTACACTCTCTAAACTCTTTACACTCTCAACTCTCTAAACTCTCTACACTCTTTACAATCTCTAAACTCTCTACACTCTCTAAACTCTCTACACTCTCTACACTCTTTACACTCTCTAAACTCTCTACACTCTTTACACTCTCTACACTCTTTACACTCTCTACACTCTCTACACTCTTTACACTCTCTAAACTCTCTAAACTCTCTACACTCTCTACACTCTTTACACTCTCTACACTCTCTACACTCTTTACACTCTCTACACTCTCTACACTCTCTAAACTCTCTACACTCTTTACACTCTTTACACTCTCTAAACTCTCTACACTCTCTACACTCTCTACACTCTTTACACTCTCTAAACTCTCTACACTCTCTAAACTCTCTACACTCTCTACACTCTCTACACTCTTTACACTCTCTACACTCTCTAAACTCTCTACACTCTTTACACTCTCTAAACTCTCTAAACTCTCTACACTCTCTACACTCTTTACACTCTCTAAACTCTCTACACTCTCTAAACTCTCTACACTCTCTACACTCTTTACACTCTCTAAACTCTCTACACTCTCTACACTCTTTACACTCTCTAAACTCTCTACACTCTCTAAACTCTCTAAACTATTTTCTGATGGGTCCAGACCAGTTTAGAGCTCGTACCTGTCGACAGCTTGGAGGAGGAGACGGGTTAGACACATCAGATCCATGTCAGACTGGTCCCAGTGTCACGTCTATCAATGCTGTTTATTTCTTAGTGTTATTTCCGAGTGTCTTTGAAATACATGTGGAAAATATGAATAGAACAGGCTTTATATTGTGCTTCTCAAGTCAATGAAAAGTGCTTTACAACAGAGTCCATTATTCTTTTACTCCACAGTCACACACTGGACGTGGTAAACTACCTGTAGCCACGTCTGCCCTGGGGCAGACTGTTGGAGACACTGGGCCTACAGCCCCAAACACACTCACACGTTCATACACCAGAGTCACAGACACTTCTAACCAAGACACAGGCTCAAACAGCTTTTAGGTTTTAGTCACTTACTGGATAGTGCCAGGGAACCATTTATAGCTCACAGATGGAAAGTCTGATTCCTCTGATGTGTCTAATACCTGAGCAATAAACAATAGCCTGTAGATGTAGAAGCTGTAGAAGCTGTAGATGTACAAGCTGTAGATGTAGAATCTGTAGAAGCTGTAGATGTAGAAGCTGTAGATGTAGAAGCTGTAGAAGCTGTAGATGTAGACGATGTAGAAGATGTAGATGTAGAAGCTGTAGATGTAGAAGCTGTAGAAGTAGAATCTGTAGATGTAGAATCTGTAGAAGCTGTAGATGTAGAAGCTGTAGATGTACAAGCTGTAGATGTAGAAGCTGTAGATGTAGAAGCTGTAGATGTACAAGCTGTAGATGTAGAAGCTGTAGAAGTAGAATCTGTAGATGTAGAATCTGTAGAAGCTGTAGATGTAGAAGCTGTAGAAGTAGAATCTGTAGGTGTAGAATCTGTAGAAGCTGTAGAAGCTGTAGATGTAGAATCTGTAGAAGCTGTAGATGTAGAAGATGTAGATGTAGAATCTGTAGAAGCTGTAGATGTAGAAGATGTAGATGTAGAATCTGTAGAAGCTGTAGATGTAGAAGCTCTAGATGTAGAAGCTGTAGATGTAGAAGATGTAGAAGCTGTAGATGTAGAAGCTGTAGATGTAGAATCTGTAGAAGCTGTAGAAGATGTAGAAGCTGTAGATGTGGAAGCTGTAGATGTAGAAGATGTAGAAGCTGTAGATGTAGAAGATGTAGAAGCTGTAGATGTAGAATCTGTAGAAGCTGTAGAAGTAGAATCTGTAGAAGCTGTAGATGTAGAAGCTGTAGAAGCTGTAGATGTAGAAGCTGTAGATGTAGAATCTGTAGAAGCTGTAGATGTAGAAGCTGTAGATGTAGAAGCTGTAGATGTAGAAGATGTAGAAGCTGTAGATGTAGAAGCTGTAGATGTAGAAGATGTAGAAGCTGTAGATGTAGAAGATGTAGAAGCTGTAGATGTAGAAGCTGTAGAATCTGTAGAAGCTGTAGAAGTAGAATCTGTAGATGTAGAATCTGTAGATGTAGAATCTGTAGAAGCTGTAGATGTAGAATCTGTAGAAGCTGTAGATGTAGACGCTGTAGATGTAGAAGCTGTAGATGTAGAAGATGTAGAAGCTGTAGATGTAGAAGCTGTAGATGTAGAAGATGTAGAAGCTGTAGATGTAGAAGATGTAGAAGCTGTAGATGTAGAAGCTGTAGAAGCTGTAGAAGCTGTAGATGTAGAAGCTGTAGATGTAGAAGATGTAGAAGATGTAGAAGCTGTAGATGTAGATGTAGAAGCTGTAGATGTAGAAGATGTAGAAGATGTAGATGTAGAAGCTGTAGATGTAGAAGCTGTAGAAGCTGTAGATGTAGATGTAGAAGCTGTAGATGTAGAAGCTGTAGAAGCTGTAGATGTAGAAGCTGTAGAAGCTGTAGATGTAGATGTAGAAGCTGTAGATGTAGAAGATGTAGAAGATGTAGAAGATGTAGCTGTAGAAGCTGTAGAAGCTGTAGATGTAGAAGATGTAGATGTAGAAGCTGTAGAATATGTAGATGTAGAAGATGTAGATGTAGATGTAGAAGATGTAGATGTAGAAGCTGTAGATGTAGAAGATGTAGATGTAGAAGATGTAGAAGCTGTAGAACCTGTAGATGTAGAAGATGTAGAAGCTGTAGAAGCTGTAGATGTAGAAGCTGTAGAAGCTGTAGATGTAGACGTAGAAGCTGTAGATGTAGAAGATGTAGATGTAGAAGCTGTAGATGTAGATGTAGATGCTGTAGATGTAGAAGCTGTAGATGCTGTAGATGTAGAAGCTGTAGATGTAGAAGCTGTAGATGTAGAAGATGTAGATGTAGAAGCTGTAGATGTAGAAGATGTAGATGTAGAAGCTGTAGATGTAGAAGATGTAGATGTAGAAGCTGTAGATGTAGAAGGTGTAGATGTAGAAGCTGTAGAAGCTGTAGATGTAGATGTAGAAGCTGTAGATGTAGAAGATGTAGATGTAGAAGCTGTAGATGTAGAAGCTGTAGATGTAGAAGATGTAGATGTAGATGTAGAAGCTGTAGATGCTGTAGATGTAGAAGATGTAGATGTAGAAGATGTAGATGTAGATGCTGTAGATGTAGATGTAGAAGCTGTAGATGCTGTAGATGTAGAAGATGTAGATGTAGAAGCTGTAGATGTAGAAGATGTAGATGTAGAAGATGTAGCTGTAGAAGCTGTAGATGTAGAAGATGTAGATGTAGAAGCTGTAGATGTAGAAGCTGTAGATGTAGATGTAGAAGCTGTAGATGTAGAAGCTGTAGATGTAGAAGCTGTAGATGTAGAAGATGTAGATGTAGAAGCTGTAGATGTAGAAGCTGTAGAAGCTGTAGATGTAGAAGCTGTAGAAGCTGTAGATGTAGATGTAGAAGCTGTAGATGTAGAAGCTGTAGATGTAGAAGATGTAGAAGATGTAGATGTAGAAGCTGTAGAAGCTGTAGATGTAGATGTAGAAGCTGTAGATGTAGAAGATGTAGAAGATGTAGAAGATGTAGCTGTAGAAGCTGTAGAAGCTGTAGATGTAGAAGATGTAGATGTAGAAGCTGTAGAATATGTAGATGTAGAAGTTGTAGATGTAGAAGCTGTAGATGTAGATGTAGAAGCTGTAGATGTAGAAGATGTAGATGTAGAAGATGTAGAAGCTGTAGAAGATGTAGATGTAGAAGATGTAGAAGCTGTAGAACCTGTAGATGTAGAAGATGTAGAAGCTGTAGAAGCTGTAGATGTAGAAGCTGTAGAAGCTGTAGATGTAGATGTAGAAGCTGTAGATGTAGATGCTGTAGATGTAGAAGCTGTAGATGCTGTAGATGTAGAAGCTGTAGATGTAGAAGATGTAGATGTAGAAGCTGTAGATGTAGAAGCTGTAGATGTAGAAGCTGTAGATGTAGAAGCTGTAGATGTAGAAGCTGTAGATGTAGAAGATGTAGATGTAGAAGATGTAGATGTAGAAGATGTAGATGTAGAAGCTGTAGATGTAGAAGATGTAGATGTAGAAGCTGTAGATGTAGAAGCTGTAGATGTAGAAGCTGTAGATGTAGAAGCTGTAGATGTAGAAGCTGTAGATGTAGATGTAGAAGCTGTAGATGTAGATGTAGATGCTGTAGATGTAGAAGATGTAGATGTAGAAGATGTAGATGTAGAAGCTGTAGATGTAGAAGATGTAGATGTAGAAGCTGTAGATGTAGAAGCTGTAGATGTAGAAGCTGTAGATGTAGAAGCTGTAGATGTAGATGTAGAAGCTGTAGATGTAGAAGATGTAGATGTAGAAGCTGTAGATGTAGAAGCTGTAGATGTAGAAGATGTAGATGTAGAAGCTGTAGATGTAGATGTAGATGCTGTAGATGTAGAAGATGTAGATGTAGAAGCTGTAGATGTAGAAGATGTAGATGTAGAAGCTGTAGATGTAGATGCTGTAGATGTAGATGTAGATGCTGTAGATGTAGAAGATGTAGATGTAGATGCTGTAGATGTAGAAGATGTAGATGTAGAAGCTGTAGATGTAGAAGCTGTAGATGTAGAAGATGTAGATGTAGAAGCTGTAGATGTAGATGTAGATGCTGTAGATGTAGAAGATGTAGATGTAGAAGCTGTAGATGTAGAAGATGTAGATGTAGAAGCTGTAGATGTAGATGCTGTAGATGTAGAAGATGTAGATGTAGAAGCTGTAGATGTAGAAGATGTAGATGTAGAAGATGTAGATGTGGAGTCTGTTGTGGCTGTGACTGACTGTGTCTCTCTCTGTTGCTGACGCTGACGCCGTCGGAGCCGGAAACAAACGTAACTTCTTCATTTATTTGTCTCCACTTCATTCCAGTCACTTCACTTTTAACACATCTGTCCACACCTGTCCACACCTGTCCAAACCTGTCCAAACCTGTCCACACTAACACACACCCAGCTGCACCAACGAGGGTTGATTAAATGTATCACAGTTTAGTAAATTAAGAGTTTAAACTTGTTTTATCCCTAACCTTTGACCCCTCGTCCAGTGAAAATTTAAGTAAAAACAGTTTAAAATATAAACCTTGCATTGTTGGTGCAACTGTGACTTGAAGAGAAGGTCCTGTCAAAACCCACTCTAGACCAGGTGTAGACCGGGTCCAGAGTAAACTCTAGACAAATAGGCAGGTCTTGGTCTTGACTTGCCATGGTCTTGGTTTTGACTTGGTCTAGACTTGGTCTAAACTTGGTTTTGACTTGGTTTTGACTTGGTTTTGACTTGGTTTTGACTCCTGGTCCAGTGAAATTATAAGTAAAACCAATTTAAAATCTAAACCTTTTATTGTTGATGCAACTGTGACCCGAAGAGGAAGTCCTGTCTAGATCAGGCCTAAAGCAGGCCTAAGCCAGGTCTAAACCGGGTCTAAACCAGGCCTAAACCAGGCCTAAACCGGGCCTAAACCGGGCCTAAACCAGGTCTAAACCAGCACTAAATCAGACAAAATGGCGGAGCTTCTTCTGTAGAAGTGTTGGTGTTGTTGTTGTTGTGATGTCACTCTCAGGAGGCGGGGCTCTTCTCACTGTTGTCGAATGGTTGTGCTTCTCAGAGCCCAGAGGAGGCGGAGCTAATGGAAGCAGAGCAGCCAGCCCCTCAGGTTCAGTTCCACCAATCGGAAGCCTGTTTCCGGGCGGAGCTCCCAAACTCAGGCCCACGGCAGGTGAATTTTGTTTGAATTTAAAGTTTTAAGTGGTTTAACATGGTCTTTACCTGGTTTATAGAACTGTTTCTTTCAGGTTTAAACAGGATCCACTGATTCTGACTCCATCTTGTTTCAGACGGTTCTTCAGGTCGTTCTCCTTTGACCCGCACCGCTGCACCCCGCCCTCCCAGCCATCGCCATGACGACTCTGACAGCCCCTCTCCCTCCTCTTTGCCCTCTCCCTCCTCCTCCCCGGCCCCTCCTCCCCCTCAGTGTCGCCGCGGTAATGCCCCGTCTCCCCCCGTTAACACCTACAACAGAGAGAAGCCCCTCCCACCAACCCCGCCCCTTCCCTCCAAACCCCCTCCTTCGCCTAGCAATACCCGACGCCCGCCCACTTCAGGAGGAAACCCCGCCCCCAGCTCCCTTGCCCCACCACTGTACCGCACCGCTAACGGAGCAGCTAACGGTACTAACGCAGAGCCCGGCCCAGATTTACCACAAAGACACAACTCTCTGAACAAGCGCCTTGCCCCCTCCCCCACAGGACACACTCCCACCAGAGGCCACGCCCCTCCTCCTCCGCCAGCATCACCCAGCCCTGCCCACAACAGGCAGACGCCCTCTTCACCGAGCACCACCCAACAACAAGGAGCCAGACCCCCTCCTCCGAGCAGAGAGCCCCCGAACAGAGCCACAGGTGAGGCGCTCAGGGTAATTTATTAATGAATCAATAAATAAATTGGGGGTCTCCTGAGAGGAAAACCACTGGGGGGTATGATCCTGGTAACGTCCATGTAACATCCAGTCGCCTCACTGCAGGGAGCTCCTGTAGCAGCTCTTTGAACATTAACTCTTTGTCGAGCAACTTGGAAAGTGTTCGACGGGAGATGCCTGAGATAAATCTATGAACTAATGTGTCATTTAAACCTTGGACTGTCAAATGGAGCTCTCAGTGTGGGTTAGCGCCACCTACAGGAGGGACATGTGAATGCACATTTCAGGACAGCTTCATTGTGACCCACTTATTACAGAACCAAACAAGAAATTAATATTAAAAATAAATTCATAGGATATGTGTTTAGATCCATAGAAATTAAACTATCTTTTTTTTTATTTGTTGGTATTTGGTTAAATGCGTTTATAAAATGGATATATTTACCTTTGTCTGTGCAATACCACAGAGGTCCACTGGGGAGAAACCAGCTCAGTTTTTCATTCTCTGTTTTTTTTCTCTGACCCTCTTCGTCACATGACTCTAACCCTGTCTGTGGTTGGCTGTCGTCAACAGCTCCTCCGGCTCCCGTCCAATCGTCTCCTCGTCCCGGCCCCGGCTCCAGAGAGGCTCCGCCCCCTCCCCCCTTCCGGACTCACGGTAGCCCCTCCGACCCCCTCCAGGGAAAGCCCCTCCTCCCCCGAACCCCGCCGGACCTCCTCCCCCTCCCCTCAGGAACGGCCCGTCCTCCCCGCTGCGGCCTCGGTGAGTCTGAACCAGGTCTGGACCAGGACTTTCTCCTGATTCTGCTCCTTCTGTTTTCTCCTCGTGTCGTTCAGGTTTTCTGTGAAACTGTCGATGCGTCTCTAAAGTGACTCTGGTTTTCAGATGATTTCGAGTCGAAGTATTCCTTCCATCCTTTGGACGACTTCCCTCCTCCAGAAGAATACAGGACCTTCACCAAGATCTACCCCAGCAGGGCCAACAGAGGTAAGACCTGACCCAGAACCAGGACCAGACCTGACCAGGACCAGGCCCAGACTTGACCCAGAATCAGGACCAGGCCTGACCAGGACCAGACCTGACCCAGATATGACCCAGAACCAGGACCAGACCTGACCAGGACCAAACCCAGACCTGACCAGGACCAGACCAGGACATGACCCTGAACCAGACCAGAACCAGCTGTACCTCCAGTGAAGACATCTACAGAGACTGCTTCCATCCGTGTCATTTTTATATCAGAGTGTTGATCCTAGTGTTTTCTGTCCTGCTGCAGTCATGAGAGGGGCTCCTCCTCTGCCACCCATTGCCAGGTGAAGACTCTGCCTCGTCTTCATCAAACCACCAAGATCCTCTGTCACTGTAGTTTATTTCTGCACCGGCACTTTTTATTTTCACTCAGACAGAGACTTAAGGAACGGTTCAACAACTAAAACCTGTTCAAATACAACAAAAACCTGTTCAAATCTGACTAAAACTTGTTTAAATCCAACTAAAACCTGTTCAAATACAACAAAAACCTGTTTAAATACAATTAAAACCTGTTTAAATACAACTAAAATCTGTTTAAATACAACTAAAACCTGTTTAAATACAACTAAAATCTGTTTAAATACAACTAAAACCTGTTTAAATACAACTAAAACCTGTTCAAATACAACAAAAACCTGTTTAAATACAACTAAAACCTGTTTAAATACAACTAAAACCTGTTTAAATACAAATAAAACCTGTTCAAATACAACTAAAACCTGTTCAAATCTGACTAAAACCTGTTCAAATACAACAAAAACCTGTTCAAATACAACTAAAACCTGTTCAAATCTGACTAAAACCTGTTCAAATACAACAAAAACCTGTTTAAATACAAATAAAACCTGTTTAAATACAAATAAAACCTGTTCAAATACAACTAAAACCTGTTCAAATCTGACTAAAACCTGTTCAAATACAACAAAAACCTGTTTAAATACAACTAAAACCTGTTTAAATACAATTAAAACCTGTTTAAATACAACTAAAACCTATTTAAATACAACTAAAATCTGTTCAAATACAACAAAAATCTGTTTAACTCCGACTTAAACCTGTTTAAATCTGACTTAAACCTGTTTAAATACAACTAAAACATGTTTAAATACAACAAAAACCTGTTCAAATCCAACTAAAACTCATGTTGAACCGTTCTTTAATTGTTTATTTTTAGTTTGTAGATTTTTGAAGAGACTTGAAAAGTGCCAATTTAAGGAGACCCTCTCAGAACCGACCTGGGACCAGCTCCTCTGACTTTACACTGATGCATGTCAGCTTTCTCTGCTGTTAACACTACATTTCCCATGATTCACAGTATTTTAATTTTGTCAAACTGTCAAATGAAGAGCAAGAACTGGAGCCGTTTTTAAAATGTGAAGATATGTTTAACTCTTTTACTGTGGTACTTTGGATTAATGAGTTGTTTTTGGGAGACTCCAGCTCAGACCAAACATTTACATTTATTCATTTAGCTGATGCTTATATCTAAAGCGACTTACATTAAGCTTCATTCACCAGTGTAACAGCTGGAACACTGCTGGAGGCAAGGGGGGTTAAGTGTCTTGCCCAAGGACACAATGACAGTATGAACTGTGGGGTGAGCGGGAATCGATTGGCTTTACCCCCTCCCCCCAGCAGTAAAGGACATGGTTTAACCTGAGCCTGCCTCCTACTGGATACACTGATGTTTATTATACCTCACTGTCTGTCCTCTTCCTCTTAGTCCCGTTTGGGGTCATGTGACTGGAGCTTGTCCCAGCAGCCTGAGGCGGGGTTCACTCTGGGCAGTCAGTCGCAGGGTTAACACTAAAGCTCTTTTCTCTCATTGAACCCAGACGTTTTCAGGGTTTTCTCAGGTTGTGTTGGTTCATGAGAAGAATGAAGCTAACACAGAGCTATCGGACACAGTGACAGGGATTATTGCTCTGATGTTGAAACTACATTTATAACATGCAGACTCCTCACAGAAAGGCTGAGAATCAGCCAGGGATTGAACCCACAACCTTCTTGCCACACTGTACTATCACTGTACACTAACAGATGAATAAATAACAAACATTAGACAATTTAGCTGTTAACACACTGGAAGCTCCAGCCCTGTTTGGCAGATTCTGTTTGTGCTGCGCTCCATCATGTTTTTGGTCTGAGCTGGATTTGAACTGCCAGTGTTCTGTTTGTGATTCTGTAGGAGCAGCTGTAGGACTCCGCTCTGTGCTGGGCTTTCCTGTTCTTATTTGTTCTGTTTGAAAACCTGATGTGACAGAGCTGCAGCTGCTCCTTCAGGAAACAGCGCTGTTATTTCAACCTGTGACCCTCTCAAACTAACACTAAACCCTAAGACTCCGCCCCTGCTCCTTTAGCCCCACCCCTGTAGCGGTTGTTCCCCTAGCCTCGCCCCTTTTCCCTCTAGCCCCGCCTCTTTCTGTCCCCCTTGCCTTATGAACGTTCGCTGTAAACGTTCTGTTTGTACAAAGCTTTGGCTCTGAATCAGAGGCGTCTGATTGGACGTCCTTGTTGCCGTAGAAACGTGTTCTGCATGAAACTGGTCTGAAAACATCGGAATAAAAACAACTCAACAGTTTCTACGTCTTTGTTTTTATTCACAAAAACATTCAGGGCCTTTTTTTTTACTGAAATAAAAACATGATAAATAATTGTTTGTTACACTTAAATATCTAATCTAGCCACAGGAGGTCAAGGTGTACCTTTTTTCGCCGGTCCCAAGCCTGGGTAAAAAGAAAGGGTTGTGTCAGGATCCGACATAAAACTTCTGCCAAATCCAATCTGTCATATAAGAGTGGAGGCTGGGACATGGGACATATAAGAGTGGAGGCTGGGACACAGGGACATATAAGAGTGGAGGCTGGGACATGGGACATATAAGAGTGGAGGCTGGGACACAGGGACATATAAGAGTGGAGGCTGGGACATGGGACATATAAGAGTGGAGGCTGGGACACAGGGGACATATAAGAGTGGAGGCTGGGACACAGGGGACATATAAGAGTGGAGGCTGGGACATGGGACACAGGGGACATATAAGAGTGTAGGCTGGGACATGGGACATATAAGAGCGGAGGCTGGGACATGGGACATATAAGAGTGGAGGCTGGGACATATAAGAGTGGAGGCTGGGACATGGGACATATAAGAGTGGAGGCTGGGACACGGGGACATATAAGAGTGGAGACAGGGACACGGGACATATAAGAGCGGAGGCTGACACACAGGGGACATATAAGAGCGGAGACAGGGACACAGGGGACATATAAGAGTGGAGACAAAGACACGGGACATATAAGAGTGGAGACAGGGACACAGGGGACATATAAGAGTGGAGACAGGGGACATATAAGAGCGGAAACAGGGACACGGGACATATAAGAGCGGAGACAGGGACACGGGACATATAAGAGTGGAGACAGGGACACAGGGGACATATAAGAGTGGAGACAGGGACACAGGGGACATATAAGAGTGGAGACAGGGACACAGGGGACATATAAGAGTGGAGACAGGGGACATATAAGAGCGGAAACAGGGACACAGGGGACATATAAGAGCGGAGACAGGGGACATATTAGAGCGGAAACAGGGACACAGGGGACATATAAGAGCGGAGACAGGGGACATATAAGAGCGGAAACAGGGACACAGGGGACATATAAGAGTGGAGACAGGGGACATATAAGAGTGGAGACAGGGGACATATAAGAGCGGAAACAGGGACACAGGGGACATATAAGAGCGGAGACAGGGGACATATAAGAGCGGAAACAGGGACACAGGGGACATATAAGAGCGGAGACAGGGGACATATAAGAGCGGAAACAGGGACACAGGGGACATATAAGAGCGGAGACAGGGGACATATAAGAGTGGAGACAGGGACACAGGGGACATATAAGAGCGGAGACAGGGGAGAATGTAGCTACACAGAACAGGATGGTGGTGAGGAAGACGACTCGGGTGATGAGGAGGATGAAGAGAGCAAAGGCAGAGCAGAAGACAAAGTGGTGTAAGATGGAAAGGTGTGGTTTTCAGGAGGAGTTGAGACAGGTTTGGGACGTCAGGAGGTGCTTCCAGACGACTGGACTACAGCCAAGGTGATCAGAGAGACAGGTAGGGAGGTGCTAGGTGTGTCATCTGGAAGGAGGAAAGATGACGGGAGTATCCAGAGGAAGAAGTGGGACAGTGAGAGGACTGAGGAAAGGAGACAGGAATATAAGGAGATGCAGCGTGAGGTTAAGATATCTGATCTGATAAATGAGGAAAAATGATATTGTTGAGCAGGAAGTAGAAAAGATTAACAAAGGTAGAATTAGGAGGAAGAGGATGAGGAGAAGAAAAGTGGCTCAGTGGTAGAGTGGTTGTCCTTCAACCGGAAGGTGGGCGGTTCGATTCTCACAGTTTATACTGTTGTGTCCTTGGGCAAGACATTTAACCCACCTTGAGGTTACCAGTGGCTGTAACACTGGTAATTAGAAGCTCAATGTAAGTGGCTTTGGATAAAAGCGTCAGCTAAATGAATAAACGTAATTGTATGATTGTGAAAGAATGTGAATGTATGCGGTGATGGTCGGAGGCTGTAGGCGCAGAATGGCTGCCACGTCTCTGTCTGTCTGCCCCAGGGCAGCTGTGGTTACAGATGTAGCTTACTACCACCAGTGTGACTGTGTATGAATGAATAATGGATATGTAAAGCGTCTTTGCCTCCCCAGAAATTGATGTTATGACAATAATAGTAAATGTGAATGTATGTGCTTGCGGCTCATGTAGGGAATCGCTAGAGAGCAGACCTTTATTTTGAAGGTCAGGCTTGTATTGTGAAGCACTTCCGGTGTCGTGTGACCGGAAGTGCTTGTTTCAGCAGTAGACGAAAACACAATCTGGTCTCACGTGTGCGCGGCTCTTTTCATTGTTTTCTGGAGAAAATAATGGAGGAGGACTTCATAAAAGTGACCGGGACCGAGCTCCAAGAGCCGAGGAGGAAGAGGCCGAAGCCCGCGAAGGTGAAGCCCGAGAAAGAGGCTCTGCGGCGGGGAAAGAACGCAAAGAAGGTGGCGGTGCTCGGAGAGACGGACAGCTCCGTGCGGCTCCTGGAGGAACTGGTGTTCGGCTCCGAGGACCAGCTGCTGGACTCTCTGGGACAGGTAGGGCCCCACAGACCGGGTTTAGTCCCCACAGACCGGGTTTAACCCCCCACAGGCCGGGTTTAACCCCCCACAGACCGGGTTTAGTCCCCACAGACCGGGTTTAACCCCCCACAGGCCGGGTTTAACCCCCCACAGACCGGGTTTAGACACCCACAGGCCTGGTTTAGTTCTCACAGACCGGGTTTAACCCCCCACAGGCCGGGTTTAGACACCCACAGGCCGGGTTTAGACACCCACAGGCCGGGTTTAGTCCTCACAGACCGGGTTTAGACCCCCACAGGCTGGGTTTAGACCCCCACAGACCGGGTTTAGTCCTCACAGACTGGGTTTAGACCCCCAAAGGCTGGGTTTAACCCCCCACAGACCGGGTTTAGTCCTCACAGACTGGGTTTAGACCCCACAGACCGGGTTTAGACCCCCACAGACCGGGTTTAGACCCCCACAGACCGGGTTTAACCCCCCACAGGCTGGGTTTAGACCCCCACAGACCGGGTTTAGTCCTCACAGACTGGGTTTAGACCCCCAAAGGCTGGGTTTAGTCCTCACAGACCGGGTTTAGACCCCCACAGACTGGGTTTAGACCCCCAAAGGCTGGGTTTAGTCCTCACAGACCGGGTTTAGACCCCCACAGACCGGGTTTAGTCCTCATAGACCGGGTTTAGATCTGGTCTGTCTCTGACCAACAGGAAAAGGAGGAGCTTGGGTCTACGTTGTTATTGGAGAATGGCAGTGATGAAGAGGAAGGGTCAGGGGACTCTGAGGAGGAAGAGGAGCAGCCAATCAAACGGGCTGCGTGGGTCGACGAGGACGACGAGACCGAGGAGCAGTGAGTCCTGGTCCTTTGTGAATGATGATAATAATAATAATAATTAAAGCCGCAAGCGGCGATAAAGGCCCTCGCCTCCCTTGCGACCGCGGGGACACATGTACTCGGAGGAATGCATTTCGTGCTTTAAAGCGTAAACTTTACGGTAATGTCAAATAACCGGCCTGTGCCTCTGCTTGAATCTTCTTCTGGCTGGAGCCTGCTTCATCACCTCGGGCCTGTGCTACTGCTGGGGCCTGCTACACCACCTTGTATTTAGAGTTAAAGGTCTCCACATTCCCTGGTTTTCCCCGGGATCTGATAATAATAATGATGATTATAATGATAATAATGATAATAATAATGAAGATGATGATAATGATAATAATAATGAAGATGATAATGATGATGATGACTGTGGGACAGGGTGGACCTGACGAACCGTTTCCGCAGAGACTTCATTAAAGGAGATGAGTGGACGCTGAGTAAAAGCAGTCTGCAGCAGAGGATGAGAGAGAAGTGAGTCCAGCAGAATTCTGAGTGTTCTTCTGTGTCTGAATCTCTGAACCCGTTGAACCCGTCTGTGTCTGGCTCAGGTTCCAGTCGGCCATGGGCGGGACTCCAGCCTGGGCCCAGCACCAGCCCAACACAAGCAAACAGAAGAAGAAGAACGAGGGTGAGACATGTCAGACTCTGAGCCTCAGCTCTGTGGCTCTTCGTCTTAACCTCTGTTTGTTCTGCAGCTGAAGAAGACTCTGACGAAGACCAGGAGGATCTGACCCGACGAACAGGAAACTACATCACAGCCTCCCAAAACCTGCCCCCTGGAGTCCTCAAGGTCTGCACTAAAACCTGGTCCAGACCTGGTCCAGACCTGGTCCAGACCTGGTCCAGACCTGGTCCAGACCTGGTCCTGACCTGGTCTTGTTCTGTTCCAGATGAAGAAGTGCCTGGATGTGAACAGTGCTCGTGTTTCTAACGACAGACTGACCTCGGTCCAGTTCCATCCCAGCGCTCAGGTCGCCATGACGACAGGCCTCGACCAATCACTGTCTCTGTTTCAGGTAATTTACATTTTACATCCACCTAAAACCCGTTCAGGTCCCTCTAAAACCCTGGTGTCTGCTGCAGGTGGATGGTAAGAGTAACCCTTTGATCCAGAGCGTGTTCCTCGAGAGGTTTCCCGTTCACAGAGCCAGCTTCAGCAGCGACGGACTCACCGTCATCGCCACCAGCTTCAGGAACAAACTCTTCTACCTCTACCACATGATGGAGGGCAAGGTCACGCCCGTGCACTCTGTCAGAGGTCAGTACAGGGGTTAGAGGTCAGTACAGGGGTCGGGTCAGAGTGGAGATATAATAAAAGCCTGTGCGTTCCAGGTCTGAACGAGGCCCGTGTGAAGGAGTTCAGTGTGTGTCCAGTAGGGGACACTGTTCTTCTGTCTGGGACCAGAGGATACCTGCACCTGCTCACGCTCAAGGTATGTCCCAGGGTCAGCTCTTTCCCAGGGTCAGGTCTGTCCCGGGGTCAGGGTCAGCTCTGTCCCGGGGTCAGCTCTGTCCCGGGGTCAGGGTCAGCTCTGTCCCAGGGTCAGCTCTGTTCCGGGGTCAGGGTCAGCTTTGTCCCGGGGTCAGGGTCAGCTCTGTCCCGGGGTCAGCTCTGTCCCGGGGTCAGCTCTGTCCCGGGGTCAGCTCTGTCCCGGGGTCGGGGTCAGGGTCAGCTCTGTCCCGGGGTCAGGGTCAGGGTCAGGTCTGTCCCGGGGTCAGGGTCAGCTCTGTTCCGGGGTCAGGGTCAGCTCTGTCCCGGGGTCAGGGTCAGCTCTGTTCCGGGGTCAGGGTCAGCTCTGTTCCGGGGTCAGCTCTGTCCCGGGGTCAGGGTCAGCTCTGTCCCGGGGTCAGGGTCAGCTCTGTCCCGGGGTCAGGGTCAGCTCTGTTCCGGGGTCAGCTCTGTTCCGGGGTCAGCTCTGTCCCGGGGTCAGCTCTGTTCCGGGGTCGGGGTCAGCTCTGTTCCGGGGTCGGGGTCAGCTCTGTCCCGGGGTCAGGTCTGTCCAGACTCGGTCTAATGTCTCTCTGTTGTGTCTTGTGAAACTCAGACGAATGAAGTGGTGCGGAGCCTGAAGATGAACGGAGAGGTCTGTGGAGCGGTCTTTTCTCCGGACGGCAGCAGAGTCGTCTCCAGCTCAGGTCTCTTTCCTCTGACCCTCGTCTGTTGTTGACCTGGGGTTTAGTGCAGGGGCAGGAGAGTCTGACCATAATCAAACCTTCAGACTCAAGAACTAAACTCAGTCTTTCCTTTAAACCCAGATTCAGTCCTGCTCCATGTCTTTCTGTCCCGGACTTTAAACGGGGACTAAAGCCTGGTTTAGACCTGGTTTGGACCCGGTTTAGACATGTTTAGGATATAGCAGGTCAGAGTAAAGTTTTGGTGCTATCAAAGTGCTTAAAGAGAATTATCAAATCAATTCATAAATTAAGAGTTATTAAAATCAAACCTTCTTAGTGTCACAGTCAAACAGTCCAAGACTTTAGCCCTGTGTTCCCCGTTAATGTGCTGTTCCTGTAGGTCTGTGTCTGTGTGTAGGCCTAGGTCTGTGTGTAGGCCTGTGTCTGGGTGTAGGCCTGTGTCTGTGTGCAGGCCTGTGTCTGAAGGTGTAGGCCTGTGTCTGAAGGTGTAGGCCTGTGTCTGTGTGTAGGCCTGTGTCTGTGTGCAGGCCTGTGTCTAAAGATGTAGGCCTGTGTCTGAAGGTGCAGGCCTGTTTCTGAAGATGTAGGCCTGTGTCTGGGTGTAGGCCTGTGTCTGTGTGCAGGCCTGTGTCTGAAGATGTAGGCCTGTGTCTGAAGGTGCAGGCCTGTTTCTGAAGATGTAGGCCTGTTTCTGAAGATGTAGGCCTGTGTCTGAAGGTGCAGGCCTGTTTCTGAAGATGTAGGCCTGTTTCTGAAGGTGCAGGCCTGTTTCTGAAGATGTAGGCCTGTGTCTGTGTGCCGGCCTGTGTCTGAAGATGTAGGCCTGTGTCTGAAGGTGCAGGCCTGTTTCTGAAGGTTCAGGCCTGTGTCTGAAGATGTAGGCCTGTGTCTGAAGGTGCAGGCCTGTTTCTGAAGATGTAGGCCTGTTTCTGAAGGTGCAGGCCTGTTTCTGAAGGTTGAGCCCTGTTTCTGAAGGTTCAGGCCTGTGTCTGAAGGTGCAGGCCTGTTTCTGAAGATGTAGGCCTGTGTCTGTGTGCAGGCCTGTGTCTGAATATGTAGGCCTGTGTCTGAAGGTGCAGGCCTGTTTCTGAAGGTGCAGGCCTGTTTCTGAAGATGTAGGCCTGTGGTACATACTGTATGAGTAGAACGATATCATCTCTCATAGGTATTGGTTACTTGTCATTTAGACCTGGTTAGGACCTACAGACCAGGTCCAAACCAGGTCTAAACCAGGACTGTTCTTGCCGTTTGTTCCTCAGAGGACGGGGAGGTGTACGTGTGGGACGTCTCCAGCGCTCGGTGTCTGAACAGATTCACAGACGACGGTTGTGTCAAGGCCACGTCCATCGCAGCGTCTCCAAACGGACGCTACCTGGCCTGCGGGTAACGAGACTAATTTAAAAAAGTCCGATTAAAAAGCTTTAATGATGTAGTATAATGTTTTAAATCGGGTTATTCACACAAAATTGGAAGGTCAAGAGGTCAACTAGCTTCACAAACACAATTCTGTTGTAGTTCGACTGTTCAATAATAGTTAATAATAGTTCACGAAAGCGTTGCACATGCTCAGTTCAACATTTACACCAGGGGTCTCAAACTCAAATAACTCGGGGGCCGCAGGAGGCAGAGTCTGGGTGAGACTGATCAGGTTTTCCACAAAAAAAGCTTTGTTAAATCCTCTCAAACGTCGTTACTAACAGTTCTTTAACTTCAGCGGGTTCTTCTGAACCTGAGCGATCCTGAACTTAAATGGAACATTGAAGAACAAGAATGAGCTGTGGCCCCATGTCCCCTCCCCTCGGTGATATGGTCAACATAACATCAGGGTTAATTTGCAGATTCGTCATGATAACAAATCCACATGGATAGTGGTGGTCAACTTTCAAACAAATCAATTAATTTCAAATGATGGGAAACAAAATACAATCCTCATGATCCCAAACCCAAGGCAGGTAACATTAAAGTCCAGCTCCAGGTCCAACATGCTCATTTCAAACACAGTAAGAACGGCTCTGTGATGTTACACAGGCTCCTCCATAGAGTTAAATGTTTCTCTGCATCAAGCCCAGCTGAGGGCCCGCCTCAGGAGCCTTATCCTCCACTGTGATGGTAGGATGCTTCAGTTCCAGCTCAAAAAGGAACCTTCCACACAACGTGGTAACATTCATATAAAACTATCAGAGCACTAACATTAAACTTTCATATTGTCCTGCAGGCCACAAAATATTGTTTTGCTGGCCGCAGTTGGCCCCCGGGCCGCGAGTTTGAGACCCCTGATTTACACTGTATTTGTAGCTGCAGCTCAAGCACAGAAGAAATATAAAATGATTAAAGACTTAATTAAATTCAGTTCTGCAACATTTCCATCAAAAACAAACCCTCTGTGGTCACAGGTCTCAGTCCGGAGTGGTCAACGTCTACTCTCACGAGTCCTGCCTGAACTCCTCCAAACCCAAACCTCTCAGAGCCGTCATGAACCTGCTGACCCCTGCCACCGCCCTGACCTTTAACCCCACCTCCGAGATCCTGGCCATGGGCTCGAGGAGCGAGGACGAGTCCGTACGACTGGTGAGACATGGACTCGACAGGCTTTAGCAGGTTTTGACCAGGTTCTAGCAGGTTTTGACCAGTTTGCTGTCTCTGCTCCAGCTGCACGTGCCCAGTCTGAGCGTCTTCTCGAACTTCCCTCTGTCCAAGAGGAAGGTGTGTTATCGAGTCCAGGACATGGCCTTTTCTCCGAACAGTGGCTTCCTGTGTTTGGCCAATAACAAAGGCCACGCCCCTCTTTACAGGTATTACTACTTTTCCACATTTGTCTTTATTACACGTCCCAGTGTTTGACACGGCCTCTGTTCCACCTGCTGCAGGCTCCTGCATTATCAGAACTTTTAAAGAAGACCTTCTCACAAACCCTCCTGAAAACCAGATCCAGACCAGGACCAGAGACCGGATCCATCAGCAGCAGATCACTTTTATAAAGACACTTGTATTATTTAAATGGAGTGATATTAAAGAATCCAACTCTTTCTGTGTTTAATACTTCAGACACGCCCAGGCTTTGAGGCTTTAAGTCTTGGGCTGGACAAACGTGAATAAATATAATAGGCTACAGTCACAAAACAAAAACTAGTGCCACCTGCATTACACTTTTGGGACATTTTTTCTTATTTTTTGTTCTGTGTGGTTTCCAGCTTATGTTTGTCTACATGCTCAATAATAATTCATTCACACTGCATCGAGTTCCAGGACTCCAGAAGATGGAGACGTGAAGGGGTTACGGATCTTCTCTGTGATCTCTTTTTCTATTCCTCCAGTGTCTCCGAACCCTGGGGTGTCGATGATGGAGAGTGAGTATGGGATCTGGAAGTTCAGTTTGTAAACTGTGACCTCAGATGTCTGACTCTCTGCTTGTGTGTTCTTCTGGACCTCAGATACTAACTTTAAACGATAGCCATCTTCCCATTTAACTCCTAAAATGTAGTCGATCAGGGTGGATTTTCCAGCTCCTGTTGCTCCCATAACCATTGTGGTGTGATTAGTTTTTAGGGAGTGTTTCCCAAAAGTGAAACGTCTGCAGCCCTGGATGTGGATATTTTCTTGAATCAGAGGAACTTGATAAACAGGCACAGGCCATGTCTTAGATTTAAGGAGACTGCTCTGATCTTTGACGGCTTCAGCCAGATGTTTGTAGACGACTGTTTCTCTCTGAGCACCATCTTTACTCTGTCGCTCTTCTGTTGTTTCACTTTTAAAAACTGAAACAAGCTTTTTTACAAACCAGGCCATTTTGACTTATTGAGATTAAGATATTGATTGAATATTTTTGTTGAAGAAGACTCCAAAATGAAGCTGTTCAGAGATGTTCGGTTTTAAACCTGCACAAAGGTATTAATGACACAGAATTAAAAGGTCATTCATTTCACATAATCGAATAGATACTGTTTAGAACTGATAATGATTGTACGAGTAATAGTGATGGTAGCATTCTGCTGAATATTAATTATATCTGCAATAATGAAGAAAGGGTTAAAGCAAACGCATCTGGACTTATCTTGACCTCTGAGCTTTATTTTCAGAGGAAACCCTTGGCTCCAGAGATAACGCTCAGCTCTCTCATGAGTTACACTCAGAATGGATAAAGGCTCTCGTCTTCACCTAAGTTCTTCAAAACTAAGTCCAGATGCTTTTGCTTTAACCTTTGCTTCAATATGACCTGGATGACCAAGAACCTTCACAGACTAGTGGCAATAATCTATTAGTGAACAAAAAAAATATACACAATGAATTGTTAATCATTTTGCTATTCATTTTCTTTCACTTGGTGACTGGAGCCTATCCCAGCAGCTTTGGGCCTGAGGCGGGGTTCATCCTGGACAGTTAGTCGCAGGGCTAACATTTAGAGACAGTGAGAGACACCATTCACTCTCACATTCATTCACGAGGGACACTTTAGAGGTGTGTGTGGACGGTGGGAGGAACTGGAGTACCCGGAGAGAACGCAGAGTAACACGAGGAGGAATTATTAATAATATTCTGTTTAATTTAAATATGTTTGTGAACATTGGCAGAATTCAAAAGAATATTATAGATACTGGAACTGACCTGTGTTAGTTGTGCTTGATCTTCTTTTTGAAAGACTGACTTGGATGAATCAAATGTGTTCATTACGCTGAAAATGAAAACACAGTTATACTCAAGGACAATCTTTTACTGATGATTATCCAGTATACACACAAGTTAAAAAACAAACCTCAGGGTGACCCACCTGAAGAGGGCGCAGGACCATGACACAGACCCTAACCCCTACAACGAATCATCAAATAGTCCATCAAATATGCAAAGACATCAATTATTTATTGTATTCATTTGCTAAAACAAATGTTTGTCATAGAATAAAGAATAGTAACCACAGCCTCAATCCTCAAACT
This sequence comes from Neodontobutis hainanensis, assembly GCA_024349245.1. Lineage (NCBI taxonomy): Eukaryota > Metazoa > Chordata > Actinopteri > Gobiiformes > Odontobutidae > Neodontobutis > Neodontobutis hainanensis. Next base: position 249,700 of record JALDNG010000145.1, on the reverse strand, counting down.
CCATCCTTCTAAAGACTAATCCTGGTTAACCTGGTTAACAACCTGGTTAACCTGGTTAACCTCCTGGTAAACCTGGTAAAGCTCAGAGTCTTAAACTCTCTGAAAAAGAAAATATGATTATTAATTTCTAGAAGGAAAGATGTTGAACTCACCTCTTTGGAGTAAAGGCTGCATCTGGAGTTTAGAGGTGTTCACAGCTTCTCTTTTATGTTGGGGGGGGGGGTCATTTACTGGAAACTGTCTGCTACACACCCGCTGACCCTCCCTGGATGAGAGCTCGAAGGAAGAGTCACTGCTTTATCACTTTGCTGTTGTTTCTGCTGCTGAAGGTGAGGGTTGAATTCCCGTGAATGAGTTGTAGACACACAGGTAATCTGTGTCTACATTTCTCTTAACTTTACCTGAATTCTTTCTGAATGAATGCTTAGTGAGTTATATTTTTTATAAATAAATATATTAGTGTATTTGTTAGTGAACAGTGTCTTGTTTTGATCTGTTTCAGCCTCATTCATTGAAAGAAAGCTTCAGTTCCGATGTTTGGATGAACTTGGATGACTCTTTAACAAGATACTTTATGAACAACATTTCTTCATTTACCTGACGCTTTTATCCAAACCAGTTTTACATTCACCAGTGTTACAGCTGGAACAACACCAAGGACCAAGGACACAACAACAGTACAAACTGTGGGGAATCGAACCACCAACCTTGCGGTTAAAGGACGACCGCTCTACCACTGCGCCCTCCCTGCCAAGGGCAAGTCTGATGGGGATTTGGAATGGGAAAATAATGTTTTGCTTTATTAGATACTTTCCAACCAATCAGAATAGTTTGCACTGAAGTCCATGAGTAAATACAGATGAATCCTGGGTAATTAAAGTGACTGTCCTGTCATTTCTGGCTCAGATGGAGTCTCTGGGCCGACCCTTCAATCTGGGCATGCTGTACGACTGCAGAGAGGACAGCCTCATTCCTGCTGAGCACCATCGGGTTTGGTCTTAAAGCTCCATTTCCTGAAAAAGTTAAAAAATACCTGCTATAACCTTTACTGCCTCACTTTCATTTGTTAGTCCAGCTCTGCTTCACTCACTGTCAATAAATAAGGCACAAACACGTCTGCATTTTAAACACTGAAAAGATAACTGAGGAGCTAACTGAGCAATATACCAGGTTTGTACTGGCAGAAACAATTCATCGAAGCGTAGTTCTGGGCACTAATTCAACACTGCCCATTGGAAGGGCTTGGCACATGTGTGTTAGAGTTTCCTCACATGAGGCTGCTGTACATGAGGAAATCTGTGGTATGTGCTTATTACAGGCATGACGCTTTGGGACGCCACGGACCTGAAAAAGGACACAAGACAGCAACTGAAACCTAACAATGAATTTGAAATAGTAGCATCTGAATCCATTGAAGATAAAACCTCAGCTTTAAATGTAGAAGCATCTCTAAAAGCAAGTTTTCTTTGTGGATTGGTTGAAGTTGAAGGTTCAGCTAAATACCTGAATGATCAGAAAACATCCAGAAATCAGACCAGAGTAGCACTGAAATACAAGGCCACCACAAAGTTTGAGGAGCTGACCATGAGCCACCTCGGAAGTGGAAATGTTAGGCATCCTCATGTCTTTGAAAAAGGCATAGGAACACATGTAGTCACTGGAATTCTTTACGGGGCACAGGCCTTTTTTGTGTTTGAACGTGAAATCTCTAAAACAGAAAACCAACAAGACGTTCAGGGCAACTTAGAAGTCATGATCAAAAAAATCCCAACTTTCTCAATCGAGGGTAAAGGTGAACTACAAATGAACGACACGAACAAAGCCAATGTTGACAAGTTTTCATGTAAATTCCTTGGTGATTTTTGTCTTCAGAAAAGTCCAGTATCTTTTACTGATGCAGTGGAGGTCTACCAAAGTCTGCCAAAACTGCTTGGTGCCAACGGAGAAAATGCTGTTCCAGTGAAAGTCTGGCTGTTGCCCCTCACAGCCTTAGATTCTTCTGCTGCTAAACTTGTCCGTGAAATCAGTATAAGGTTAGTTACAGAAGCACAGAGTGTCTTGGAGGACTTCAATGAGCTGCAGATGAGGTGCAATGATGTTCTAAAAACCTCCTCTGCTCAGAATTACCCACAGATTGGCAAAAAAATCAAGTCTTTCAAAGAGTTTTGCTCTGAGTTTAAGCTAGACTTCCAAAAAGAATTGTTAAAAAAGCTTCCGGCAATCCGCGGAGGTGGAGAGGATGAGGCTGAACTCGCAGATATCCTAAAAAAGAGAACCTCCTCCCCATTTAACAGTTCCAAACTGAGTGAATGGATGGACTGTAAAGAAAGAGAAATATGTGTCTTGGAGTCCTACTCAAAAATGATGAAAAACACAAAGATAGTCCAACCTACCAGGCTAGATGAGACAACTTTGAGCACAGATACAACTGTTTGCTTTGTCTTTACGTCTCTGGGAATCAACGAGCCGTACCTGGATTCTCTAGAGAATTACTTAAAAGCAAACGACTCAAGTGCCTCATGTGATTCTGAAAAGGAACAGTGGTATCTGTCAAAAGACACAGCCAATCAAATGAGACACAAAGCACAGCTCTTCAGTGACTTTGCAGAAGCCAACAAAGACAACAAGAACATCAAGTTCCTTACAATGGGATTAACCGATGAGAAACATAAAGGTACAAGCATTTACCTTTACAAAGGTGGGGCATTTCATGAAGATTTTGTGCCAACTTCAAAACCAGAGAGAATAACTGTGACTGATATTGACTACAATAACATGACACAGAAGATTTCTCCACCTAAGTCTGGAGTCGATGGAGATGAATGGCCCCAGAACACGTTATCGTTAGTGGTCTGGTCCCCAACACAGAATACAGGCTGAGATGCAGAGCAGTGACCACAGTAGGCTTAAGTCCAGTTTGTGAGCTGGAAGATCCAATCAAAACCTTACCTTGCAGCGCTCCAGGGAAACTTCAAGTCGAGGTGACTTCTAGTGAAATGTCATTGAGTTGGGAAAAGCCTTGCCACCTCGGAAAAGATGTAGATATATTGTGTTACGTTGCAGAGTATGCACTGTGTGACACTGGAAAAGACTTAGAGTGGAATGACAAGTCCTCAGGTGCAAACAGGACAGTCATTTCAGAGCTTCAGGCTGAGACTAAATACGCCGTTAGGGTCCACTGTGATTGTGGCATTTCTGGAAGAAGCAAAGACAGTGACACAGTTTATGTCAAGACCTCAAGACGCGAGTTTGAGAGACTTGCTCAGTACTTGAAACACATCAGCAAAGAAATAAAGTCACAATCACTTCCACCACTTTACAAACTTCCCCTAAAAGAGGAAGACCTTGACATAGATGGAAGTCGCATGTATAACTTGGGAAAAGAAAGTACAAGGCAAAATCGCACAATAATGGTCCTCGGAGCAACTGGATCAGGAAAGTCCACTTTAGTAAATGGCATCATCAACTACATCGCTGGTGTCGAGTGGAAGGACAACTTCAGATTCAAACTGGTCCATGAAGATCCGGCAAAGTCTCAGGCTGAAAGCCAGACCTCTGAGGTCAACGTGTATAAAATCAACCACCAGGAAGGCTTTAAAATACCCTTTTCCCTCACTATTGTGGACACCCCTGGATTTGGAGATATGAGAGGAATCAGAAGAGATACGGAGATCACAGAACAAATCCGAAAGCTGTTCACATCCACAAACGGAGTCAGTAAGATCGACGCTGTCTGTTTCGTGACTCAGGCCTCGCTGGCCCGACTCACACCCACTCAACGATACGTTTTTGACTCAGTGCTTTCAATTTTTGGCAAAGACGTTGAAGAGAATATTTTGATGTTGGTTACGTTTGCAGATGGAAAAAAGCCACCGGTTCTTGAGGCAATAAACGCCTCTGGAGTCCCTTGTCCAAAAAATGAGATTGGTCTTCCAGTTTATTACAAATTCAACAACTCTGTATTGTTTGCTGACAACAGAGGAAGTGCGAGTTCTCCCTCCGATTCCGATTCAGATTCAGATGGTAACTTTGATGAAATGTTTTGGCAAATGGGCACCAAAAGTATGCAGAAGTTCTTTACTAATTTGAGTAAAATGGAAACCAAAAGTTTACTAATGACCAAAGAAGTTCTCAAAGAGCGCAAGCAGCTGGAAACTGCAGTTGAGGGTCTGCAGCCTCAAGTCAGAGCTGGATTAGCAAAACTCCAAGAAATAAAGACCACAAAGGAGAAAATCAAGGAACATGAAACAGTCATGACTTCAAACGAGAACTATGAGATTGAAGTGGAAGTGATTAAACCTGTTCAAGTCCCACTCACCAACAAAGGAGAATTCCTCACAAACTGCCAGGTGTGCCATGGAACTTGTCACTACCCCTGTGCGATCAAAGAAGACAGCTATGGACTCAACAGGAAGATGTACAGTCTGTCCTGGAAAATGCCCCTGGACTTCTCACGTAAACCAGACTTACAGGTGGGAATATGTACCAGAAAAACAAACGCAGACGCTCCGAGAGATGCAAGACAAATATGCTAAAGCTACAAAAGAAAAACTGTCTGTTCAAGAGCTGATTGAAAGGCAAGAAGAGGAAATAGAGAACCTTCAGGACGTCATAATGTCGCTAATCGACCAGTCGGCTCTAAGTTTGACACGTCTCAATGAGATCGCTCTGAGGCCTAAGCCTCTGACTACACCAGGGTA